>CM031602.1:90155240-90167740 GCA_018398815.1 Conus ventricosus | reverse complement strand
TGAAGTCGAGTTTTTTTTCTCTCTTTCTCTCCCCACCCCTACGCCTGCCCCCAGCTCCCCTTTTGCACTAAGATATGTCACTGTTGTACCATATATTTGTTCGCCTTTTCTCATTGGACCATACTGGATTTCCTATATAGGGGTGGGGTGTTGACGTACGTGTCAAATGCACATGTTAATCACACATAGCAATGACCATGGACTTTAGAAGCTCGTGTGAAACAATCGTCTTGTCAGCTTGGTGTTCCATTACATGGCAGCGCCTGATGACGGCCGTAACCCTTTCTCTTCCTGTCTCCAGCGTCAGTTTTAGAACAACCCCCCCCCCCCCCTTTTTTTTTTCCCTGTCTTTTTTTTTTCTTTCTTTCTTGATAGATTTTTTTTTAGCACGTGAACAAGCCAAATTACATTTTCTCAACGGGGGAGAATCTGGGTGTTTTGGTCGACGAAACTCGTTTCAATAACTCTCTTCACCTTGCATTAGTTCTTCACTTTGCGTAAGTCGCACCTTCCACATCAAGCGCAGAAGAATCGGGTCCTTCCGTTCCTATCCTAATGTAGAAGCTGTCTCTACTTTTAGGCGCTCCTTTGTCCATTGTGCACCACGTAACGGATGTTTTGGGGATCTGTTCTCAATGATATCCAGAACAGTGCTGCACGACGTGTTTTCGGATCCTGTTGTTATGCTTGTGTTTTAAGCCGTCTCTTTTTTCCCGGGTCGCGCGTTGAGCAAAGGATGTTTTCCAGTCTCTCCTGTCGTTTTAAGTCGCTTGAAGACCAGGCTCCAGCGTGTCACTCTGAACCCTTCAGTCCGTCCACACCTCTTTATCTTCGTTCTGTTGCTGACATCCATTTCTTCAGACTACCTTCTTTTACATCGAAAGCGTACGGCCAACGTTATTCTTTCTGACATCCACATGTGCAGACTTCCTTCTGTTAGGCCTGAATCCTATGGCCAACGTTTTCATTTCATACTGGGGTCCCTCCATCTGTAACCAGCGCCCTTTCTCTGTTCGCCATTCCCTTCATACTGGGGTCCGTCCATCTGTATCCAGCTCCTTTTCTGTGTTCGCCATTCCCTTCATACTGGGGTCCCTCCATCTGTAACCAGCTCCCTTTCTCTGTTCGCCATTCCCTTCATACTGGGGTCCCTCCATCTGTAACCAGCTCCGTTTCTCTGTTCGCCATTCTCTTCATACTGGGGTCCCTCCTGTAACCACCTTCCTTTCTCGTTCGCATTCCTATACTGGTCCTCCATCGTAACCAGCTCCCATTCTCTGTTCGCCATTCCCTTCATACTAGGGTCCCTCCATCTGTAACCAGCTCCCTTTCTCTGTTCGCCATTCCCTTCATCCTGGGGTCCTCCATCTGTAACCAGCTCCGTTTCTCTGTTCGCCATTCCTGTCATACTGGGTCCCTCCATCTGTAATCAGCTCCCTTTCTCTGTTCGCCATTCCTTTCATACTGGGGACCCTCCATCTGTAACCAGCTCCGTTTCTCTGTTCGCCATTCCTGTCATACTGGGGTCCCTCCATCTGTAACCAGCTCCGTTTCTCTGTTCGCCATTCCTGTCATACTGGGGTCCCTCCATCTGTATACCAGCTCCCTTTCTCTGTTCGCCATTCCTGTCATACTGGGGTCCCTCCATCTGTAACCACCTCCCTTTCTCTGTTCGCCATTCCTTCATACTGGGGTCCCTCCATCTGTAACCAGCTCCCTTTCTCTGTTCGCCATTCCCTTCATACTGGGATCCCTCCATCTGTAACCACCTCCCTTTCTCTGTTCGCCATTCCTTCATAACTGGGGTCCCTCCATCTGTAACCAGCTCCCTTTCTCTGTTCGCCATTCCCTTCATACTGGGGTCCCTCCATCTGTAACCACCTCCCTTTCTCTGTTCGCCATTTCCTTTCATACCGGGGTCCCTCCATCTGTAACCAGCTCCGTTTCTCTGTTCGCCATTCTTGTCATACTGGGGTCCCTCCATCTGTAACCAGCTCCGTTTCTCTGTTCGCCCATTCCTTCATACTGGGGTCCCTCCATCTGTACCCAGCTCCGTTTCTCTGTTCGCCATTCCTGTCATACTGGGGTCCCTCCATCTGTAACAAGCTCCGTTTCTCTGTTCGCCATTCCTGTCATACTGGGGTCCCTCCATCTGTAACCAGCTCCCTTTCTCTGTTCGCCATTCCCTTCATACTGGGGTTCCTCCATCTGTAACCACGCTCCCTTTCTCTGTTCGCCATTCCCTTCATACTGGGGTCCCGTCCATCTGTAACCAGCTCCCTTTCTCTGTTCGCCATTTCCTTCATACTGGGGTCCCTCCATCTGTAACCACCTCCCTTTCTCTGTTCACCATTCCTGTATACTGGGTCCCTCCATCGGTAACCACCTCCCTTTCTCTGTTCGCCATTCCCTTCATACTGGGGTCCCTACATCTGTAACCAGCCCTTTCTCTGTTCGCCATTCCCTTCATACTGGGGTCCCTCCATCTGTAACCAGCTCCCTTTCTCTGTTCGCCATTCCTTCATACTGGGGTCCCTCCATCTGTAACCAGCTCCGTTTCTCTGTTCGCCATTCCCTTCATACTAGGGTCCCTCCATCTGTAACCAGCTCCCTTTCTCTGTTCGCCATTCCTGTCATACTGGGGTCCCTCCATCTGTAACCAGCTCCGCTTCTCTGTTCGCCATTCCCTTCATACTGGGGTCCCTCCATCTGTAACCAGCTCCTTTTCTCTGTTCGCCATTCCCTTCATACTGGGGTCCCTCCATCTGTAACCAGCTCCCTTTCTCTGTTCGCCATTCCCTTCATACTGGGGTCCTCCATCTGTAACCAGCTCCCTTTCTCTGTTCGCCATTCCTGGCATACTGGGGTCCCTCCATCTGTAACCAGCTCCGTTTCTCTGTTCGCCATTCCCTTCATACTGGGTCCCTCCATCTGTAACCACCTCCTTTCTCTGTTCGCCATTCCATTCATACTGGGGTCCCTCCATCTGTAACCAGCTCCCATTCTCTGTTCGCCATTCCCTTCATACTAGGGTCCCTCCATCTGTAACCAGCTCCCTTTCTCTGTTCGCCATTCCTTCATACCTGGGGTCCCTCCATCTGTAACCAGCTCCGTTTCTCTGTTCGCCATTCCTGTCATACTGGGTTCCCTCCATCTGTAATCAGCTCCCTTTCTCTGTTCGTTATTCCTTTCATACTGGGGTCCCTCCATCTGTAACCAGCTCCCTTTCTCTGTTCGCCATTCCTGTCATACTGGGGTCCCTCCATCTGTAACCAGCTCCGTTTCTCTGTTCGCCATTCCCTGTCATACTGGGGTCCCTCCATCTGTAACCAGCTCCCTTTCTCTGTTCGCCATTCCTGTCATACTGGGTCCCTCCATCTGTAACCAGCTCCTTTCTCTGTTCGCCATTCCCTTCATACTGGGGTCCCTCCATCTGTAACCACTCCCTTTCTCTGTTCGCCATTCCTTCATACTGTGGTCCCTCCATCTGTAACCAGCTCCGTTTCTCTGTTCGCCATTCCCTTCATACTGGGGTCCCTCCATCTGTAACCACCTCCCTTTCTCTGTTCGCCATTCCTTCATACTGGGGTCCCCCATCTGTACCGCTCCGTTTCTCTGTTCGCCATTCCTTTCATACTGGGGTCCCTCCATCTGTACCCAGCTCCGTTTCTCTGTTCGCCATTCCTGTCATACTGGGGTCCCTCCATCTGTAACCAGCTCCGTTTCTCTGTTCGCCATTCCTGTCATACTGGGGTCCCTCCATCTGCAACCAGCTCCCTTTCTCTGTTCGCCATTCCCTTCATAACTGGGGGTCCCTCCATCTGTAACCAGCTCCCATTCTCTGTTCGCCAATCCTTCATACTGGGGTGCCTCCATCTGTAACCAGCTCCCTTTCTCTGTTCGCCATTTCCTTCATACTGGGTCCCTCCATCTGTAACCAGCTCCGTTTCCTCTGTTCGCCATTCCTTTCATACTGGGGTCCATCCATCTGTAACCACCTCCCTTTCTCTGTTTCACCATTTCCTGTCATACTGGGCTCCCTCCATCGGTAACAACCTCCCTTTCTCTGTTCGCCATTCCCTTCATACTGGGGTCCCTCCATCTGTAACCAGCTCCCTTTCTCTGTTCGCCATTCCTGTCATACTGGGGTCCCTCCATCTGTAACCAGCTCCCTTTCTCTGTTCGCCATTCCCTTCATACTGGGGTCCCTCCATCTGTACCCAGCTCCGTTTCTCTGTTCGCCATTCCCTTCATACTGGGTCCCTCCATCTGTAACCAGCTCCCTTTCTCTGTTCGCCATTCCTGTCATACTGGGGTCCCTCCATCTGTAACCAGGTCCGTTTCTCTGTTTCGCCATTCCTTCATACTGGGTCCCTCCATCTGTAACCAGCTCCCTTTCTCTGTTCGCCATTCCCTTCATACTGGGGTCCCTCCATCTGTAACCAGCTCCCTGTCTCTGTTCGCCATTCCCTTCATACTGGGGTCCCTCCATCTGTAACCAGCTCCCTTTCTCTGTTCGCCATTCCCTTCATACTGGGGTCCCTCCATCTGTAACCAGCTCCGTTTCTCTGTTCGCCATTCCCTTCATACTGGGGTCCCTCCATCTGTAACCACCTTCCTTTCTCTGTTCGCCATTCCTTCATACTGGGGTCCCTCCATCTGTAACCAGCTCCCATTCTCTGTTCGCCATTCCCTTCATACTAGGGTCCCTCCATCTGTAACCACCTCCCTTCCTCTGTTCGCCAATCCTTCATACTGGGGTCCCTCCATCTGTAACCAGCTCCGTTTCTCTGTTCGCCATTCCTGTCATACTGGGGTCCCTCCATCTGTAACCAGCTCCGTTTGTCTGTTCGCCATTCCTGTCATACTGGGGTCCCTCCATCTGTAACCAGCTCCCTTTCTCTGTTCGCCATTCCTTTCATACTGGGGTCCCTCCATCTGTACCCACTCCGTTTCTCTGTTCGCCATTCCTGTCATACTGGGGTCCCTCCATCTGTAACCAGCTCCGTTTCTCTGTTCGCCATTCCTGTCATACTAGGGTCCCTCCATCTGTAACCAGCTCCCTTTCTCTGTTCGCCATTCCCTTCATACTGGGTTCCCTCCATCTGTAACAGCTCCCTTTCTCTGTTCGCCATTCCCTTCATACTGGGGTCCCTCCATCTGTAACCAGCTCCCTTTGTCTGTTGCCATTTCTTCATACTGGGGTCACTCCATCTGTAACCACACTCCCTTTCTCTGTTCACCATTCCTGTCATACTGGGTCCCTCCATCGTAACCACCTCCCTTTCTCTGTTCGCCATTCCTTCATACTGGGTCCCTCCATCTGTAACCAGCTCCCTTTCTCTGTTCGCCATTCCTGTCATACTGGGGTCCCTCCATCTGTAACCAGCTCCCTTTCTCTGTTCGCCATTCCCTTCATACTGGGGTCCCTCCATCTGTAACCAGCTCCGTTTCTCTGTTCGCCATTCTTTCATACTGGGGTCCCTCCATCTGTAACCAGCTCCCTTTCTCTGTTCGCCATTCCTGTCATACTGGGGTCCCTCCATCTGTAACCAGCTCCGTTTCTCTGTTCGCCATTCCCTTCATACTGGGGTCCCTCCATCTGTAACCAGCTCCCTTTCTCTGTTCGCCATTCCTGTCATACTGGGGTCCCCTCCATCTGTAACCAGCTCCGTTTCTCTGTTCGCCATTCCCTCATACTGGGGTCCCTCCATCTGTAACCAGCTCCCTTTCTCTGTTCGCCATTCCTGTCATACTGGGTCCCTCCATCTGTAACCAGCTCCGTTTCTGTGTTCGCCATTCTGACATACTGGGGTCCCTCCATCTGTAACCAGCTCCGTTTCTCTGTTCGCTATTCCCTTCATACTGGGGTCCCTCCATCTGTAACCAGCTCCCTTTCTCTGTTCGCCATTCCCTTCATACTGGGGTCCCTCCATCTGTAACCAGCTCCCTTTCTCTGTTCGCCATTCCCTTCATACTGGGGTCCCTCCATCTGTAACCAGCTCCGTTTCTCTGTTCGCCATTCCTTCATACTGGGTCCCTCCATCTGTAACCACCTCCCTTTCTCTGTTCGCCATTTCCTTCATACTGGGGTCCCTCCATCTGGAACAGCTCCGTTTCTCTGTTCGCCATTCCTTTCATACTGGGGTCCCTCCATCTGTACCCAGCTCCGTTTCTCTGTTCGCCATTCCTGTCATACTGGGGTCCCTCCATCTGTAACCAGCTCCGTTTCTCGTTCGCCATTCCTGTCATACTGGGGTCCCTCCATCTGTAACCAGCTCCCTTTCTCTGTTCGCCATTCCCTTCATACTGGGGTCCCTCCATCTGTAACCAGCTCCCTTTCTCTGTTCGCCAATCCCTTCATACTGGGGTGCCTCCATCTGTAACCAGCTCCCTTTCTCTGTTCGCGATTTCGTTCATACTGGGGTCCCTCCATCTGTAACCAGCTCCGTTTCTCTGTTCGCCATTCCTTTCATACTGGGGTCCATCCATCTGTAATCACCTCCCTTTCTCTGTTCACCATTCCTGTCATACTGGGCTCCCTCCATCGGTAACCACCTCCCTTTCTCTGTTCGCCATTCCTATCATACTGGGGTCCCTCCATCTGTAACCAGCTCCCTTTCTCTGTTCGCAATTCCTGTCATACTGGGGTCCCTCCATCTGTAACCAGCTCCCTTTCTCTGTTCGCCATTCCCTTCATACTGGGGTCCCTCCATCTGTACCCAGCTCCGTTTCTCTGTTCGCCATTCCCTTCATACTGGGTCCCTCCATCTGTAACCAGCTCCCTTTCTCTGTTCGCCATTCCTGTCATACTGGGGTCCCTCCATCTGTAACCAGGTCCGTTTCTCTGTTCGCGCCATTCCTTCATACTGGGGTCCCTCCATCTGTAACCAGCTCCCTTTCTCTGTTCGCCATTCCCTTCATACTGGGGTCCCTCCATCTGTAACCAGCTCCCTTTCTGTTCGCCATTCCCTTCATACTGGGGTCCCTCCATCTGTAACCAGCTCCCTTTCTCTGTTCGCCATTCCCTTCATACTGGGGTCCCTCCATCTGTAACCACTCCGTTTCTCTGTTCGCCATTCCCTTCATACTGGGGTCCCTCCATCTGTAACCACCTTCCTTTCTCTGTTCGCCGTTCCATTCATACTGGGGTCCCTCCATCTGTAACCAGCTCCCATTCTCTGTTCGCCATTCCCTTCATACTAGGGTCCCTCCATCTGTAACCACCTCCCTTTCTCTGTTCGCCATTCCCTTCATACTGGGGTCCCTCCATCTGTAACCAGCTCCGTTTCTTTGTTCGCCATTTCTGTCATACTGGGGTCCCTCCATCTGCAATCAGCTCCCTTTCTCTGTTCGCCAATCCTTTCATACTGGGTCCCTCCATCTGTAACCAGCTCCGTTTCTCTGTTCGCCATTCCTGTCATACTGGGGTCCCTCCATCTGTAACCAGCTCCGTTTCTCTGTTCGCCATTCCTGTCATACTGGGGTCCCTCCATCTGTAACCAGCTCCCTTTCTCTGTTCGCCATTCCTTTCATACTGGGGTCCCTCCATCTGTACCCAGCTCCGTTTCTCTGTTCGCCATTCCTGTCATACTGGGGTCCCTCCATCTGTAACCAGCTCCGTTTCTCTGTTCGCCATTCCTGTCATACTGGGGTCCCTCCATCTGTAACCAGCTCCCTTTCTCTGTTCGCCATTCCCTTCATACTGGGGTCCCTCCATCTGTAACCAGCTCCCTTTCTCTGTTCGCCATTCCCTTCATACTGGGGTCCCTCCATCTGTAACCAGGTCCCTTTCTCTGTTCGCCATTCCTGTCATACTGGGGTCCCTCCATCTGTAACCAGCTCCCTTTCTCTGTTCGCCATTCCCTTCATACTGGGGTCCCTCCATCTGTAACCAGGTCCCTTTCTCTGTTCGCCATTCCTGTCATTACTGGGGTCCCTCCATCTGTAACCATCTCCCTTTCTCTGTTCGCCATTCCCTTCATACTGGGGTCCCTCCATCTGTAACCAGCTCCGTTTCTCTGTTCGCCATTCCTTTCATACTGGGGTCCTTCCATCTGTAACCAGCTCCCTTTCTCTGTTGGCCATTCCTGTCATACTGGGGTCCCTCCATCTGTAACCAGCTCCGTTTCTCTCTGTTCGCCATTCCTTCATACTGGGGTCCCTCCATCTGTAACCAGCTCCCTTTCTCTGTTCGCCATTCCTGTCATACTGGGGTCCCTCCATCTGTAACCAGCTCCGTTTTTTCTTGTTCGCCATTCCCTTCATACTGGGGTCCCTCCATCTGTAACCAGCTCCCTTTCTCTGTTCGCCATTCCTGTCATACTGGGGTCCCTCCATCTGTAACCAGCTCCGTTTCTCTGTTCGCCATTCCTGTCATACTGGGGTCCCTCCATCTGTAAACCACTCCCTTTCTCTGTTCGCCATTCCCTTCATACTGGGGTCCCTCCATCTGTAACCAGCTCCCTTTCTCTGTTCGCCATTCCCTTCATACTGGGGTCCCTCCATCTGTAACCAGCTCCCTTTGTCTGTTCGCCATTTCCTTCATACTGGGGTCCCTCCATCTGTAACCAGCTCCCTTTCCCTGTTCGCCAAGCAGACCTGACCACAGGTTTTACAGCTTTCCTCAAATTGTTCCTTCCAAGAAGAGTTTTGACCCTTACCCATTACCCTTTTATTTTGCTGGGGCGTGGAGTTTTGTGTGTGTGTGTGTGGTGTGTGTGGTGTGTGTGTGTGTGTGTGTGTGTGTGTGCGTGCGTGCGTGCGCGCACGCGCGCGTGTGTGTATGCGCGTGCGTGTGAGAGAGTGTGCGCTTGCGCGCGTACGCGCGCGCGCGCGCGCGCGCGCGCGGTGTGTGTGTGTGTGTGTGTGTGTGTGTGTGTGTGTGTGTGTGCATTTGAAATGTACGTGTTCAGCACCATTGTTGACACAATTTTGTTAGATCGTGTTGGTGTGACTTTCGTGATATACTGGGCTCTATGCGGTGAAGGCAGCAGCAGCAGCGCTAGTAGTAGTAGTAGTAGTTGTAGTAGTAGTTATAGTATAGTAGGAGGAGGAGGAGTAGTTGTAGTAGTGTATAGTTGGAGGAGGAGGAGGAGGAGGAGTAGTTGTAGTAGTAGTAGGAGTAGTAGTAGTAATAAGAGTCGTGGCGAAGCACCAGGAGCAATGGTAGTACTTGAAACACCCCCGTTCTCGTTGTGAGTCAAAAAGAACACTGATAATTGCGATAGGTATGAAGTTGCTGATCATTAGTGGCACTGTTGAAATATTCCTTTGTTTTCGTGTCACTCAGTGATATAACTCACAGTCGAATCCGCTTGCTTTCTTCTTTCTTTTTTTTTTGGTGACCCTCTTCCCGCTTCCCTCCCCTCCCCCCACCTCCCGCTCTCGTCGTCTCCCGTCCTCTTCCTCCTTGTTAACAGAACCGCACTAAACCCGCACTAATTGGGACACATGTTTAGTCTGCTTCTTTTTCTTTTCTTTTTCACAAACTGTGAAGCAGGTATGGGTACGGAATGAGTTACTCAGCAGTGTGAACAAGCATTATCATGTAAACGCTTTGCATTCAACAAAGTGTTAAGGTCGATTTCACCATTTATTTGAACCATGTCTGTTCAATTCTAAGAGTTTCAAATTTGATTCCGACGGGAATTAATATGGTTTACATATGAGGTTTGAAGGGGAGATCAGTAAAATGAGATCGTGACTATATTCTGACAGGCATGTACTGCTTTTTTCACTGGTTGTTCCGTGGGATCCTGAAGCAATGGGTTTTTGTTGTTGTTGTTGTTTTTAAAATTCTAGCAGCTTTTAACGTTTCAGAACGGTTGACAGAAATGGTCATTTCAAATTAGGCTGAGAGTATTGAACAGTGTCTACATTATTGACAAGTTTCCTTACGATTAAAATGAGCAAAAATTTCAAGCGAGGTCAGGAGTATTAAAATAGTGTCTACATTATTGACAAGTTTCCTTTATGATTGAAATGAACTAAAAATTTTAAACAGGAGGGGGGGGGGGGGGGGGGGGGGGGGGGGAAGGGGTAGACCTATGTTCTTACAAGCGTCACCGTGATCCTTGTTAAGTGAAATTTTTCAAATGAGTTTAGGGAATGTAAATAGTGACCGTGTTCTGACATTTGAAAGAAGGTGATGAGAATTCTGACGACTGTCAGCACGCTAAGCTATGGAATGAAATTAGATTAGGAGAATTGGGGCAACACTCTGAGTTTGAGGAGAATTGGAGCAACACTGAGTTTTGGGAGAATTGGGCAACACTCTGAGTTTGAGGAGAATTGGGGCAACACTGAGTTTTAGGAGAATTGGGGCAACACTCTGAGTTTGAGGAGAATTGGGGCAACGAGTTTTATTAGAATTGGGGCAACACTCTGAGGAGAATTGGGGCGACATTGAGTTTAAGGAGAATTGGGGCAACACTCAGAGTTTTAGGAGAATTGGGGATACACTCTTGAGCTTTAGGAGAATTGGGGTAACACTCTGAGTTTTAGGAGAATTGTGGCAACACTGAGTTTTAGGAGAATTGGGGCAACACGGAGTTTTAGGAGAATTGGGGCAACACAGTTTTAGTGTGGTCAGTGAGGAACAGACTTAGAGGAGTGTCCAGAGAGTAGTTACAGACGACCACGCAGTGGACATGCTCCGCAGTATAAAACAAAAACAAAAACCCGTGCAGAACCCGTTCCCAGGGCCGCTTGCGATATTATTCAGTTATCACATGATTCGTGAATAAACAGAGACGCGCACACGACCACACTGAACACTTTCCTCAAATCAACAACAGTTAGGGACTGAAAAGATAAAACGTGTAACTGTATTTAGTGTCACGTAAAGCTGAAACCCAGGGACGAATATCACCCTCCACTTTCCTTGACTGCATTTATAGAGCGTAGCACCAAATGCACAAAGGCTGCTTTCACGTTGAAAAGCTTAGAAAACTTTGAAGAGTTCTCTTGATGATAATAATTTTAATTCGATAAGTGGCTTGTGAGCGCGTGCAGACACACACACACACACACACACACACACACACACACACACACACACACACACACACACACACACATCCTCTCTCTCCTCTCTCTCTCTCTCTCCTCTCTCTCTCTCTCTCTCAGGCACACACACACACACACACACACTCTCTCTCTCTCTCTCTCTCTCTCTCTCTCTCTCTCTCTCTCTCTCTCTCTCTCTCTCTCTCTCTCTCACACACACACACACACACAATATTTTTGAATTCCGCCATTAAATGTGTTCGATACTGGCTTAGAATTATTCAGATGCAGGATTACAGATTGCCATACAAAGCATATCGAATGATGTTACACTTAGATGACAGGGGGAAAAAGAACTGGGTGACTAATGTGAGAATGAAATTGTGTGAATATGGTTTCGGATTTGTATGGATGAACCAAGGTGTCGGTGATGTGGATGTTTTTATCAAGATATTCCGAGAAAGAATGGTTGATTGCAGTTGGCAAAACTGGAATTCTTCATGTACAGAACAGTGACAGATTTGAATTATACAGAACATATAACCATTTACTATGTTTACCTGTCTACATGTCAATGAAAATAGACAAACATATAAAACGCATTATGACGAAGTTTAGATTTGGTGTTTCTGATCTATTTACTCATTATTTCCGTTATCGACAGTCGTCTACCAGAAATCTGATCTGTCCATTATGTCAAATTACGAAAGAGGATGAAGTTCATCTTGTATTGGTTTGTCCAGTATTAAAAGATCTTAGAGAACAATTCATCCCACAAAAGTATTTCAATAATCCTTGCCTTTTCAAGTTAACCCTGTTAATGTCGTCATCGAATGAAAACACTGTTAAACAGTTAGCTATTTATTTATATAAAGCATTCAAGAAGCGAAGTGTGTATATAACGTAAAGAATACCAGTGTCAATTTTCGACATAAATTACAGTGTATACCCCCATTCTAAGGGCTATGGCCTATATGAATAAAACATTTGAGTCTTGAGTCACACACACACACACACACACACACACACACACACACACACACACACACACACACACACACACACACACACACGCGCGCACACACGCACGCACGCACTCATACTCACACACTCACACACTCACACAAACACATACACACGTGCGCACGCATGCACGCTCGCACGCGCGCACACGCGCACACGCGCACACAACCACACACACACACACACACACACACACACACACGCACAGAGCGAGAGAGAGAGAGAGAGAGAGAGAGAGAGAGAGAGAGAGAGAGAGAGAGAGAGATGGACAGAGACAGACAGACAGAGACAGACATAGCGATGGAAGGACGGAGAGAGAGGGGGGGGGGAGGGGGGAGAGAGAGAGAGAGAGAGAGAGAGAGAGAGAGAGAGAGAGGAGAGTGGACAGACAGATAGCGACGGAAGGACGGAGAAAGAGAGAGAGAGAGAGAGAGAGAGAGAGAGAGAGAGAGAGAGAAGAGAGAGAG
>CM031602.1:90110240-90147740 GCA_018398815.1 Conus ventricosus | reverse complement strand
TGCAGCACGGAAATGTTATGAAAAATGTACCTGCACAACATAAGATATTGTTGACATCTACGGAAGCACTGAGGAACGGTGATTGACAAACAGCAGAAAAGAAATCACTATATTATTGTGTATTTTCCGTGAACCTGAATGACTAAACGATGTCAACCATCTCCGAACAACTCGCCATCAACACTGATGAAAACAAAATCCCTGCATACGTCAACACGGTATATCGACACCGTTAATGATAATAATTTAAAAAAAAAGATTATTGAGAAAATCACGAGGAGAATTCACCGCACACTCTAGTTCAGGTTTCACAGCACATGCCACTTTACACCTCCAAGCCCTAACATAAAACAGCACGGAAAAGAGGGGAGAAAAGGGGAATGGGGGAGTGGGGGGGGGGGGGGGGGGGAGGTCCGATTGACACTGCCCTGAAAATGCATCAGGTTTACATCATGGCGTATGTCACAGCTGATGTTGTTCGTGGACAGAGTTTCGATCCATGTCCTTCGTTCCCTAACTATTCATAAACAAAGAAACAAAGAAAGCCCGTCAACCAGCCGCCGTGGCGAAGTGGTTAGCGTCGCGGACTCCCGGCTGGGAGGTCGTGGGTTCGAATCCCATCAGAGTCATGTGGGTTTTTTCTGCCCCGACCGGCTCCTACCCAGAGTTGAGTTTGCTGCGGACTCAGTTGGGAAGACTGGGACCACACAGTCGCGTTTCATCCACTTAATGGATGCGTTTCTGAGAGTGTTGCTCAAATTTCATGACCAACACTGCAGGTGCCTGTATCTCTCGGGCCTGGTTGACGCCAGGATATATTATGAAAGGAAGCGTAGAGTACAGCCCTGTCATGTAGTCTCAGACCAAAATGGAAATCCGTAGCATCATCTTAATCATCCTCATTCCCATTGATCAGCATTAAAAAAAAATGTCTCATTTCTGTGGCCCTTCATGCCCTGCTCTCATGGTGACCTCAGTTTCGATGTCCTCTCCGCGTCTGTGGCCTTGGTTTGCTTCCGTCGGGGTCACCGGTATCGGCGAGTCCATGGGGGCTGTCGTTGGACGGACGTGGTGGCGCCCTCCGGAGGGAGAGCTCACTCACGCCGGCTCCGCGACTAAGCAATTATTGTCGTCAGTAGGGGGCTTAGTAGGTGGTGTCCTGCGTATGTTAGATCATAACAGGCGCCACTGAACACCACCGAAGTGACTCGGCAGCAGTGCAGTGTCTCCTCCGGTGGGTTGCCTCATGACGACTTGACATTGACTGCTCCCTGTGGATTGCTGATGTCGGGGCTGCGGCGGGGCCAGCCGGGCTGTGGCTGTGGACGGGGTGTCGGAATGAGCGGCGTGGGTGCACTGCCTCTGAGGTAGCGCAGAGGTTGGGGCAGCAAAAAAAAAAAAAAAAAGAAAGCCCGTCAACAGGTCAATCAACAAAGACGTTTGGCAATGCTATACCCTGACATCATCATCATCATCATCATCATCATCATCATCATCATCATCAACATCAACATCAACATCATCAACATCATCATCATCATCATCATCATCATCATCAACATCATCATCATCATCATCATCAACATCATCATCATCATCATCATCATCATCATCGTCGTCGTCGTCGTCGTCGTCGTCAGCATCATCGTCGTCATCATTATTGTCGTCGTCGTCGTCATCATGATCAGTATCATCATAGTCATCGTCGTCGTTATTATCATCATCATCTTCTTCAACATTATCATCGTCGTCATGATGATGATGATGGTAATCTTTTTTCTTCTTCTTCTTCTTCTTCTTCTTCTTCTTCTTCTTTGTGAAAATTAGCAGGTATGTTCATTATGGATCACGGATGATGACCGATGTCTTAGTTTACCCCGTTTTAGCTGTTACTAACGGCTGTAACAGCCTGTAACGGTTTTCCCACTTTATGAAATATAACCGAAAGTACTTGGGCGATCTTTCTGAAAATTTGTAGGTATGTTCATTATGGGTCAAGAATAATGCCCTATGTTTTAGTTTACCCGCTATAACCGTGACTAACGGCTGTAACGGCCTGTAACGGTGTTTCTTCTTTATGCAATATCTCCGAAAGTACATGGCCGATCTTTGTGAAAATTAGCAGGTATGTTCATAATGGGTCACGGATGATGCCCGATGTTTAGTTTACCCGTCATAGCCGTTACTAACGGCTGTAACGGCCTGTAACGGTTTTCCTTCTTTATAAAATACCTCATAAAGTGCTTGGCCGATCTTTCTGAAAGTGTATAGGTATGTTCATTATGGGTCACGAATAATGCCCGATGTTTTAGTTTACCATGTTATTGCCGTTACTAACGGCTGTAACGGCCTGTAACGGTTTTCCTTCTTTATGGAATATCTCAGAAAGTACTTGGCCGATCTTTCTGAAAATTTGTAGGTATGTTCATTATGGGTCACGAATAATGCCCAATGTTTTAGTTTACCGTTATAGCCGTAACTAACGGCTGTAACGGCCTTAACGGTTTTTCTTCTTTATGGAATATCTCCGAAAGAACATGGCCGATCTTTCTGAAAATTAGCATGTATGTTTATTATGGGTCACGAATAATGCCCGTTGTTTTATTTTACCGTTATAGCCGTTACTAACGGCCTGTAACGGTTTTTCTCCTTCGTGGAATGTCTCAGAAAGTACTTGGCCGAACTTTGTGAAAATTAGCAGGTATGTTCATTACGGGTCATGGATGATGCCCGATGTTTTAGTTTACCCGTTATAGCCGTTACTAACGGCTGTAACGGCCTGTAACGGTTTTTCTTCTTTATGGAATATCTCCGAAAATACTGGGCAGATCTTTGTGAAAATTCGCAGGTATGTTCACTATGAGTTACGGATGATGCCCGATGTTTTAGTTTACTGTTATAGCCGTTACTAACGGCCCTAACAGTTTTTCTTTATGGAATATCTCAGAAAGCACTTGGTCGATCTTTCTGAAAAATTGTAGGTATATTAATTATGGGTCACGGATGATACCCGATGTTTAAGTTTACTGTTATTGCCGTTACTAACGGCTATAACGGCCCATAATGTGTTATTTTCTTTATGGAATATCTCAGAAAGTACTTGGGCGATCTTTCTGAAATTTTGTAGTATGTTCATTAGAGGCGACGGATATTGTCCGACGTTTTAGTTTATCGTTACAGCGGTTGCTAACAGCTGTAATGGTCCATAATGTTGTTTTTTTCTTTTTTATGAATTGTCTCAGAAAGTACTCGGCCGATCTTTGTGAAAATTAGCAGGTATGTTCATTATGGGTAACGGATCATGTCCGACGTTTTAGTTTTACCGTTATTCCGTTACTAACGGTTATAAG
Organism: Conus ventricosus; assembly: GCA_018398815.1. Classification (NCBI taxonomy): domain Eukaryota; kingdom Metazoa; phylum Mollusca; class Gastropoda; order Neogastropoda; family Conidae; genus Conus; species Conus ventricosus. The sequence goes on along the minus strand of CM031602.1, from coordinate 90,144,390 downwards.
AACCCATAACGGTTTTTCTGTTTTATGGAATATCTCAGAAAGTACTTGGCCGATCTTTCTGAAAATTTGTAGGTATTATGGGTCACGGATGATGTCCGATGTTTTATTGTACTGTTATAGCCGTTAATAACAGCTATAATGGCCCATAACGGTTTTCCTTCTTCATGGAATATCTCATGAAGCACGCGGCCGATACTTCTGAAAATTTACGTAGGTATGTTCATTATGGGTCACGGATGATGCCCGATGTTCAAATTTACCGTTATAGCCATTACTAACGCCCCATAATGGTTTTTTTCTTTATGGAAAATCTGGAGAAAGTTCTTGGCGGATCTTTCTGAAAATTTGTAAGTATGTTCATTATAGGTCACAGATGATGGCCGATGTTTACCAGAAAAGCTATTACTAACGGTTAGACCAGCCCAAGACGGATTTTCTTCTTTATGGAATATATCACGCGTATTCAGGATATACTGGGAGTACGTTTATATGCTTTACATCTTGTTTTTTTCTTCTTCTTTTCTTTGTTTTTAAGAACTCGCATTTTGTCGGCATAAGTTCGGCAACATTTCATACTCGTAGCATAACTGATTCTGAACTTAGGCATGGAGAAGAAAAGAGTCACTAACAAACAAAACAGATAACGATCTGCTATCTTGCAGGGGCAACGACACGATCCTAACTCCACAAAAGGGTACTGCTCATGGCACCAATACGCCTGGCACAAACTCGACACATCATAACGTTTTTTGTCAGATGATTCTCCGCTACTGTACTAGTAGAATCAGATTCACCAGTGTTGGACGACAGATTGCTCCAAGGGCACAGAGGACCATGTCAGAACTTGGGCTAGCAACACGCGTGATCCTGGCGGTGAAAGCGGCGCGTGCAGCACGCGCAGGGCGCTGAGGTGTGAGGTGCGCTGCAGCACTGGTCCTCCTCTCCTGCTGGAAGAGTGGCTGAATTTGCTGCACTGTTGTGTGTGTCACTGTCTGCACACACCCGCCACTGAAAGGTGATGTCACAGAACAGATGTGGATGTGTGTCCGTGCTGTTTGTGGCTGTGTTGTTGGTTCTCGTTTGTCTTTATTTCTGTGTCATACTTGGGGAATTCAAGTTCTTTAACGTTACTCGATTTTGAAAAGCATTCGATGAAGGTAATGTAGTTTTAATGATTTTATTATCAAGGAAATGATGAAATGATGTAAAAGTATGCTTCGCCAGTCCCTTTAATTATGTGCCATTCCAAAGCCAATTGACTTCTCCAAATGATTCTCCTTCACAGTCATTGCCTACCCGAGACGGTCTGTTTTATCCTCGCTAATGTAATGACATCATTTTCTGTGGGTTTTGTCTTTTGCTTAACATTTGCTTACTTGCAGCATATATCTCTCAAAACCCTCATACTTGATTCGTTTTGTCGCCTTGTAAGACCATTCTTGCTGGTAATGCTTATATGATCATTATGCCAACATTTTTTAAAGTACAGTTCCAGATTCCCATTGTGTCATATTGCATAGTGCTTCATAAAATCACGCAATGTTCATTGTGATCAAACAGCCATTTTGCACCGAATATAAGAAAAGTAGTTTCTTGTTCTTAGTTTTCAGTGTCCTAATTGTTGTTTGGTTTTGCCAGAAGAAGACCTACGAGGTGGAAATGCATTGTGTTATCTGTTTGTCTGTATCTGTACCTGTGGCGGTAACTAACCCTTTTCTGTCCTGTTATCTGTTGGTCTATATCTGTACCTGTGGCGGTAACTAACCCCTTTTCTGCCCTGGTATCTGTTGGTCTATATCTGTACCTGTGGCGGTAACTAACCCTTTTCTGCCCTGGTATCTGTTGGTCTGTATCTGTACCTGTGGTGGTAACTAACCCCTTTTCTGTCCTGTTATCTGTGGTCTGTGTCTGTACCTGTGGCGGTAACTAACCCTTTTCTGCCCTGGTATCTGTTGGTCTATATCTGTACCTGTGGCGGTAACTAACCCTTTTTCTGCCCTGGTATCTGTTGGTCTGTATCTGTACCTGTGGCGGTAACTAACCCTTTTCTGCCCTGGTATCTGTTGGTCTGTATCTGTACCTGTGGCGGTAACTAACCCTTTTCTGCCCTGGTATCTGTTAGTCTGTATCTGTACCTGTGGCGGTAACTAACCCCTTTTCTGCCCTGTTATCTGTTGGTCTGTATCTGTACCTGTGGCGGTAACTAACCCCTTTTCTGCCCTGGTATCTGTTGGTCTGTATCTGTACCTGTGGCGGTCTGTATCTGTACCTGTGGCGGTCCCTTTTCTGTCTACATGTTGCTTCACTTTCCGCCCTCGGTCACTTCGTTTGGAAACTAACAAAACTTGATACCCGACATGTATCATGGCAGAAGCCTGCTTGCTGAAGTATTGCCTGAAAAACAGTGGGAAAATGTGATAAGAGACGTATATCGGAAATAGACCCCCACCCCACCCCCACCCCTACCACCCTTTCATCTTTTGAATGGTCTGGTTAAACCGTCAAGTTTAGAGCAGTTTCTGAAATGATCTCTGCGCCCACTTTGAGGAGATAGGCGACTGTCTGTCCGTGCTTCGTTTCCACAGTCTGGAATGTTGAGGAGATATGCGACTGTCTGTCCGTGTTTCGTTTCCACAGTCTGGAATGTTGTGTGTCGTGCCTGAAGAAGACCAAAGAGGTCGAAACGCGTCGTGCTTGTCTTGTAATGGGTTTGTTTCTTTCGTTTGGCGGACCAGTAATTTTTCTTTGAACTTTGTTTCAATGTCCGCTTGCAGTCGCCTCACTTTGAAACAAAAAAAAAAGAAGTATGCTAATTTGCAGTTTAAAAAGAAGAGGAAGAAAAACAGGGTGGTTTTTTTTCGCGGAAACATAACTTGCGCAATTCAAAACACAGGTAGCTCTCTTGAGAAACCTACTATTTTCTTTAAGATAAGGAGCTCAGTATATAACATCGTGACAACATAGCTATGCTTTCAGCATTTCCTGAATTCATATGACTATGCGCCTCATGTACGCAATTGTGCTAGCGGAATGGGTGCCAACAGCAGCAGTTTGGAGTGGACGTAATTACAGGCAAATGACAGGTGGTTTATGTGCATGCAAAAATGTACCTGATTTGTTGAATGTCCATTGTTCATTTGCGTCCCTTTGGGCCCTTAAACTTGCTTTACTCTCCATCACACTGCGGGTGACTGCGTTTGTGTCTGGTCGTCAGTGTATGTCGGTGAAGATGTTTCAGGTGAGATGCTAATGCTGGTCGTCAATACATTGTCATTTTTCTTCATGTTTCCCTCTAGACTGCTGGTGTTGCCGAGTGTGGGCGAGGAAATCTCTTAGTGGTCATGCATACCTGTACTCTTTATGTGTACTACATGTGCAGGTTAACATGCCGCTAACAGTTATTCTTTTGGAGTTACGTGCCTTTAGATGTTTCGTTACGACAGCGAAAGTAATCCTGCTTGCTTGTTCATTTGATAAAGGTGGCAACTTCAAGGAATCGATACTTTTTCAGTCAGTAAAGCAACTAAAGCTACATAAATAAACAACGTATCAACATCTCTTGAAAATGGCTTGCGTTCTTCCCTTACATCTCTTACACGCCTAATTCGTCAGTCAAATGACATGCGCAGTGCCTAATTCGTCAGCCAGATGACATGGCGCAGTGCCTAATTCGTCATTCGTCAGCCACATGACATGGCGCAGTGCCCAATTCGTTAGCCAAATGACATGGCGCAGTGGCCAATTCGTCAGCCTGCCAAATGACATGGCGCAGTGCCAATTCGTCAGCCAGATGACATGGCGCAGTGCCTAATTCGTCAGTCAAATGACATGGCGCAGTGCCTAATTGGTCAGCCAGATGACATGGCGCAGTGCCTAATTCGTCATATGTCAGCCACATGACATGGCGCAGTGCTCAATTCGTCAGCCAGATGACATGGCGCAGTGCCTAATTCGTCAGTCAAATGACATCGCGCAGTGCCTAATTGGTCAGCAGATGACGTGGCGCAGTGCCTAATTCGTCATATGTCAGCCACAGGACATGGCGCAGTGCCCAATTCGTCAGCCAAATGACATGGCGCAGTGCCTAATTCGTCAACCAGATGACATGGCGCAGTGCCTAATTCGTCAGCCAAATAACACGGCGCAGTGCCTAATTCGTCAGCCAAATGGCATGGCGCAGTGCCTAATTCGTCAGCCAGATGACGACGCAGTGCCTAATTCGTCAGCCAAATGATATGGCGCAGTGCCTAATTCGTCAGCCAATTGACATTGCACAGTGCATAATTCGTCAGCTAGATGACATGGCGCAGTGCTAATTCGTCAGCCAAATGACATGGCGCAGTGCCTAATTCGTCAGCAAATGACATGGCGCAGTGCCTAATTCAGCCAAATGGCATGGTGCAGTGCCTAATTCGTCAGCCAGATGACATGGCGCAGTGCCTAATTCGTCAACCAGATGACATGGGGCATTGCCTAATTCGTCAGCCAAATGACATGGCACAGTGCCTAATTCGTCAGCCAAATGACATGGCGCAGTGCCTAATTCGTCAGCCAGATGACATTGCGCAGTGCCTAACTCAGTGAGATGACATGGCGCAGTGCCTAATTCAGTCAAATGACATGGCGCAGTGCCTAATTCGTCAACCAATGACATGGCGCAGTGCCTAATTCGTCAGCCAAATGACATGGCGCAGTGCCTAATTCCTCAGCCAAATGACATGGCGCAGTGCCCAATTCGTCAGCCAGATGACATGGCGCAGTGCCTAATTTAGACAGATGACATGGCGCAGTGCCTCATTCGTCAGCCACATGACATGGCGCAGTGCCCAATTCAGACAGATGACATGACGCAGTGCCTAATTCAGGCATATGACATGGCTCAGTGCCTAATTCGTCAGCCAAATGACATGGCGCAGTGCCTAATTTAGACAGATGACATGGTGCAGTGCCTAATTCGTCAGCCAGATGACATGGCGCAGTGCCTAATTCGTCAGCCAGATGACATGGTGCAGTGCCTAATTCGTCAGCCAGATGACATGGCGCAGTGCCTAATTCAGACAGATGACATGGCGCAGTGCCTAATTCGTCAGCCAGATGACATGGTGCAGTGCCTAATTTGTCAGCCAGATGACATGGCGCAGTGCCTAATTCGTCAGCCAAATGACATGGCGCAGTGCCTAATTCGTCAGCTAGATGACATGGCGCAGTGCCTAATTCAGTGAGATGATATGGCGCAGTGCCTAATTCGTCAGCCAAATGATATGGCGCAGTGCCTAATACGTCAGCCAAATGACATGGCGCAGTGGCTAATCCGTCAGCCAAATGACATGGCGCAGTGCCTAATTGGTCAGCCAAATGACATGGCGCAGTGCCTAATTCGTCAGCCAGATGACATTGCGCAGTGTAGTCTTTGGAACCATTGAAAACAATTCAACGCGCCCGCCTCCCTCCTGTCATCACCACCCTCCATTTAAACTACCCACCCTTCACCCATCTCCTTGTCCTGCAATCGTCTTGGTTTGTCTTTTGACACGTGAGTATGAAAGGCAAATGTTCTCTCTTGCTGTAAGAAACTCGAGTGAGTCGAGAGAACTAATAAATACCAAGCCCAGCTCAACCGCACTCAACCAGTTTCGGGCGGTTGCCCTAGGCTAGGTATTTATTAGTTCTCTAACTAGTAAACCCTACAAACATGCATACTGTGTAGGATTATCCGTTTTCAATACTAACTTACTAAACTTTTCAGATTTTAGTTTTTGCTTAATCCTATGTTTTTCCTGATCATTTCAATAACATCATTTTCACGCATACATTCATCAAATGCGTCTCTGTCTTTCATGTGAAATAAAACTACAGTCTTTAACTGTTCTCTAAAGTCTTTTAAAACTGAGTTATATTTTTGACATAAAATCCACACACTTATTCCAGCATGTCTTCCACTGAAAGCCAGTTTTGACAAAGTATTTCTTTTTTTAACTATGTCTCTTTCTGCCGAACAGTCATCTATGATAAATAGTGTCTGCGTTCCTTCAAACAGTCTACAAAGTGTTCTAAACACTCACTCAGTTTATTGCTAGGATCAACTAAATATATGTCATCATCTGTCCATATAAACCTTCTATCATGATATGCTTTGTTCCATTTAAGTGTTGGACAGAAAATCACAATATGATCAAAATTGTAGCGATAAACTGTTTGTAATAGGTCTAGGACAAATATTGTTTTTCCACAACCAGTCTGTCCACAAATCAATGAACAATGAGGAGTTTTTGTCATAAAGTTTAACTGCACCATAGTTTTATAACAGAATTTAATCTAATCCAGTTATTATGTTTATCATACTCTCTGTCAAAACTTGTTCAGTATAATAAAATCCTATAAGATCTAAATGTGTAAGATTAATCCAAGTCAGTTCTCTGAGATTGCTTCTATTTAGACTAATATTGATTTTGTCACTGGTTGTAATGACCTTAATCTCCCCCGTTGTAAAGAACGACGACAGTAACTTTAAGTTTTTCAACGTCTAAGTTTTGCCAGCTAATTAGAATTCCTTTTAAAAGGACGTCACTAACGCCACAGCCCATTCCTCTCCTCATCTTTTAAGACAGAAATTTCAAATATCATTGTGAACGTGTCTCCTAATTTTATTTGTGGAATGAACTGTAATTTTGTAGAAGCATCTTTCAAAACTGATTCCTTTCTGTGAAGGATGTACTGTTTGCTCCCAAACGGCTTTATTTCGATCTCTTTCGACTATTGTCTTCTGGTGTAAGGCTTACATGTAAAGGACCAGAGTTGAGTGCTTTTCTGAAACTTTTTTGGCGGTCAAAAAATGTAAATGGGCTTATGAATAAAAATTTTATATCCCATTCTAAATGTGGTTCTAAGTGCCATTTGTTGTCAGTTTTTCGAACTATTTTATATTCATAATAACCTGCATTATTTGTTTCTACATTGCGCAGTCGTTCTAGTTTAGGAAACTTTTTGTTGTCGCTTACTTCTTTACGTTTATAATAGCCATCTTTGCTGTACTCAAAACCATACAAAGCGCCTATCTCACCGTTCTGTTCAAAGTCCTCAGTGTCTGCAAGGTCTTTTAATTCTAAAGTTAAACACCTTACAGGCGCTAATGTTGCTCCTGATTCTTCTGGTCCACGCGACATTTTTTAGAACAACTAATTATTTTATTTCTAAAACAATGTGTAGGTTATCACATTTCACAACTTTTCCTGCTTTGTCTGTGATTTTTATATTAAATGATCCGACCCTCCCACAAACTAATCTTTTAAACTGTAAATTAGGGAATTGTATAATTTCATAATCGCAATATGCAGCTTTCCCTGACGGAAGAGCTCTTAAAACAGTTGAGGGCCTTCCATCGTATAAGTTTTCATCAGTGCTCAGCTCATCCAAATGAACATAGAGTAATGAATGTAATGCAGATCGAGCGGATTTTCTCCCTCATAAGTAGTTTTGTTTGGCATAACTCCAAAACTATGAACGGCTTGATTGGCAGTTGTAAAGCCTAACATTTTAGCTAGCTCTCCATCAAAATAGTAACCTACTTCTTCTTTTTCAGGTTTGAATGTCAACATTGTTTTTAGATTTGCATTGTTAAGTTTGAGAGTAATGTCGAAGTTACTCATTGTTTCTTTTAGTGAGCAAAACCCGTAATAACCATCAGGTATGGTTAACTGGCTAACTAATTTTCCTCTATTATCAACTTTTTTTAATCTTATTATTCTTCTTGGATTCACTTATATTAAACCATACGACTTTGTAAAATATTTCATGGAGTGTGACCATTTTGGTTCCGCAATCGTTATCAATAGCATGTTCTAAAAACGAAGGACGGTCTTGAGTTGTTATTGTTACATTTTTTAAACGAAATAAAAATGAGCGCATTTAAATATACTGATGCAAAATATTCTGTTGGGCCGCACTACAATCTTAAAAACATAACAACTGATACTCTTGACATTTCTGTGACTCAGTCTGACGCCTTTCAAGTAAAGGTTAGTACTCCATTGAACAGCTATCTTAACCCTCCTATTAAAAAAGACCACATCCCAAAAGTGTGGTTTAGTCATCCGTTGCAGTTTTATCAGAACCAGTTTAAACTTTGCTGTGTTTTGTGCATCAACTGGGTGTGGAGTGTCGTATGCTGATCACTTAAATCATCCTGATCCTTTGGTGAGGTCAGTGTACAGATTTCATTTTTATTACACCTTCAGGCGTATTTTGACTGAACTGCAAGCGCCATTACCAAATGACAAACCGTTTAATCCATTCAGCAACAGAATAGACATGAAGGCTTTTGAAAGGATCTGTAACGAATTCAATATTAATGTTAAGACGGACTTTAGACAAAAGTTGGACCGCAATCATGGTCTAGGCACCCTTATTTTGGGGGCGTGCACAGAAAGTATAACTATGACTGGAATCCTCCTTACACATCTTTCTCTTCAGGCACAGCTGTTCACCTAGGGTCCATAGAGCAAGAGCATAAAACAGCATGGACAACATTTATCTTAGACACTTCTAAGGGCCTAACTAAAGCAGGAATAGAACGAATAAACGACTCTGTTCGTACTTATGTTTGGTGTTTGCTAGGTTCGCTAGCACAAACGAGATCGAACATAACAGATCCTTCTACTGGCTTTGACGCACAAAAACAATTCTTAGCAAATTTAGAGGACGCCATTAATTCTGCAGTTGATTTGCCTTCAAGTATTAAAAGGTACCAAAATGTTTTACAATACGCAAGATCGAAAGTAGACTTTGCTGTTGGTACTGCTTTATACATGCTGCCTTCTGACCTCAGGCTCCAGATAGGAACAATAATAAACTACAATAATGAAATCCTTGTGGCAGGCAATGAACAGAAAGTCGGAAAAAAACGAAATAAATTCTGAGCCAGTAATATTGCAAGCAGTAAACAAACAAGATGACCCCCCAAGAATAAGTCATCCAATCCCGTGGTCCAAAGCCTAAAGACCGTTGAAGACCACGAAGTCAAAAAAAAATGATGACCATGAATATGAAAGACAGCACTTGTTTTTGGATTAACTGGCCTGGGATTACTCCTTCTTTATTTTACTAAAAATTAACCCAACTATTAAGAGAACTAATGTCCATAAGTGCTCGGCCATAAAGCCAACTACTTTGCTTGCAGTAGACAAAAGCCAGCTAACAACACCCCCTAATATACCGGGTAAAGCGTCCATGGCTTTACTGGCTAATTTTTTTAATAAACCCGCAAGATGATCAAGCTGTTTTTTTACCCATGATTTATCAGGTGGAGGCGATGGAGGCACTGGGCTTTGACCACCGCCGCCTGTAATAGCCATCACCAGTGTACTTATTGCAAAACCTAAGGCCGTTATAACGCTTGCTAATGTGACTCCTTGCTCTCTAAACAGTGTTCGTATTCGTTCTGCTAGCGTTGTGTTTTCATATAAAATTCTTTGGATAGTTTCTCTTATTCTGCTCACTTGAGTTCGTAATTGTTCTCGGTTAGTAGACAACACTTCTAGTCTTGCTGATCTTTCTTGTTCAAGATCTTTTAGTCTTTGGGTTATTCTTTCTTTAATATCATGCCCTAAGTTGGCGTCATCAGCCTCAACGAGTTTCTCTTTTTCTCTTTTTATATGCTCATCTAGTTCACCCAGTTTTGCTAAATTGTTTGTTAATTCGCCTCTGATGCTTCTCAAAGCATGATCAAGGGCCGCTATTTCTCGCATGGGTAGCGGTGGGTCGTGTATAGTTTTTAATGCTGTTTCTTCTGAAAAACTGGTTTCTGCTTCTATTGCATTTATTAATTCGCTTGCTGATTGATTTAATTCTTTAAGTTCCATGTTTTGTATTTGGTTAGCTGTTGGGAGATCTTGTAGTGTGTTTTGAAGTTTAGAAACTGCCTCTCCGTCTAATTTTGGTTTAGAAATGCCAAGGCGATTTTGTTCGCTCACACTGAGTCTTTGTCTAATTGTATCTTTTTTAAAAACTTTGATGGGTCTGGTTTAGTTGTAAGCCGAACAAGTTGTCCTTGATCGTTTTTCACAAACAAATGGTCATCTTTTACTTCAAAATCATCAGGGGGTATAAATTCGGGAGGTTCTTGACCTAAACTTTGGTAAAATGATCCGACCTTACTTTCTGTTAATTCACGCCGCAATGAGGGCGCTGAGCGATGCTGTGTCAAAGGAGTCATTTCACTCATGTCGTCTCCAGGATCAAAAACATCATAATCTTCTTCACCTTCAATTCCTGCCATGTTTTTAAATAATTAACTTTTTATTTTGTTTTATAAAAATGTCGCAAACATATGGTTCAATTCTTGACCCGCATAGAAGACTGAAAGAGCCCTATGGCGTGAAGGGAAATAAACGGAATATTATTGTTCCAATTAATCCATCTACTATTGATGCAGATCAAATTCTTACTGTCAAATTTCCAGACCTAGGAGCAGATGAAGTGATTGTGCCAGGCTCTGCACGACTTACTTTCAAAATAGAACTCGAATCAGCAACAGACCCAAACAGGACAGTTGTCCAGAATCTGGGACGGGCAATCGTTAAGAAAATTTCTATAAAACTTGAGGGGCAAGAAATATTTTCTTTACACAATGCAGACATATTTTTAATCTATTCTGATCTATGGCTAACCGGGAATGAAAGGGATGATCTTGCGTTTAAAGGAATCGAAAATAAAGATTCACTAAAACACAGAATAGGCGCCGCAGATGCTAAAGACGGTAACAAGCCCGAAGCTGTAAGTTATGCATATGGAAATCGCTTTTCCATCCCCTTGGATTTTGAGTTGTTAAGTGCGCATTCGCCATACTTTCAAGGAGCATTAAAAGACAGATTGTCATATGAACTAACTTTTAATGAATACAAACGTGTTATTAAATCTACAGACACCGAAGCAAAGTACAGTATTTCTGACATCTTGTTAGAGTTTGACATTGTTTTCCTCAAGTTTTATTATAAGCTCAATCATATCATTATCCAATTCAGCCAAATTATTTTTCATGTTTGCTTGATGTGTTCGAATTTTTTTTATTGTTTCAAGATATTCTTTTCCCCATATCTGATGATCAAAATTTGGAATTTGGGTTGTAGGTGATCTGGATGTTTTAGCATGTGTTGGTGAACCCTACAAGTGTTTCCTTAATAATAGAATTCGTATCATATGATTCCCGTATCAATTCCAAGGTCTCTTCCTTTATCATTCTTGTTTCGTTCTGTGCCTCCTTCTGAGCTTCCACGTGGTGACAGCCCTGATATGGCCCTTTGCGGTCGGCTGGGCTATAAGCAACATTATCTTATCTTATCTTCTGAGCTTCCATTTTAGACTCAAATATATTTATGTAAATTAAAAATTAATTAAGCAACTGGAACTGTGTCTGATGGGATTATCTGCAGTTCTTCCTTCACAAAAGATCTTTAAGGAGCTGGTTGTTTTGTTGTGTCCGTTTCTCGTAAATAATACATGGGCGGATTCATTTTTACAATTCTTTTTATTTCATATGGATCAACACTCCAAACTGGATCTGTTGCCCTGATGCGAGTGTCCCCTTCTGCTTCCCCGGTAAATAAAGGTACCTTACTTTTAAACCAAACGGTAATAGTTTGCTGGTTGTACTGGAGTCTTCAGCAACATTTATTGTTTGTTTTTTGATTGCTTGTACTGGTTTTAGCCCTGTTAATTTAAATTCTTCATTATTCATTGCGCGCAAAACTGAGGGCAGTCTTCTAACCCATTCTGTATTGCGAGAATTGTCAATCAGCTCTCTGTGATTACTGGTAGGAAAAGTCTTTCAGATAACTGTTTGTTAAAGTTTTCAACTAAAGCCTGTGATCTGTGAACTCCTGGAATGCCTCTTTTAATGGTAACTCTATGTTTTAACAATAATTGATTCACTTGGCCTTTAAATTCTTTTCCATCATCGACTTGAATCATGCGAGGATAAGTTAGCGGGCCTCGTTGGTATATCAGTTGTATGGCAACAGCAACAGCAGAAGCACTCTTTTGTGTTAATGGTTCTGCATCTTTGTATCTTGAAGCTATGTCAATGACTGTGAGTGCGTACTTAAATCTTTTTCGTCTAATCGTATCATGGGGTAAATATAGAAGGTCCATTTGATGGGTGTCGTTCGGTATTGTATTCACAAAGTGTGGTCTCTGTATTCGTCTAGGTGCAGGTAAATAAATTTGCCAAATCGCTTGTTTAGATAACCATTCCTTTGCTGTTTGTTCACTGACTCCCGCTGCTTGGCTTAGCTGTTTTATTGCCGTGATTCCCTTCCAATATCCTTTTGGCGAATAATAGATTTTGTTCATTTTTATTCAGCCAATATTATGTGCAACAAAATACACAACGGTCATACCAAAGACGATAAACACGATTTCTTGCATCTTTTGTTTTTCTGATGGTTGATAAAAGTCACTGAATTTTGGTGGGGGCAATGTCTCGATTGGTTTGCCTGTTACAAGAAAATATTCTTTTATTGCCTGGTCAACGTCTTTAAATGTGTAAGCTGCATGTCCCTGTTTTTTCAGTTTGTCGTTAATAAATCTAACTGCTCAATTCTCTGCTTTTCATAGTAATCTTGTGCAGCTGCAAGTTGCTCCATAGCTTTGTTATGTCTTTTTCTCTCTTCATTAGTTTGTAGTTTACTAAATGCGTAATTACTTCCGCTAAAAGCAAGCGCATTAACCACAGCGCCGCCTATCATCATTACGAATGAAGCCATTTTTATAAATGTATTTTTTATTTTACATATTTATACTGTCTGGAATTATTCCTTGCTTAACTAGAAAATCTTTCGTAGCAAACGAAGCTGTAATGATAGCAATTAGCTTTGCTGAATCTCTCAAAGCCTAGCTTGCCAAGATCTGCTGGTTTAATTTTTAACAAGCTTTTACCAAGTATTGTGTATCCTATACTTAGGCCTCCAATAACAGCAGAATGGTATATAAGGTTAGTAATAGTTTTTTCGGTGCTCATTTAAAAAAAAAATTATAATTAATAAAAAAAACATGAACAGCGATGATCTACTAAACCTTCCTGAACTTATTATTACAAATGACCAGGTTGATGACCAAGCTATTATGCCCAAAAAGGAAAGGCTGTATTCTTTGGCAGCATGTGGAAAAACAAAACGGTTCCTTGGAAATGAATTCAGCATAGAACAGATTCAACAGATGTCGCCACAAGACATTTTAAAGTATCATAACAGGTATGAAGCGCAACTAGGATCAAGAATGGTAAAAAGTGTCGGAGAAACAGTTCTTAGTTTGTACACTAAACTAGTAGCCAGATTTGCACCTATTGATTCTGAACAAGATTTTATGTATGATTTAACGCAGGATCCAGTTTTAACAAAGTCATTAGAGTCTCTAGGATGTGATCTATATTACAGATTTGGAACATTATTGTCGCCGCTAATCATGGGATTAATTACTTTTAATCATATAGATTTTACTTCCCTTAAAATGACCGAGCCAGAAAAAACAGCAGAATCAGAAAACATTGAATCAGGTGGAGAAAGTGACCAGTAAAAAGCCTCCTCATCTTGGGCGCGTTTGCAGCAGGAAAAAAATTAGCAGAGTGGAACAAACAAATAAAATTAAAATTACAAGCACATAATAAAAAGTGCTAGAGCCACAGCCAGTTGTTCCAATGCCAGCTATAAAAACACCAGAACAAGTTGATTCAAGACCTACAACAACAACAGGGTTGCCTGCACCGCCAAAGTCTTTATGGAATTTTCTTTAAAGCAATTGTCATTTTTGGCGGTATTGCTGGGGGTGGTTATTACGGTTATAAAATATATAAACAAAGACAGCAAAAACCAAAGCAGTCAAAAAATCTCAACCACTAAATACAGAAGCCGAACAAAAAAGCATGCCAGAACCGCCAACAACAAAAGATCATTTTGATCCATTTCAGATGCAATAATACTTTAAGAACTTAATAAATAATTATAAGTTAACTTGAATAAGAACTTGGTTGTACTTAGAAAATGACTTAATTACAATCTTGAGGTGATTTAAGTTAAGAACTTGAGGTGACTTGATCAAGAACTTGATTAAGAACTTGAGGTGACTTAAGTAGAAACTTAGAGTAACTTAATTAAGAACTTGGTGACTTGATTAAGAACTTAATTAAGAACTTGCAGTGACTTGATTAAGAACTTAATTAAGGACTTGGGGTGACTTGATTAAGAACTTAATCAAGGACTTGGGTGACTTAATTAAGGACTTGGGTGACTTAATTAAGGACTTGGGGTGACTTGGGGAGCTGCCAAGAAATGGAACTAGGGGACCACTTCTTGAGATGACTTAAGTTAAGAACTTAGAAGTGACTTGGGTAGGAACTTAAAAGTTACTTGATTAAGAACTTGGTGTGGGTAGAGGGGCGGTGGGTAAGAAGGCGTCAAGTGTGACAAAGCGGAACTGGGGGGGGGGGGGGGGGGGGGGAGGGCGCTTGGCTTAATGCCAAAGTTGCTCCTTCAAGAGCGGTTTTGGGGTGCGGCCGATGAACGTTTCCTTTCCCGACTCCAACTGAGTTTGACAGCACAATGTGTTCTCTGATCGAGTGGGGAGAAGGCGGTTAAGTTTTTGTGTCTACAAATTGTTATAGAAAGTGTACAATTAGAGTTTAACTCTCCTCTTTTTTCATCCAGGCTTAGGACCGGCATTGGTGGAGTTAGTGTTTTTTGGCGGCTCTTGATTGCCAGGTAGTAAACCTGTCACTGAACATTTGGAGCTTTTTGAATAAAACAGCGCCATTTTTTTTAGAAATAGAATCATTTTCTTCAAAAGGCAAAAGCTTATCAAAGTTATCAACATCTCTTTCAAATATATCAGCTAAATCTCTGTCTTGAATCAAGAAGCTTTCAAGGTGCTTGTGTAGTTTATGAATAGTAGGTTCTCGTTTTTCTTTCTCCTCACCTTCCAAAAGAGCAATACTTCTCTTTAGCTTAGGAAGTAAAGAACTGGGCTCGCCTGATTTTCTTTTGTTTAAATAATCCGCCATACAGTTGTAATAAAACACATGTTCATCTATAGCAAGAAGCTGTTTCTCTGTGAACAAAACACGTCCGTCTGCATTGAAAGCCATGGCTAAACTTGAGAGGCGCTGTTTGGGGGGCGTTGGGTCTAGATCGTCATGTCCGGTCACGTGGTATTGCACCTTGCCAAGTCATAAGACCCAACAGCACAAATTAAGTAATCAGGTGTCAGCCTAATGACAGGTCTCTGTATTTCCATATCTGTGAAGTATTCTGGCAGGCCGACAATGAGTGATTAAAGACATGGTGTGATCCGGCCAGCCTTACCCACCCCACCATTACCTAGTGTTTGTCTGTCTGTCCACTTCGTTTTATAAGATTTATCATGCACGGATAAGTGTGTGGATTTTAAAAGACTTTAGAGAACAGTTAAAGACTGTAGTTTTGTTTCACATGAACGACAGAGACGCATTTGA
The DNA here is from genome assembly GCA_018398815.1 of Conus ventricosus. Classification (NCBI taxonomy): domain Eukaryota; kingdom Metazoa; phylum Mollusca; class Gastropoda; order Neogastropoda; family Conidae; genus Conus; species Conus ventricosus. Next base: position 90,128,894 of record CM031602.1, on the reverse strand, counting down.
TGAATGTATGCGTGAAAATGATGTTATTGAAAATGATCAGGAAAAACAGGATTAAACAAAAATTAAAATCTCAAAAGTTTTGTAAATTAGTATTGAAAACGGATAATCCTACACAGTATGCATGTTTGTAGGGTTTACTAGTTAGAGAACGAATAAATACCTAGCCTTGGGCAACCGCCCGAAACTGGTTGAGGGCGGTTGAGCTAGACTTGGTATTTATTCTACTAATCTTTTCTGTTGTCAAACAAATTCTCTGGTGAAGCAGATCTCAGTTCAAAATTTTTATTGTTCAGGAAAAAGGCGAACTTCCAAGCCTACACGTGGAAGTCTCCGTTAGTAAATCGATGGGTAAACACGCCTGTTAGTTCTTTTTTTGTTTTTACTTCAACGTTAATAGTTGACCTAGATCTAGGAACTGGTCTACTAACGGCAGGGAAATACGCAAACAAGATCCACACAAATCAGATGGAAATCTATCGATGTAGGCTTCCAGATTCTCCTTAGTGGGGAGGAAAGAACAGTTGTCATCAAATGAATGAGAGCTGTCTACCAGATCGCAAAGAAGATAACTGGTACTGTGAGGACTGGCTCTGAACCAGTGAAGGCAAAAGATGGCACACTTCTGTCAAGAGGCGAGGAGAAGCTTGCAAGATGGGCCGAACACTTCAAAGAAGTTCTAAAGAGACCCAAGCCACCGACACCAGCTGAGGCAGAAGACCCATCCCTCCTGTTCCCAATCAGCACCGGTGACTTCACTGAAGAGGAGATCAGAACAGCCATCAAGATATTAAAGAACAATAAGTCCCCTGGGTTCTACGGAATAACAGTGAAAATGCTCAAAGGTGGTTGTGACTGCATCGTCTCTTGGATGTGCAGTCTTTGTAACCAGGCCTGGAACTCCAGCGTCGTTCCAGAGGATTGGAAGAATGGCGAAGTCGTCTGTATTCCAAAAAAGGCGACCTCTCAGAGTGCGACAACTGGAGAGGAATTACTCTACTGTCTATACCAGGGAAAGTGTATTGCCAGGTCATCCTCAACCGTATGCGCGACGTAGTGGACAATGAGCTCAGGGAACAACAAGCAGGCTTCCGCCCGAAACGATCCTGTGCGGAACAGATCTTCACGCTAAGACAGATCGAGAAGTGTGGAGAGCACCAAGTACCCTGGCCATCAGCTTCATTGACTTCTCTAAAGCATTTGACAGTGTCCACAGACCATCGTTGTGGAAAATCATGAAAACCTATGGCATCCCAGAGAAAGTTGTGTCGGTCATAAAGCAGGTTTACACAATCTCCAAGTGCAGAGTCAGGACGGAAGATGGCTACAGTGACTGGTTTGAAGTTGTCACCGGAGTAAGACAAGGTTGTATTCTCTTCCCTCTCCTCTTTGCAATTGCCATTGACTGGGTTCTGAAACACGCAACCCAAGGAAAGGGAATCGAGTGGACAGAAGGGAACAGCCTTTCAGATCTGGATTTTGCCGTTGGCATTGCCGATCTTGTAAGCACCACTCAAGATCTGCAGGTGCTTGTAGACAACATCAGCAAGTTTGCAAGCAACATTGGCCTCATCATCGGTGCAAAAAAGCCTAAAAACATGCTTACCGGTAAACACCAAGGGCCAACAGACGTTCTCATCGACCAAAAACAAGTGGAAGTAGTAGAGAATTTTACATACCTAGGCAGCTCTATCAACAACGCCAATGACCTCGACCATGAACGGAAGTGTCGTATTGGGAAAGCAACGTCAGCATTCAATCAGCTGAACAAAATATGGAACAGCAAGAAATTCTCCCTTGGAATCAAACTGAAATTTTATAACTCCAGTGTGATTTCAGCGTTGTTATATAAATGTGAAACCTGGCAACTGAAGACCACCCAGGTGAGGAAACTCGACGCTTGTCACATGTTGTATAAGTCTGTCATGTCCATTCTGACATGTTGTCACATGTTGTACAAGTCTGTCATGACCATTCTGACATGCCACATGTTGAACAAGTCTGTCATGACCATTCTGAAATGTTGTTAAATGTTGTATAAGTTCGTCATGACCATTCTGACATATCAATGTATATACGTCTGTCATGACCATTCTGAAATGTTGTCATATGTTGTATAACTCTGTCATGAGTCTGTCATGACCATTCTGAAATGTTGCCACATGTTGTATAACTCTGTCATGTCCATTCTGACATGTCACGTTGTATAAGTCTGTCATGTCCATTCAGAAACGTTGTCACATGTTGTATAAGTCTGTCATGTCCATTCTGAAATGTTGTCACATGTTGTATGAGTCAGTCATGTCCATTCTGAAATGTTTTCACATGTTGTATAAGTCTGTCATGTCCATTCTGAAATGTTGTCACAGGTTGTATAAGTCTGTCATGACCATTCTGAAATGATGTCAAATGTTGTATACGTCTGCCATGTCCATTCGGAAATGTTGTCACATGTTGTATAAGTGTGTCATGTCCATTCTGAAATATTGTCACATGTTGTGCAAGTCTGTTATGTCTGTTCGGACTTGTCAAATGTTGTATAAGTCTGTCATGACCATCTGAAATGTTGTTAAATGTTGTATACGTCTGCCATGTTCATTCTGAAATGTCACATGTTGTATAAGTCTGTCATGTCCATTCTGAAATGTTGTACAAGTGTGTCATGTCCGTTCTGAAATGTCACATGTTGTTTAAGTCTGTCATGTCCATTCTGAAATGTCACATGTGTAAGTCTGTAATGTCCATTCTGAAATGTTGTCACATGTTGTATAAGTTTGTCATGTCCATTCTGAAATGTCAAATGTTATATAAGTCTGTACATTATCTTATCTGTCATGTCCATTCTGAAATATTGTCAAATGTTATATAAGTCTGTCATGTCCATTCTGAAATGTTGTCAAATGTTATAAAAGTCTGTCATGTCCATTCTGAAATGTTGTCAAATGTTATAAAAGTCTGTCATGTCCATTCTGAAATGTTGTCAAATGTTATATAAGTCTCGTGTCCATTCTGAAATGTCAAATGTTATATATTAAGTTTGTCATGTCCATTCTGAAATGTCAAATGTTATATATTAAGTTTGTCATGTCCATTCTGAAATGTCAAATGTTATATATTTATTAAGTCTGTCGCCTTTTCTGCTTTGCCCTTCGTCTGCCTCGTTCAGCAGTTCCCTGGAGGATTGTTTTGGCCGGGCCATCGGATCCTGGTACATGGCCATAGCGATGTGGTTCTTTGCTGGACTGGTGCCAGCCATCGGATCCTGTTACATGGCCATAGCGACGTGGTTCTTTGCTGGACTGGTGCCAGCCATCGGCCATAGCGACGTGGTTCTTTGCTGGACTGGTGCCAGCCATCGGATCCTGGTACATGGCCATAGCGACGTGGTTCTTTGCTGGACTGGTGCCAGCCATCGGATCCTGGTACATGGCCATGGCGACGTGGTTCTTTGCTGGACTGGTGCCAGCCATCGGATCCTGGTACATGGCCATGGCGACGTGGTTCTTTGCTGGACTGGTGCCAGCAGACATGTACTCACTTCAACGTTCTGTAGGGTGGTTTGGCGACGTGTTCATGGGTGGTATGAACAGGTTGTCTGCTGTTTAGCAGTTTGCGGCAACACCTCATTTCTATGGCTGTGATTGTAACTTTCTATAGTCACTGTGAGGGGCCATGTCTCACATGTAGTGGCAACACCTCATTTCTATGGCTGTGATTGTAACTTTCTATAGCCACTGTTAGGGTCCATGTCTCACGTGCACACAGGAAGATGAAATGGTGCTGAAGACAGTTTCGGCAGGTTTAAGATCCGTTGGTCGGCACTTCTGTCTGCGGACTTCCGTACTCCAGCATTATGTTATCTGCTTTCGGCTGTCACGTATTCGGTGTGATTTCCAGCATGACTTTGTTGGCATAGCTGAAGAAACAGATGTAGTTCCTGCAGTGTTGGAGATTTCCTTTCTATGATTGTGGTTGGATCCCTCTCGGCCATTTAATAATAATAATAACGTATGGATTTTATATAGCGCAATTCTTGAGATCAACTCATTGCGCTCAACACACACTCAAACACACACACACACACACACACACACACACACACACACACACACACGCACACACACACACACACACACACACAAACACAAACACACACACATACACACACACACACACACACACACACACACACACACACACACACACACACACACACACACCTACCGACACAGGCGCACTTATTAAGTTCATCGGTTCAAGCGTAAACAGTACAGTTTTGCATGCAGTACATAAAAAGTCAGGTCAGAATATTAGACACAGCATTTAGATATTATGGTTGAAGAAGGCTTTCCTAAAGAAGTATGTTTTTAACTCTGACTTGCATTTAGATAATGTAGGCAGGTCACGTAAGCTGTCAGGAAGAGAATTCCAAAGAGTGGGCGCACTAAAGCTAAATGCTCTCTCACCGATTGTCTTTAACGAGCGCCTAGGAATTTTCAGAAGTTTTGAGAAGATGATCGAAGAGACCGAGAAGTTTGATAGGTGGACAGAGAAGCAGAAAGATACTGTGGGAGTGTCCCATCAAAGTAACGATATGCAAAAACTGCGATTTTGAACTGCCATCGATATTTGATGGGAAGCCAGTGGAGTTCACGTAACAAAGGTGTAATATGCTCATTTTTACGCTTTTTGAGCACAAGCCGAGCAGCACTGTTTTGCACCCTTTGTAATCGTGCAAGCTGTTCTGAAGGAAGTCCAGCTGGGTGGACACAATGGTCCACCCGTACAGATCGGACACTACGAGGGATTCCAACGCTGACCGTCAGCGCTGCAGGCAAAGGCTTCAACCATGAGACTACTGGTCTCTCGACAGGGAAAGGCTTCAACTATGAGACTACTGGTCTCTCGACAGGGAAAGGCTTCAGCTATGAGACTACTGGTCTCTCGACAGGGAAAGGCTTCAACTATGAGACTACTGGTCTCTCGACAGGGAAAGGCTTCAACCATGAGACTACTGGTCTCTCAACAGGGAAAGGCTTCAACTATGAGACTACTGGTCTCTCGACAGGGAAAGGCTTCAGCTATGAGACTACTGGTCTGTCAACAGGGAAAGGCTCCAACCATGAGACTACTGGTCTCTCAACAGGGAAAGGCTTCAACATGAGACTACTGGTCTCTCGACAGGGAAAGGCTTCAACTATGAGACTACTGGTCTCTCGACAGGGAAAGGCTTCAGCTATGAGACTACTGGTCTCTCGACAGGGAAAGGCTTCAACTATGAGACTACTGGTCTCTCGACAGGGAAAGGCTTCAGCTATGAGACTACTGGTCTATCAACAGGGAAAGGCTCCAACCATGAGACTACTGGTCTCTCGACAGGGAAAGGCTTCAACCATGAGACTACTGGTCTCTCGACAGGGAACGAAGAAGTAGGCATCATGGCTGTTCATATTACCATCACGCAGATCACCAGGCCAGTGGTATTAGTATCGGGCAGATCACCTGGTCAGTGACATTAGCATCTGGCAGATCACCAGGCCAGTGGTATACTGTTCAAAAAAAGAAACGCAAAATGCCAAGCTGCCGATTTGAAACACAATTTATTGAAGCTCAGTGTGACAACACGTGTAATGTGAAAATGACAAAAACAGGTCATCAGTAGGACAGAAGTCTCCCCTGCAATGCTGTGGTAAAGAACCAGCCCCAGACCCTCAGGGAAATCGGCAGGACGCTTCCAAAGTCAGTAACGGGTGTGACCCCCTCTGGCTGCAATGGTAGCCTGGCATCTGCGGGGCAATGAAGCAATAATGTTCCTGATTGTCTGCTATGGGATGGCCGCCCACTCGGCCTGCAATGCCCGGAACAGTTCATTTGGAGTCGCTGGGGCGTTGGCCCTCACTCTCAGGCGTCTGTCCAAAACGTCCCAAACGTACTCAATAGGATTCAAATCCGGGGAAAGAGAGGGCCAGGCCAGGGTGTTGATGTTGTTGGCGGTAAAGAAGGCTGTGGTTAGGCGTGCTGTGTGGGGCCTGGCGTTGTCCTGCTGGAACACGGCCCTGGGAGTGGCCATTAGAGGCAGGACGTGTGGCTGAACAATGACCTGGACGTACTGCTGGGCTGTCAGGTGACCTTCCACGCGCACCAGCTGGCTCCTGCCTGTGTTGCTGATGGCCCCCCATACCATGACATTGCCGCCACCATGCGGAGGTGCCTCGTCGACGCAGTTCTGCTGGTTGCGTTCATTAACCCGACGGTAAACCCTTCGCCTCCTGTCATGGCGCTGCAGCAGAAACTGTGACTCATCTGAGAACCAGACGTGTCGCCAATGGTTCCTCAGTGTCCAGTGTCTGTGTTGCGTAGCCCATTGCAGTCTGGTCTGTCGATGGCGCCCCGTCATTACGTTGCCACGTAGGGGCCTGTAAGCCCTCAGCCCAGCAGCATGCAGCCTGTTCCGGACAGTCTGGTCGGAGATGCGACGGACACCAGCGCATGCCTGGACAGTGGACGAGGCCGGCAGGAAGCGATTGCGGAGATGTCTTAGCCGTATAAAGCGGTCCTGGGCTGGCGTTGTGATATGAGGTCGGCCTGACCTCGGGGCATCAGCTGATGACCCTGTCCTCTGGAAGCGAGTCCAAAGTCGGCATATGGTACTGGGGGAGACATTCAAAGCATGGGCCACATCAGTTGCACTCTGACCAACTTGCAAACGACCCAGGGCGTTTTCTCTCTCTGCTGGGCTCAAACGTGGCATGCTGTTTTTTGGTACGGTGTGCCTGCCGGTTGCCAAAATGACCGGCTTTTATACTGCACTATGACCATGGTGTGTGTGTGTTCACCACTGAGTTGGGCATGCTTTGCAGGCGAAACAACAGAAGCACAACCCAATGTTTGCACTGTCGCACCTGGCCCACAACACGCACGTGCACATAGTGACAACCGGAATCAATGTTATCCTAGCACGTCGACGTTCAAGACATACATCAGGGCCGGTTTTTGGCGTGTTCTCAACTGTATGGTCCACCCCAGGTGGCAAAATTTCATTTTGCGTTTCTTTTTTTGAACAGTATATTAGTATCGGGCAGATCACCTGGTCAGTGACATTAGCATCTGGCAGATATAGATCACCAGGCCAGTGGTATTAGTATCGGGCAGATCACTAGGCCAGTCATATTACCATCAGGCAGATCACCATGCCAGTGATATTAGCATCATGCAGATCACCATGCCAGTGATATTAGCATCATGCAGATCACCATGCCAGTCATATTACCATCAGGCAGATCACCATGCCAGTGATATTAGCATCATGCAGATCACCAGGCCAGTGATATTAGCATCAGATAGATCACTAGGCCAGTGGTGATAGTATCAGGCAGATCATCATGCCAGTGATATTAGTATCGGGCAGATCATCATGCCAGTGATATTAGTATCGGGCAGATCATCATGCCAGTGATATTAGTATCGGGCAGATCATCATGCCAGTGATATTAGTATCGGGCAGATCACCAGGCCAGTGATATTGGCATCAGACAGATCACCAGGCCTGTGATATTGGCATCAGATAGATCACCAGGCCAGTGATATTAGCATCAGGTAGATCACTAGGCCAGTGATATTAGCATCAGATAGATCACTAGGCCAGTGATATTGGCATCAGATAGATCACTAGGCCAGTGGTGATAGTATCAGGCAGATCACCATGCCAGTGATATTAGCATCAGGCAGACTACCACGCCAGTGAACTGCAGAATGATTGGTTGACAACAACCTGTTTGACGTGAACTATGGTGTAGACAACTTTCAAGGTCACAATGACACTTTTTCCTACATATTTTTCTTATCATGATCAGTTTCCGGCACCTGTCATTCTGGCGACGTTTAAAACAGTTATAAATGCAGTATATTGTTTTTGCCTCAAATCAATTTCGCCTTTTAGTTCTGACTTTCGAGGAAGAAACTCTTCTCCAATAGTTTTAACCCTCTGTCTCAACCAACTCAATGATCTGGAGGAAAGTTTTTACGTCGTAATGGACGTGAAAGTAGTCGTCGGTGTCACCGTTGTATGTAATATTGACTTTGTAGCATGGCCACTTATCTTGTGCCGTAATCCTTTATCTCAACTCAGGCAAACATTTACTTCTTTGTTTATGGAAATTTCAGGAGACAGACGACGTTGAAGGAGTACTGCAGGATGGATTCAGATCTAGAGCATCCAAACAATGGCTGCCAACAGCCAGGCTCCAGGCCTCTGCAACCCACCGGCGCCAAGAACAAGGAGACCTTCGTTGTCTTGGAGCCCGACACGCCAGTTCCTGACGGCACGGCTGACGACAAGGACTCCCCGGATGACGTCAGCGATGAGGAGGACGGTGAGGTCGAAGTCCAGCGGTCGTCGTTTGTTGGGCGGGCGGTGGTGCAGCTGCAACGGGCGGTGAGGAAGGCGATGGACCTCATCAACGACAGATTTGGAGGCCACTTCTTCTCCCTCATCTTCCTGCTTCTCTACTTCGCCTACTTCAGCTACGCCATGTACTACAGGTGAGAGAGAGAAAGGGAGAGAGAGAGAGAGAGAGATCAGAGAGAGAGAGAGAGAGAGAGAGAGAGAGAGAGAGAGAGAGAGAGAGAGAGAGAGAGACAGACAGACAGACAGAGTTATCCATAGGTGTGGTCATAGCAGGGAACTGGTGGAAGGTGTGAGGTAGGTTTACATCTTTATCATGCAGTGGCGTGGACGTCATATTTCCCAAAGAACAGTTTTCTCGTCAGATCAAATGTGTGTGATGGATTACAAGCATGGGCAAAGCGCGTATTGTGCTTTTTCAAACTGTCTCTGAATCAAAACAACACACTGAGGATAATTCGAGGACAGTCGATTTATTAAATCTCCTGATAACATTGTTCTAATACATACTGAATCCCAACGTCCCACACTCTAACCCCCACCCCCTTCCTGTCCCCAAATCAAGCCTTGCTCATTCTGGTGGTGGCTGTGGAATAATATCCCAGAAAAACTAAAAAACGAACCAAACACTAGTAAGTTTAAATGCAATCTTTTTACGTACTTGATGTATCTGCCCGATCTTACACCCCTTTGTCCAAAGATGAACCAATAACTGTTCTATGTAAATGTTTCATTTTCCTTACCAGTTCTTCTTTTTCTTCCACCCCCCTCCTCTCATTCTTAATTGTCCCCCATCAAACCCCATCACACTCCCACCCCCACCGTCTCCCATACCTTTTGTCGGTGTTCCCTCTGTACATAGATTTTGTATCCTTTTGTATTTTCATGTCATATTTAAGAATGATTTTCCATTATTTTATATTAATCAATATTCTTTTTTTCTTTTGCTTTCTTCAATTTCTTTTGGCCCGGAGGGCTGGATGTAAAAAAAGCAGTGATGCTTATTCCATTACCTTCTGAAAATAAAAATTCGTTCGTTCCTCCTCCTCCTCCTCCTTCTTCTTCTTCTTCTTCTTCTTCTTCTTCTTCTCAATACAATTAATTGTATTGAAAAAGGTTAGTGGATAATGTATTGAATCGCAGGTGTGTGCTCAAAGCTATTTGAACGATTACACTCATTTTACCGCAAATTGTTTCGTGGCAGAACTCCGTGAAGACTGTTTAAACGTTTCTTTCAAAGTGTTTAAAATAAATCCGCCAAACAACACGAATAAACGAATCACAAGACAAAACACGACGCGTTTCGACCTCTCAGGTCTTGGTCAGGAAAGACAAACAACGCTCAGGACAACGAAAATAAAGAACGAGCAATCCGTTCTCTCGTCAGATTTCGGCGCGAGATGGGCGCAGAATCAACGCTGTTTAAAAGTTGCTACATCAGGGGCATGTTGAATCAACGCTGTTTAAAAGTTGTTGAATCAGGGGCATGTTGAATCAACGCTGTTTAAAAGTTGTTACATCAGGGTCATGTTGAATCAACGCTGTTTAAAAGTTGTTGAATCAGGGGCATGTTGAATCAACGCTGTTTAAAAGTTGTTGAATCAAGGGCATGTTGAATCAACGCTGTTTAAAAGATGTTGAATCAGGGGCATGTTGAATCAACGCTGTTTACAAGTTGTTGAATCGGGGGCATGTTGAATCAACGCTGTTTAAAAGTTGTTGAATCAGGGGCATGTTGAATCAACGCTGTTTAAAAGTTGTTAGATCAGGGGCATGTTGAATCAACGCTGTTTAAAAGTTGTTGAATCAGGGGCATGTTGAATCAACGCTGTTTAAAGTTGTTAGATCAGGGGCATGTTGAATCAACGCTGTTTAAAAGTTGTTGAATCAGGGGCATGTTGAATCAACGGTGTTTAAAAGTTGTTACATCAGGAGCATGTTGAATCAACGCTGTTTAAAAGTTGTTGAATCAGGGGCATGTTGAATCAACGCTGTTTAAAAGTTGTTGAATCAGGGGCATGTTGAATCAACGCTGTTTAAAAATTGTTGAATCAGGGGCATGTTGAATCAACGCTGTTTAAAAGTTGTTGAATCAGGGGCATGTTGAATCAACGCTGTTTAAAGTTGTTACATCAGGGGCATGTTGAATCAACGCTGTTTAAAAGTTGTTACATCAGGGGCATGTTGAATCAACGCTGTTTTAAAAGTTGTTACATCAGGGGCATGTTGAATCAACGCTGTTTAAAAGTTGTTACATAAGGGGCATGTTGAATCAACGCTGTTTAAAAGTTGCTACATCAGGGGCTTGTTGAATCAACGCTGTTTAAAAGTTGTTGAATCAGGGGCATGTTGAATCAACGCTGTTTAAAAGTTGTTGAATCAGGGGCATGTTGAATCAACGCCGTTTAAAAGTTGTTGAATCAAGGGCATGTTGAATCAACGCTGTTTAAAAGTTGTTACATCAGGGGCATGTTGAATCAACGCTGTTTAAAAGTTGTTGAATCAGGGGCATGTTGAATCAACGCTGTTTAAAAGTTGTTACATCAGGGGCATGTTGAATCAACGCTGTTTAAAAGTTGTTGAATCGGGGGCATGTTGAATCAACGCTGTTTAAAAGTTGTTGAATCAGGGGCATGTTGAATCCCAGCAGTCCTGTGACAAGTGAACCCCATTCTGTTTGAACAGAAGTCAATCCTGTGACAAGTGAACCCCATTCTGTTTGAACAGAAGTCAATCCTGTGACAAGTGAACCCCATTCTGTTTGAACAGAAGTCAAACCTGTAACAAGTGAACCCCATTCTGTTTGAACAGAAGTCAATCCTGTGACAAGTGAACCCCATTCTGTTTGAACAGAAGTCAAACCTGTAACAAGTGAACCCCATTCTGTTTGAACAGAAGTCCCATCGAAGTCAAACCTGTAACAAGTGAACCCCATTCTGTTTGAACAGAAGTCCCATCGAAGTCAAACCTGTAACAAGTGAACCCCATTCTGTTTGAACAGAAGTCCATCGAAGTCAAACCTGTAACAAGTGAACCCCATTCTGTTTGAACAGAAGTCCCATCGAAGTCAAACCTGTAACAAGTGAACCCCATTCTGTTTGAACAGAAGTCCCAAAGAAGTCAAACCTGTAACAAGTGAACCCCATTTTGTTTGAACAGAAGTCCCATCGAAGTCAAACCTGTAACAAGTGAACCCCATTCTGTTTGAACAGAAGTCCCATCGAAGTCAAACCTGTAACAAGTGAACCCCATTCTGTTTGAACAGAAGTCCCATCGAAGTCAAACCTGTAACAAGTGAACCCCATTCTGTTTGAACAGAAGTCCCAAAGAAGTCAAACCTGTAACAAGTGAACCCCATTCTGTTTGAACAGAAGTCCCAAAGAAGTCAAACCTGTAACAAGTGAACCCCATTCTGTTTGAACAGAAGTCCATCGAAGTCAAACCTGTAACAAGTGAACCCCATTCTGTTTGAACAGAAGTCCCAAAGAAGTCAAACCTGTAACAAGTGAACCCCATTCTGTTTGAACAGAAGTCCCAAAGAAGTCAAACCTGTAACAAGTGAACCCCATTCTGTTTGAACAGAAGTCCCAAAGAAGTCAAACCTGTAACAAGTGAACCCCATTCTGTTTGAACAGAAGTCCCATCGAAGTCAAACCTGTAACAAGTGAACCCCATTCTGTTTGAACAGAAGTCCCAAAGAAGTCAAACCTGTAACAAGTGAACCCCATTCTGTTTGAGCAGAAGTCCCAAAGAAGTCAAACCTGTAACAAGTGAACCCCATTCTGTTTGAACAGAAGTCCCAAAGAAGTCAGTGTCGGCCAGAACACATGGGGCTCACAAAAATGACATCAGTTTTCACAATGTTTCGTGATGCAATGTAAAGGACATGAAACTGATGATTTGTGTTTGACAGTTCTGTACTAGTGAATGTTCATGAGAATACCGTGGCTGAACTTTAGGGCTAAAGTTAAGCTAGAATGAGTGGTGAATGTTATGTTTGCAAAGTTCACCTTAAGTTGACGGTTTACAGGGTGGTGATGCTGTGTCTGGTCTTCAGGGTGAGAGTAGTAACAAGGATTGTAATGCTGTGTCTGGTCTTCAGGTTGAGAGTAGTAACAAGGATTGTAATGCTGTGTCTGGTCTTCAGGTTGAGAGTAGTAACAAGGATTGTAATGCTGTGTCTGGTCTTCAGGTTGAGAGTAGTAACAAGGATGGTAAAGCTGTGTCTGGTCTTCAGGTTGAGAGTAGTATCAAGGATTGTAATGCTGTGTCTGGTCTTCAGGTTGAGAGTAGTAACAAGGATTGTAATACTGTGTCTGGTCTTCAGGTTGAGAGTAGTAACAAGGATTGTAATGCTGTGTCTGGTCTTCAGGTTGAGAGTAGTAACAAGGATGTAATGATGTGTCTGGTCTTCAGGTTGAGAGTAGTAACAAGGATGGTAAAGCTGTGTCTGGTCTTCAGGTTGAGAGTAGTAACAAGGATGGTAAAGCTGTGTCTGGTCTTCAGGTTGAGAGTAGTAACAAGGATGTAATGATGTGTCTGGTCTTCAGGTTGAGAGTAGTAACAAGGATGGTAATGCTGTGTCTGGTCTTAAGGGTGAGAGTAGTAATAAAGTTGTGTTTGGTCTTCAGGTTGAGAGTAGTAATAAAGTTGTGTCTGGTCTTCAGGTTGAGAGTAGTAACAATGTTGTGTGTGGTCTTCAGGGTGAGAGTAGTAATAAAGATGTGTCTGGTCTTCAGGGTGAGAGTAGTAATAAAGTTGTGTCTGGTCTTCAGATTGAGAGTAGTAATAAAGTTGTGTGTGGTCTTCAGGTTGAGAGTAACAAAGTTGTGTGTGGTCTTCAGGTTGAGAGTAGTAATAAAGTTGTGTGTGGTCTTCAGGTTGAGAGTAGTAATAAAGTTGTGTGTGGTCTTCAGGTTGAGAGTAGTAACAAAGTTGTGTGTGGTCTTCAGGTTGAGAGTAGTAACAAAGTTGTGTGTGGTCTTCAGGGTGAGAGTAGTAATAAAGTTGTGTGTGGTCTTCAGGGTGAGAGTAGTAATAAAGTTGTGTGTGGTCTTCAGGGTGAGAGTAGTAATAAAGTTGTGTGTGGTCTTCAGGGTGAGAGTAGTAATAAAGTTGTGTGTGGTCTTCAGGTTGAGAGTAGTAATAAAGTTGTGTGTGGTCTTCAGGGTGAGAGTAGTAACAAAGTTGTGTCTGGTCTTCATGTTGAGAGTAGTAATAAAGTTGTGTGTGAAGCGAAACAGTATTAAAACAAAATGGTGGCAATAAAGGGGAGGCACTTTGTGGAAGGAAGGAGACGTTTTGTTGCAGGTACTGCGTCATAGGTACAGGTTTGTTCTTTGTATGCGTTTCCCAGTCACACATGCAAGGGAGCATCCCTGATATAGCACTTTGCCGTCGGCTAGCCAATACACAACATAACGGAATAAGAAAAAGAATACAGAGGATAATGTGGCCTGCGATTACAAACACACGTGTGGGAGCACGCTTGCGCGCGCGCGCGCGCGCGCGCGCGCGTGCGTGCGTGTGTGTGTGTGTGGTGTGTGTGTGTGCGTGTTTGTGTGTGTGTTCTGCACTATGCAAGATGGTTATGTAGATCATATGTTAATGATGAAACTCAATCGTCCTTTTGCGTCTCGTGGCTTTGCTCCTGAATGAGTAATTTCATGATTAGGCTGTGAAAGCTGACGAGTCCTTTCATTTTTTTCCATTGATGTTTTCCATACGTCATGATCAGTGTGTGACGTATCAGTCGTTTGTGTCAAGAATAAACAATGCAGCCGTGCAGTGCCTTGCGGGTTTAACAATGATTCATTGTCTCGTGTACCGATGTTGAAATCATTATCCATTGATGTGACGCATGAATATGAAGTCTGCTGCCTATTATGCGTTGCACATCATTTTCTTCTTGTCAACATGTCCAAGCCAGATGTGGACATAAAGCGGATTCCATTATGTTACTGTGGTGGTATCGGCAACAGGCCAAACTGAATATTCCTGTTTGTGCTGAACTTTATCTGATGCACACACTCTGTCCATTTTGGTTTATTTCAGGACCAAATTACAACACGACATTTTCTGTATTCAACCATCAACAGCACACACGTTTACAATTTGTTTACAGGCAACTTACATATCAAATAGAGACTTTATCCTAGGAGTGAAAAAAGGGGATGACGGGGAAATTATTTTTGAAATAGTGGGGATTGTTGAAATTGGTTTTAAGATATTTTGGTATTTGAAACAGTGGAGATCGTTGAAATTTGTTTTAAGATATTTTGGTAGCAAAATCTTAAAAATGCCATCGCGGTTATTCAAAGTCTTCAGTCGGGAAGGTACAAAAACGACTGGACTTGGTAAAAGGACTCCCTGTCAATCCGAACATAGAAAAGACTCGCGGGACATATAAAATTCGTCCGGGATCATGAAAATAAATAAGGGATGAAATGCTTGGTAGAACTAAGTTTTGACAGTTTACAGTGAATCGGCGAAAACCAAAAGATGAACAGGTGTGGCGCAGAGATCGTGTGTAAAATCGAAGTCGCTGCCGCGCATGTCCATGCGTGTCAGGTGACCCAACCTGTAAGTGTGGCTCCAATCAGAGGGGAGAAATCGTTGGCTACTCCTGCAAACGATCCGTTATAAATTCAAGTATGTGCTGCGTGAGGCGTTTTTTAGAAGGAAGGGGGAGTGGGCCGGTACACGACCACAACGAATTGCATGTGCCACAAACACGAAGAGCGGCTAGACTATCGGCGAGGTGACTTGTTTTTAGGACAGAGACACGCACTTAAAGCTCTTTGTACGATTACGCCAATTTTACAATGATCTGTGTTTATGACACAACTCAATGGCAACTGCATGAAAGTTGCCAGATCAGGCGCATGTAGACTGGAAGCAAATCTGAGTCCAACTCGGTTTTAATACAAGTCCGAAAAGAAGTCGTATAACCTCAGTTATCACACATGGGCTTCACATAAAATGACTTCAGTTTTCAAACCAAATTCCGTGATGCAATGTAAAGGACATGGAATTAATCATTTGAGGTCAGTAGTGCTGTGCTAGTAAATGTTCATCACAACATTGTGACTAAAGTTTAAGGTGGTTTGACAGTTTACTTAACGTTAATGCCATGTTTGGTTTTTATGATGACAGTAAAAATATAGTCGTTTCTTAAGCGGGATATTGTCAGAACGTAATATTGTAGAAATAATAGAAAGGCTGGGCTAAACACGACATAAGTGAATGAAAAATGCAGAAGGCAGCGTAGCCTTCACATAGAAACATACGTGCCAACATGCACGTGCTAACATGAGCAAATGCTTGTGTGTGTGTGTGTGTGTGTGTGTGTGTGTGTGTGTGTGTGTGTGTGTGTGTGTGCGTGCGTACGTGTGTGTGTGTGTGTGTGTGTGTGTGTGTGTGTTTGTGCGTGTCCGTGCGTGCGTGTGTGTGTAGGCGTGTGTGCGCACGTTCATGCGTGCGTGCGTGTGTGTGTGTAGGCGTGCGTGCGCACGTTCAAGCGTACGTGCGTGTGTTTGTGAGTGTGCGTGTGTATGTTGTGTTTTTGGTGGTTGTGGTGGTGATTGTGTGTGTGTAAGGGGGGGGGGGGAGAGAGAGAGAGAGAGAGAGAGTGTGTTTGTGTGTGTGTGTGTGTGTTGTATAATGTTGTGTGGTGTGCGGTGCGGTGCGGTGCGTGTGAGTGTATGGGTGGTGGGTGTGTATTGTGATGTATTGTTTTGTGTGGTGGTGGTGGTGGTGTGTGTGTGTGTGTGTGTGTGTGTGTGTGTGTGTGTGTGTGTTGTGATGTATTGTGTTTTGTTGGGTGTGGTGTGTGTGTGTGTGTTGCTTCATTATGCAGGATGATTATGCAGATCACAGGCCAATGATGAAGCTCAAACATCCTTTTGCGTCTTGTTACTTTGCTCCTGAATCATGCAGTGTCATGAAGAGACTGTGAAAAGCTGAGACATTTCCTTGATATATTCTTTACTATGTAATAAATGTGACGTATCAGTCGTTTGTGACACAAAAAAAACATTGCAGCGGTGCAGTCCCATGCCGCGTTTTTGACGTGTAACAGCCTCGTGCACTCCTGTTGAAATCATTATTCATTCGTGTGACGCATGACTGAATAATCTGCTTTCTATTACGCATTGACCATTGTTGTCTTTTTGTCGACACGTCCAAAGTGCAGCCAGATTCGGTCATGGTGTTATACCATTCTGGTACTTTGATTTAACGGGCAAGAGACCACACTGAATATTCCTTTTGGAACTGGACTTTTGCAGATGGAGACACACTTTTCACATTTGTTTATTGCTTGGTTCTTCCTTCCTTTTTGCTCAGGCGCTGTACCAAAGTAAAATACCCTCATTTCTGTATCTAACTGTCGATAACACACACACACACACACACACACACACACACACACACACACACACACACACACACACACACACACATTATATATACCATTTGTTTGCAAAGAACGCATACGTCAAAGAGAGACTATGACTTAGGATTGGAAAAAACGGGATGACAGGGAAATTCTTTTGTTTATACAGTCGATATTGTTGAATTTTGTTCTAAGATATTTGAACACGTACATCATATATTCTTTTTTTCTCATTGGAGCGTGTGTGTGTGTGTGTGTGTGTGTGTGTGTGTGTGTGTGTGTGTGTGTGTGTGTGTGTGTGCGCCGGTACCAGTGTCTCTGTGTATGTGCGCGCGTGTGTGTGTGTGCCTGTGCGTGCGTGCGCCTGTGCGTATGTGTATATGTGTGTGGTGTGTGTGTGTGTGTGTGTGTGTGTTGATCAGGTTTGGGGACGAGGGGTCAGTGCGGTTGTTGTGGTGCACGGTGCTGGGGGTGGTCATCGCCTGTCGTCACGCAGTGTGGCGCGTGCTGCACAGGACCAATGTGGTCACGTGGTGTACAGGACCCAAGCCGCCCGCCACTGCGCGCCGTATCCACACCCTGCGCTTCTTCACTAGATGGTGGGTCATGTGCCTGTGGATTTCTCCTTCCTCAAATAGCGTTACGCTGTCATGTGCCTGTGGATTTCTCCTTCCTCAAATAGTGTTACGCTGTCATGTGCCTGTGGATTTCTCCTTCCTCAAATAGGGTTACGCTGTCATGTGCCTGTGGATTTCTCCTTCCTCAGATAGGGTTACGCTGTCATGTGCCTGTGGATTTCTCCTTCCTCAAATAGGGTTACGCTGTCATGTGCCTGTGGATTTATCCTTCCTCAAGTAGGGTTACACTGTCATGTGCCTGTGGATTTATCCTTCCTCAAGTAGGGTTACACTGTCATGTGCCTGTGGATTTCTCCTTCCTCAAATAGGGTTACACTGTCATGTGCCTGTGGATTTCTCCTTCCTCAAATAGGGTTACGCTGTCATGTGCCTGTGGATTTCTCTTTTCTCAAATAGAGTTGCATTGTCATGTGCCTGTGGATTCTTTCTTCCGCACCTTGTGGGTAATATTGTCATTGTACCTGTTGATGCCTTCTTCCTAAAATATTTAATGTAATGTAAAAGAAAATTTATAGAGCGCTTTACCTCGCAAGAGCCCAAAGCACACATTACAGAAAAACATGATAAAATTCTAATTCAAAGCGCGCGCGCGCGCACACACACACACACACACACACACACACACACACTGACTGACTGAAACCAATTTATTGTCAGATTAACTCAAGGTTGTACTCGCACACACACACACACACACACACACACACACACACACACACACACACACACACACACACACACACACACATTCGCGCGCACACCACACACGCACACACACACACACACACACACACACACACACACACACACACACACACACACATCGCCGAAAAACTCGCACACGCAGACAGACACACGAGCGCGTTCAACACCAGCAAACACGCGCACAGTGGTAAGTGGATATCATTAATCAGTCCGAGGGAAAAGATGTCTTTAGAGAAGTTTTAAGTCTCTAAAGAGTCCGTGTTACGCAGAGAAGAAGGGAGACTATGCCCCAGAGCAGGTGCCTGGTAAGAGAAAAATCGTTGGCCTGAAGTTTTCAGGCGAGCAGAGGGAAGCCGAAGCAGACGAGAATCGGTGGATGAGCGTAAGTTGCGAGACGGAACATAGATATGGAGGAGGTAAGAGAGGTAGGAGGGAGCCAGATTATTCAGTGATTTGAAAACCAGGAGAACTTAAGAGTCAATGCGAGACTGAATTGGGAGCCAGTGTAAGGATGA
>CM031602.1:90095045-90109240 GCA_018398815.1 Conus ventricosus | reverse complement strand
CAGAATTGGTGATATGTGATCAGATCTAGAGGAGCCGGAGATCAGACGGGCGGCATTGTTCTGAACTTTTTGAAGTTTAGAGATGAGCGTTAAGGGACAACAGGCGAGGAGGGAGTTACAATAGGGAGCCGAGACAGAACAAAAGTACAGATTAGAGTCTTCAGGGCATTGTGAGTAAGGAAGCGGCGAACCGAGCTGATTCTACGAAGTTCAAGGTGGGTAGTGGGTAATACTGTCATGTGCCTGTGCATTCCTTCTGTCACTGGTGGATTACACTGTCGTGCAATTGTAGATTCCGTGTTTGTTTGTTGTTGTTTGTTTTTTACATGATTGGTCACACCTCTGGGCCGTATGTCCTTTACAATATGGATTACACTGACCTGTCGTGTATTTGTTAGCCCCTTTTCTTCACATGGCGGATGATACAGTAATTTTTGTTTAATTCTTTTTCATGGTGGGTCATACTGTCATGGGCTTCCTTCGTCGTCACTTGCTGGTTCATGCTTTCATAGGGTTCCCCATTCCTCACTCCCTGGTTCATCCTTTCATAGGGTTCCCCGTTCCTCACTCGCTGGTTCATGCTTTCATAGGGTTCCCATCCCTCACTGGCTGGTTCATGCTTTCATAGGGTTCCCTGTTCCTCACTCACTGGTTCATGCTTTCATAGGGTTCCCCATTCCTCACTCGTTGGTTCATGCTTTCATAGGGTTCCCTGTTCCTCACTGGCTGGTTCATGCTTTCATAGGGTTCCCTGTTCCTCACTCACTGATTCATGCTTTCAAAGGGTTCCCTGTTCCTCACTCACTGGTTCATGCTTTCAAAGGGTTCCCTGTTCCTCACTCGTTGGTTCATGCTTTCATAGGGTTCCCCGTTCCTCACTCACTGGTTCATGCTTTCATAGGGTTCCCCATTCCTCACTCACTGGTTCATGCTTTCATAGGGTTCCCCATTCCTCACTCGCTGGTTCATGCTTTCATAGGGTTCCCCATTCCTCACTCGTTGGTCCATGCTTTCATAGGGTTCCCCATTCCTCACTCGCTGGTTCATGCTTTCATAGGTTTCCCTGTTCCTCACTCACTGGTTCATGCTTTCAAAGGGTTCCCTGTTACTCACTGGTTCATGCTTTCATAGGGTTCTCTGTTCCTCACTCGTTGGTTCATGCTTTCATAGGGTTCCCTGTTCCTCACTCACTGGTTCATGCTTTAATAGGGTTCCCCATTCCTCACTAACTGGTTTCATGCTTTCATAGGGTTCCCCATTCCTCACTCGCTGGTTCATGCTTTCATAGGGTTCCCCATTCCTCACTCGTTTCATGCTTTCATAGGGTTCCCCATTCCTCACTCGCTGGTTCATACTTTCATAGGGTTCCCCATTCCTCACTCACTGGTTCATGCTTTCATAGGGTTCCCCATCTTTCACTCGCTGGTTCATGCTTTCATAGGGTTCCCTGTTCCTCACTCGTTGGTTCATGCTTTCATAGGGTTCCCTGTTCCTCACTCACTGGTTCATGCTTTCATAGGGTTCCCTGTTCCTCACTCACTGGTTCATGCTTTCATAGGGTTCCTGTTCCTCACTCACTGGTTCATGCTTTCATAGGATTCCCTGTTCCTCACTCACTGGTTCATGCTTTCATAGGGTTCCCTGTTCCTCACTCGCTGGTTCATGCTTTCATAGGGTTCCCCATTCCTCACTCACTGGTTCATGCTTTCATAGGGTTCCCTGTTCCTCACTCACTTGTTCATGCTTTCGTAGGGTTCCCCATTCCTCACTCACTGGTTCATGCTTACATAGGGTTCCCCATTCCTCACTCGCTGGTTCATGCTTTCATAGGGTTCCCCATTGCTCACTCACTGGTTCATGCTTTCATAGGGCTCCCCATCCCTCACTCGCTGGTTCATGCTTTCATAGGGTTCCCTGTTCCTCACTCACTGGTTCATGCTTTCATAGGGTTCCCTGGTCCTCACTCACTGGTTCATGCTTTCATAGGGTTCCCTGTTCCTCACTCACTGGTTCATACTTTCATAGGGTTCCCCATTCCTCACTCACTGGTTCATGCTTTCAAATGGTTCCCTGTTCCTCACTCACTGGTTCATGCTTTCATAGGGTTCCCCATTCCTCACTCGCTGGTTCATGCTTTCATAGGGTTCCCTGTCCCTCACTCGCTGGTTCATGCTTTCATAGGGTTCCCTGTTCCTCACTCACTGGTTCATGCTTTCATAGGGTTCCCTGTTCCTCACTCACTAGTTCATGCTTTCATAGGGTTCCCCATTCATCACTCACTGGTTCATGCTTTCATAGGGTTCCCCATTCCTCACTCACTGGTTCATGCTTTCATAGGGTTCCCCATTCCTCACTCACTGGTTCATGCTTTCATAGGGTTCCCCATTCCTCACTCACTGGTTCATGCTTTCATAGGGTTCCCCATTCCTCACTCGCTGGTTCATGCTTTCATAGGGTTCCCTGTTCCTCACTCACTGGTTCATGCTTTCATGGGGTTCCCTGTTCCTCACTCACTGGTTCATGTTTTCATAGGGTTCCCTTTTCCTCACTGGCTGTTTCATGCTTTCATAGGGTTCCCTGTTCTTCACTCACTGGTTCATGCTTTCATAGGGTTCCCTGTTCCTCACTGGTTGGTTCATGCTTTCATAGGGTTCCCTGTTCCTCACTCGTTGGTTCATGCTTTCATAGGGTTCCCCATTCCTCACTCACAGGTTCATGCTTTCATATGGTTCCCTGTTCCTCACTCACTGGTTCATGCTTTCATAGGGTTCCCTGTTCCTCACTCACTGGTTCATGCTTTCATAGGGTTCCCCATTCCTCACTCACTGGTTCATGCTTTCATAGGGTTCCCTGTTTCTCACTCGCTGGTTCATGCTTCCATAGGGTTCCTTTTCCTCACTCGCTGGTTCATGCTTTCATAAGGTTACCCATTCCTCACTCGTTGGTTCATGCTTTCATAGGGTTCCCATCCCTCACTGGCTGGTTCATGCTTTCATAGGGTTCCCCATTCCTCACTCACTGGTTCATGCTTTCATAGGGTTCCCCATTCCTCACTCGTTGGTTTATGCTTTCATAGGGTTCCCTGTTCCTCACTGGTTGGTTCATGCTTTCATAGGGTTCCCTGTTCCTCACTCGCTGGTTAATGCTTTTATAGGGTTCCCCATTCCTCACTCGCTGGTCCATGTTTTCATAGGGTTCCCCGTCCCTCACTCGTTGGTTCATGCTTTCATAGGGTTCCCCATTCGTCACTCACTGGTTCATGCTTTCATAGGGTTCCCTGTTCCTCACTCGCTGGTTCATGCTTTCATAGGGTTCCCTGTTCCTCACTCACTGGTTCATGCTTTCATAGGGTTCCCCATTCCTCACTCACTGGTTCATGCTTTCATAGGGTTCCCTGTTCCTCACTCACTGGTTCATGCTTTCATAGGGTTCCCTGTTCCTCACTCACTGGTTCATGCTTTCATAGGGTTCCCTGTTCCTCACTCGCTGGTTCATGCTTTCATAGGGTTCCCCATTCCTCACTCACTGGTTCATGCTTTCATAGGGTTCCCTGTTCCTCACTCAATGGTTCATGCTTTCATAGGGTTCCCCATTCCTCACTCGTTGGTTCATGCTTTCAGAGGGTTCCCTGTTCCTCACTCACTGGTTCATGCTTTCATAGGGTTCCCCATCCCTCACTCACTGGTTCATGCTTTCATAGGGTTCCCTGTCCCTCACTCGCTGGTTCATGCTTTCATAGGGTTCCCTGTTCCTCACTCACTGGTTCATGCTTTCATAGGGTTCCCTGTTCCTCACTCACTAGTTCATGCTTTCATAGGGTTCCCCATTCATCACTCACTGGTTCATGCTTTCATAGGGTTCCCCATTCCTCACTCACTGGTTCATGCTTTCATAGGGTTCCCCATTCCTCACTCACTGGTTCATGCTTTCATAGGGTTCCCATTCCTCACTCACTGGTTCATGCTTTCATAGGGTTCCCCATTCCTCACTCGCTGGTTCATGCTTTCATAGGGTTCCCTGTTCCTCACTCACTGGTTCATGCTTTCATGGGGTTCCCTGTTCCTCACTCACCGGTTCATGTTTTCATAGGGTTCCCTTTTCCTCACTGGCTGTTTCATGCTTTCATAGGGTTCCCTGTTCTTCACTCACTGGTTCATGCTTTCATAGGGTTCCCTGTTCCTCACTGGTTGGTTCATGCTTTCATAGGGTTCCCTGTTCCTCACTCGTTGGTTCATGCTTTCATAGGGTTCCCCATTCCTCACTCACTGGTTCATGCTTTCATATGGTTCCCTGTTCCTCACTCACTGGTTCATGCTTTCATAGGGTTCCTGTTCCTCACTCACTGGTTCATGCTTTCATAGGGTTCCCCATTCCTCACTCACTGGTTCATGCTTTCATAGGGTTCCTGTTTCTCACTCGCTGGTTCATGCTTTCATAGGGTTCCCATTCCTCACTCACTGGTTCATGCTTTCATAGGGTTCCCTGTTTCTCACTCGCTGGTTCATGCTTTCATAGGGTTCCCTATTCCTCACTCGCTGGTTCATGCTTTCATAGGGTTACCCATTCCTCACTCGTTGGTTCATGCTTTCATAGGGTTCCCATCCCTCACTTGCTGGTTCATGCTTTCATCGGGTTCCCTGTTCCTCACTCACTGGTTCATGCTTTCATAGGGTTCCCTTTTCCTCACTCGCTGGTTCATGCTTTCATAAGGTTACCCATTCCTCACTCGTTGGTTCATGCTTTCATAGGGTTCCCATCCCTCACTGGCTGGTTCATGCTTTCATAGGGTTCCCCATTCCTCACTCACTGGTTCATGCTTTCATAGGGTTCCCCATTCCTCACTCGTTGGTTTATGCTTTCATAGGGTTCCCTGTTCCTCACTGGTTGGTTCATGCTTTCATAGGGTTCCTGTTCCTCACTCGCTGGTTAATGCTTTTATAGGGTTCCCCATTCCTCACTCGCTGGTCCATGTTTTCATAGGGTTCCCCGTCCCTAACTCGTTGGTTCATACTTTCATAGGGTTCCCATTCGTCACTCACTGGTTCATGCTTTCATAGGGTTCCCTGTTCCTCACTCACTCGTTCATGCTTTCATAGGGTTCCCTGTTCCTCACTCACTGGTTCATGCTTTCATAGGGTTCCCCATTCCTCACTCACTGGTTCATGCTTTCATAGGGTTCCCTGTTTCTCACTCGCTGGTTCATGCTTTCATAGGGTTCCCTATTCCTCACTCGCTGGTTCATGCTTTCATAGGGTTACCCATTCCTCACTCGTTGGTTCATGCTTTCATAGGGTTCCCATCCCTCACTTGCTGGTTCATGCTTTCATCGGGTTCCCTGTTCCTCACTCACTGGTTCATGCTTTCATAGGGTTCCCCATTCCTCACTCGTTGGTTTATGCTTTCATAGGGTTCCCTGTTCCTCACTTGCTGGTTCATGCTTTCATAGGGTTCCCTGTTTCTCACTCACTGATTCATGCTTTCAAAGGGTTCCCTGTTCCTCACTCACTGGTTCATGCTTTCAAAGGGTTCCCTGTTCCTCACTCGTTGGTTCATGCTTTCATAGGGTTCCCCGTTCCTCACTCACTGGTTCATGCTTTCATAGGGTTCCCCATTCCTCACTCACTGGTTCATGCTTTCATAGGGTTCCCCATTCCTCACTCGCTGGTTCATGCTTTCATAGGGTTCCCCATTCCTCACTCGTTGGTTCATGCTTTCATAAAGTTCCCCATTCCTCACTCGCTGGTTCATGCTTTCATAGGGTTCCCTGTTCCTCACTCACTTGTTCATGCTTTTAAAGGGTTCCCTGTTCCTGACTCACTGGTTCATGCTTTCATAGGGTTCCCTGTTCCTCACTCGTTTGTTCATACTTTCATAGGTTTCCCTGTTCCTCACTCACTGGTTCATGCTTTAATAGGGTTCCCCATTCCTCACTCGCTGGTTCATGCTTTCATAGCGTTCCCCATTCCTCACTCTTTGGTTCATGCTTTCATAGGGTTCCCTGTTCCTCACTCACTGGTTCATGCTTTCGTAGGGTTCCCCATTCCTCACTCACTGGTTCATGCTTACATAGTGTTCCCCATTCCTCACTCGCTGGTTCATGCTTTCATAGGGTTCCCCATTGCTCACTCACTGGTTCATGCTTTCATAGGGCTCCCCATCCCTCACTCGCTGGTTCATGCTTTCATAGGGTTCCCTGTTCCTCACTCACTGGTTCATGCTTTCATAGGGTTCCCTGGTCCTCACTCACTGGTTCATGCTTTCATAGGGTTCCCTGTTCCTCACTCACTGGTTCATACTTTCATAGGGTTCCCCATTCCTCACTCACTGGTTCATGCTTTCAAATGGTTCCCTGTTCCTCACTCACTGGTTCATGCTTTCATAGGGTTCCCATTCCTCACTCGCTGGTTCATGCTTTCATAGGGTTCCCCATTGCTCACTCACTGGTTCATGCTTTCATAGGTTTCCCCATCCCTCACTCGCTGGTTCATGCTTTCATAGGGTTCCCTGTTCCTCACTCGTTGGTTCATGCTTTCATTGGGTTCCCTGTTCCTCACTCACTGGTTCATGCTTTCATAGGGTTCCCTGTTCCTCACTCACTGGTTCATGCTTTCACAGGGTTCCCTGTTCCTCACTCACTGGTTCGTGCTTTCATAGGGTTCCCTGTTCCTCACTCACTGGTTCATGCTTTCATAGGGTTCCCCATTCCTCACTCACTGGTTCATGCTTTCAAAGGGTTCCCTGTTCCTCACTCACTGGTTCATGCTTTCATAGGGTTCCCCATTCATCACTCGCTGGTTCATGCTTTCATAGGGTTCCCCATTCCTCACTCGTTGGTTCATGCTTTCATAGGGTTCCCTGTTCCTCACTCACTGGTTCATGCTTTCATAGGGTTCCCTGTTGCTCACTCACTGGTTCATTCTTTCATAGGGTTCCCATTCCTCACTCGTTGGTTCATGCTTTCAGAGGGTTCCCTGTTCCTCACTCACTGGTTCATGCTTTCATAGGGTTCCCCATCCCTCACTCACTGGTTCATGCTTTCTTGGGGTTCCCTGTTCCTCACTCGCTGGTTCATGCTTTCATAGGGTTCCCTGTTCCTCACTCATGGTTCATGCTTTCATAGGGTTCCCTGTTCCTCACTCACTGGTTCATGCTTTCATAGGGTTCCCCATTCATCACTCACTGGTTCATGCTTTCATAGGGTTCCCCATTCCTCACTCACTGGTTCATGCTTTCATTGGGTTCCCCATTCCTCACTCACTGGTTCATGCTTTCATAGGTTTCCCCATTCCTCACTCACTGGTTCATGCTTTCATAGGTTTCCCCATTCCTCACTCGCTGGTTCATACTTTTATAGGGTTCCCTGTTCCTTACTCACTGGTTCATGCTTTCATGGGGTTCCCTGTTCCTCGCTCACTGGTTCATGTTTTCATAGGGTTCCCTATATTCCATTGGAATATCCGTGGTCTAAATTCCAACTTCGAGGAGCTGCAGCTTCTGTGTCAGTCTCTAAAACCTTCTGTCGTGGCTCTTCAAGAAACTCAAATTCAACGCCAGAAGACCTTTACTCTTTCTGGCTTTAATATTCTTTCGAAACCTGCACAACCATCCACGTTGGGACTGTCGGGCGGTGTTGCCCTTCTCCTACACAAAACTTTGTTGTATAGTCCTGTCACTCTGTCTACCTCCCTTCAGGCTGTAGCTGCGAGAGTCACTCTCCACAAGACTGTGACAATCTGTTCTCTTTATCTCTCACCTTCTGTCCCGGTTTGTCGTCAGGACCTTGTCAGTCTGATAGAGGAACTACCTCGACCTTTTTTGCTGTTGGGTGACTTTAACGGTCACAACCCTCTTTGGGGTAGTACCGGTTCGTCATCCAGAGGTCTGCTGATTGAGGATGTCCTTTCGGATTTGGATTTGTGTTGTCTGAACGACGGATCTGCAACTTACCTCCATTCTTCCACAGGTTCACTTTCGTGTTTAGATTTGTCGGTTTGTGACCCCTCGCTGGTCCTGGACTATGAGTGGTCTGTCCATGACGATCTGCACGGAAGTGACCATTTCCCTGTCCTTCTACAACCTGTAATAACTGAACACGTCTCTGTCTCTCAGCATTTAAATTATAAGAAAGCAAACTGGGATCTATTTGCAGCCACTATTTCCAAGGAGTTCCAGGACACTGATTTTCTTCAGAGTCCTGACCCAGCTGAATCACTGACTAATACTATGATTAAATGTGCTAAAGCCTGTATTCCAGTGTCTTCCGACAAACTTCAAATGCCAAAAACACCCTGGTTTGATTCAGAATACCAACAAATTTCCAAAGTTAGAAAACGGGCTCAGCGTCAGGTATACCAACGACCTTCGGGTCCCAACGCTCGAGCCCATCAGAAACTCCGTGCTAAATCAAGACACACTTTTAAAATCAGTAAACGTCGGTCCTGGAGAAGCTTCTGCTCCAGGCTGACATCAAAAACTTCTAAGAAAAAAGTGTGGAACATCATTAAGAAAATCAAAGGGAAGAACACCTGTCCCACTGTGAACCATCTCAAGTTTTCGGATTCTTTAATAACAGAGAAGAAAGCAGTTGCTAATCTGCTTGCTTCAACCATTGAAAAGAATTCCTCCTCTTCTAATAAATCAGTCACTTTTGTCAAAAACAAAGCCCTAAAAGAAAAATCACCCTGCAACTTTTCATCCGACAACATGGAAGACTACAATCTTCCTTTCACATTAAACGAGCTGAAATCTGCCTTACTCTCTTGCAGCGATTCCTCTCCAGGTATAGATGACATACATTATCAACTATTGAAACATCTTCCGCAAGAAGGTCTGAACATCCTGTTACAGGTATACAACCACGTGTGGACTACAGGTTTTTTCCCACCCTCTTGGCGGACAGCCCTCATTATTCCCATCCCCAAACCTGGAAAAGATCTTTCTAATCCATCTAACTACCGTCCCATAGCTTTGACCAGCTGTGTCTGTAAATTGATGGAAAAAATGGTCAATGCTAGGCTCATGTGGAAACTCGAAACCGATGGCCTTTTGGCGAAAGAACAGTGTGGTTTCCGCAAACATCGTAGTACAGTTGACCATTTGATTCGTCTGGAATCTACACTTAGGAACGCTTTTTTAAACAGACAGCATGCAGTGGCAATTTTCTTTGACTTGGAGAAGGCCTACGATACCACCTGGAAGTCGGGGATACTCCATGATCTCCACGATCTGGGTTTTCGAGGTCATCTTCCGCTTTTTATTCAAAATTTTTTGGCAGAACGACAGTTTCAGGTCCGGGTTGGCACCACTCTCTCTGATGTCCACGAGCAGGAGTTGGGTGTTCCACAGGGGAGCATACTATCTCCTGCCCTCTTTAGTATTAAGATCAACAACATTGTTCAATCAGTTCAGCAGGGTTCAGACTGCTCATTGTTTGTGGATGATTTTGCTGTCTACGCAACTGGAAGCCTGTACCCGAGTGTCCAGCGCAGGCTCCAGCTTTGCGTAGATAAAATCCATCGGTGGGCGGATGAAAACGGTTTCACCTTTTCTGCTACAAAAACCCAGTGTATTCACTTCCATAATTTCCGTCAGTTTTTTCCAGATCCGGAACTTCAAGTAGGGAAATCTCCCATTCCAGCTGTCAAAGAGGCCAAATTTCTGGGAGTCATTTTTGACCAAAAACTTAACTTTCTCAGCCATATTTAAAAACCTCAAAACTGCTTGCCAAAAGGCACTGAATATTCTGCGGGTCGTAGCACACACCGACTGGGGCGCTGATAAGAAAACTTTGTTGCACCTCTACAGAGCCCTGGTCCGTTCTAAACTGGACTACGGTTGTGCTGTGTACGGCTCCGCAAGATCATCTTACCTCAAACTCTTGGACCTATCCACCATCAAGGGCTTCGTCTCTGTCTTGGAGCGTTCCGCACCACCCCTGTGTACAGCCTGTACGCAGAGGCAGGTGAACCTTCACTGTCCAATCGCAGGCTGAAAGTGTCTTTGAATTATTACATCCGACTGTTCTCAGAACCGCAGAATCCTGCCTATGACTGTGTTTTTGACCCTCCGTTCCAAAGTAAGTTTGAAACAAACCCGAAATGTATTCCGCCGTTTGGGCTTCGTATGCAGCCTCACGTGCGGAATGCAGGTATAGACCTGGGAGTAGTTTCCGATTTTTCCAAGTTTCCGGATCAACCTCCATGGACCTTTTTCACACCAGAGATTCGTTTTGATCTCGCAGCTTTCCGTAAGGAGTCTACCAGCTCTCTGGCGTACAAGGCTTTGTATGCCGAGCTCTGTTCCAAATTCCCATCCTATCAAACAGTTTTCACTGACGGTTCCAAGTCTGAGGATGGAGTGGCCTGTGCAGCCTACTGCCCTGGGCTCCTTCTCAGATATTGTTGGAACATATACATTCAGATGCTTCTGTTTATTCTGCTGAACTTACTGCTCTAGTACTGGCTTTGAAGATAATCTCCCATTCTTCGAGGAGGGACTTTCTGGTTCTGTCGGATTCGCTGTCAGCTTTGGAGGCCATAGCTGGCCGCAACCTTCAGCATCCAGAACTTTTACTTTTTTTTTAACTTTTTAGCAAGTTGAAGGCGGACGGTTACAACATTACTCTTGCTTGGGTTCCTGGCCATGTTGGCATCGGCGGGAACGAAATGGTTGATCGTTTAGCCAAGAACGCCACAAGAGAGAAACTGTCCAACACTTATATCCCCTGCTCAGATGTGAAACCCAAAATTAACGATTATGTGAGAGACCTCTGGCAGGAGGATTGGAACACACAGACGAATAACAAACTCTTTCAGATCCGTCCAAACCTTAAAGACTTCCTCCCATCTACGTCGGGTGGTCGTAAAGAGGAAACGGTTCTGTGCCGGCTGCACACGGCCATTCGTATTTTACCCATTCTTACCTTTTAAAGAGTGAAGAAGCTCCGTGGTGCATTCCATGTCATGCACCACTCACAATGAAACATGTTCTTTTAGAGTGTTGGGACTTGCACGATGTGAGACACAAACATTTTACAGCGGAGTCCATGAAGATCCTGTTCAGGGATGTCCCGCCTGACGTGATCCTTGGGTTTTTGAGAGAAATTAACATTTTTCATCTGATTTGAGATTTTACGGAAGAAGGATTTTTAACAAAGTTTCTGGTTCGTTTGTAGACGATGTCATTTAACGAGATGTGTGAAAGTTTTTTTTTTTTTTTTTTTTTTTTTTTTTTTTTTTTTTTTTTTTTTTTTTTCTTTTTTTTTTTTTTTTTTTTTTTTAATGACTGGTGAGTTGATTTTAACGTGGTGACAGCCCTGATGTGGCCCTCTGCGGTCGGCTGGGCTATAAGCAACATTATCTTATCTCATAGGGTTCCCTTTTCCTCACTGGCTGTTTCATGCTTTCATAGGGTTCCCTGTTCCTCACTGGTTCATGCTTTCATAGGGTTTCCTGTTCCTCACTCGTTGGTTCATGCTTTCATAGGGTTCCCCATTCTCACTCACTGGTTCATGCTTTCATAGGGTTTCCTGTTCCTCACTCGTTGGTTCATGCTTTCATAGGGTTCCCCATTCCTCACTCACTGGTTCATGCTTTCATAGGGTTCCCTGTTCCTCACTCGTTGGTTCATGCTTTCATAGAGTTCCCTGTTCCTCACTCGCTGGTTCATGCTTTCAAAGGGTTCCCCATTTCTCACTCACTGGTTCATGCTTTCATAGGGTTCCCAGTTCCTCACTCGCTGGTTCATGCTTTCATAGGGTTTCCCATCCCTCACTCGTTTGTTCATGCTTTCATAGGGTTCCCTGTTCGTCACTCGTTGGTTCATGCTTTCATAGGGTTCCCTGTTCCTCACTCGCTGGTTCATGCTTTCATAGGGTTCCCATTCCTCACTCGCTGCTTCATGTTTTCATAGGGTTCCCCATCCCTCACTCGTTGGTTCATGCTTTCATAAGGTTCCCCATTCCTCACTCACTGGTTCATGCTTTCATAGGGTTCTTTGTTCCTCACTCACTGGTTCATGCTTTCATAGGGTTCCCTGTTCCTCACTCACTGGTTCATGCTTTCATAGGGTTCCCCATTCCTCACTCACTGGTTCATGCTTTCATAGGGTTCCCTGTTCCTCACTCGCTGGTTCATGCTTTCATAGGGTTCCCTATTCCTCACTCGCTGGTTCATGCTTTCATAGGGTTCCCCAGTCCTCACTCACTGGTTCATGCTTTCATGGGGTTCCCCATTCCTCACTCGTTGGTTCATGCTTTCATAGGGTTCCCTGTTCCTCCCTCACTGGTTCATGCTTTCATAGGGTTCCCTGTTCCTCACTCGTTGGTTCATGCTTTCATAGGGTTCCCTGTTCCTCACTCGCTGGTTCATGCTTTCATAGGGTTCCCCATTCCTCACTCGTTGGTTCATGCTTTCATAGGGTTCCCCATTCCTCACTCACTGGTTCATGCTTTCACAGGGTTCCCCATTCATCACTCACTGGTTCATGCTTTCATAGTGTTCCCCATTCCTCACTCACTGGTTCATGCTTTCATAGGGTTCCCCATTCCTCACTCGCTGGTTCATGCTTTCATAGGGTTCCCTGTTCCTCACTTACTGGTTCATGCTTTCATGGGGTTCCCTGTTCCTCACTCACTGGTTCATGTTTTCATAGGATTCCCTTTCCCTCACTGGCTGTTTCATGCTTTCATGGGGTTCCCCATTCCTCACTGGCTTTTTCATGCTTTCATAGGGTTCCCCATTCCTCACTCACTGGTTCATGCTTTCATAGGGTTCCCTGTTCCTCACTCGCTGATTCATGCTTTCATAGGGTTCCTGTTCCTCACTCGTTGGTTCATGCTTTCATAGGGTTCCCTGTTCCTCACTCGCTGGCTTATGCTTTCATATTCCTCATTTGATCGGTCAAAAGGCACTCGTCTTGGACGTGAATAATCATGGACAGGGCAGGCAGAAGACGATATACAGCTTGTGTGCCAGTTAGCAGAACTCAAAAGAAACGAAGGAATTGGAAAAGTATCCAGACCCCTTCAAACACCTCTACCAAACTGCCACAGCTCCAGAACTCAAAGAAACGAAGGAATTGGAAAAGTATCCAGACCCTTCAAACACCTCTACCAAACTGCCACAGCTCCAGAACTTGGAAGACACTGCCGAGAATGGCCAGAGGGCAAAACCAACGCAGGAATTTAGATGCAGGTGAAAAACCTCGGCATGAAAGAAAATATTGTTATATACATTGATGGTTCGGTCACCAAGTCAGGCTAAGGATAAACCGTGAAGCACAATGGCTTAACTATCTTGGAAGATAAGGGTGCGTGCAGTTTAACAACTTCAGGTCTAACAATGGACGCAAACCAGTGACCCAAGCACTCCACTGGCTTTCACCCCCAGAGCAGCTTAGAAACACAGGATATAAACTGACTTGCACACGAGTACAATTATTCTGTAGTAATGTCCTTTCCATGCCAAGTAATCGGGACACACAATCATTCATACTGTAAAGAAATAGGACTTCATCACACATACAGTACCTGGTACAAATGCCCACTGGAAATGGCTCACTGTGTCCAAGTCACATGTGTCAAGGAAAGATCTAAACAAACCCACCAAAAAAAATCTTTGTCAAAAGATAGCTGTGTTCACATAAATCCATGACACATACGCCAAAGACCAAATGTGTTTCGTGTTCTATGTATTTAAGACCAGAAACCTGAAAAATCTTTAATTCAAAACCAGATGTCGCAGTGCCTGTATGACTTAGGCCCTGAATGTCCACGTTCTGAGGAGTGACGACTGCATGACTTAGGCCCTGAATGTCAACGTTCTGAGGAGTGACGACTGCATGACTTAGGCCCTGAATGTCAACGTCCTGAGGAGTGACGACTGCATGACTTAGGCCCTGAATGTCAACGTTCTGAGGAGTGACGACTGCATGACTTAGGCCCTGGATGTCCACGTTCTGAGGAGTGACGACTGGATGACTTAGCCCTGGATGTCAACGTCCTGAGGAGTGACGACTGCATGACTTAGGCCCTGGATGTCAACGTCCTGAGGAGTGACGACTGCATGACTTAGGCCTGGATGTCAACGTCCGAGGAGTGACGACTGCATGACTTAGGCCTGAATGTCAACGTCTGAGGAGTGACGACTGCATGACTTAGGCCTGATGTCAACGTTCTGAGGAGTGACGACTGCATG
>CM031602.1:90032752-90094045 GCA_018398815.1 Conus ventricosus | reverse complement strand
CACAACCACAACACCCCAACACAAACATACACCTACACACACTACACATACACACACCGCACACACACACACACATCACACGCACGCGCGCGCTGAGGCCGCGCGGCGCTCCTGTTTGACCACACATGCGGCTATGCGGTCAGTATCAAATCTGCAAGCAGCTGTGCTGAAAGCGCATTTGTAGAACTGTCAGTTTTGTTTCTACGCAGCCAGGTATTTTTCAAGTCTTGGACGTCATATGTTCTAAATCTACAAACTATAACATTTCTTCCTGATCACTTTCTTCTGTCATGTCGAACGTCTTTGGTCTGTCGTCGTCTTGTCCTACCCATCAACTGATGATGCTAGCGTTTCTCTCATTATCTAAGAGCCAGCTAAATTCCTCCCGAACGTCTGTCCCCACCCTCCCTTCCCCTCAGTGTCTTCGTGGTTCCTCATTTACTGATGTATCCCCGCTTCCTTTCTGTCTATCAGTGAGACGAAAGTTCTCAATATCCGAGAGGACATCATGTTGAGGTCCCCGCTTCCATTCTGTCTATCGGTGAGACGAAAGTTCTCAGTATCCGAGAGAAAGGACATCATTTTGAGGTCCACGAAACTCATTCCTGCAGTACTTACATTCTCTTCAGAATCTTGAAACAACTTTCCAGTGTTGCCAACATGTGAAGACAGTTCTTCTGTAAGGATTTCCTGTTTTTGTTTTCTCGATCTGCTTGACCGTCCGTTTGATGTGTTTATTTTTCGCCTTGGTCATCCTGGTCATCCTGTGAGCCAGTCTGCAGCACACCTCTCACCTAGAACTCTCCTTGTACAGTGAAGACCCCATGCCAAAAGAAGGGGTGGGGTGGGGAGGGTAGGGTACGGTTCTTCAGTATAAGCTATGTTCCAGTCTTCTGGCAATATTGTGTTTGTAATTTCCCTTTTTTTTTTCTTTCGCGTTTTTTAAAAATCCCCCTTTTGTCTCCGTTTTTTCACTCCCTTTTTTTCTGTCTCTGTGGTCCATTCTTCAATCTGTGTTTTGAACACTGCATACTTTTTATTATTAGCTCCATAGGAAAGCAAGGGAGAGAGAGGAGGTGAGGAGCTTTCTGTGTAAATGTGCCCCTGTCTTCTAGAGATCCGTGCTAGTCATTTCTTCTTTTGTGTCGCTGTTTTTGACTGTGCTCTTTTTTTCTTTTCTTTTTTTTTCTCTCTGTGCTGCTGCCAACTGCTTTTATGTCTTTGTGGTTTGTTCGTCTTCCTGTGGTCTGGGAAGCATTTTCTTTTTGTTTCTTAATAACCTTTGTAAGATTCAAGCTCTTTCTTGTAATCTGGTGACTCTTTAGTGAGAGGCTAACCACTGGAACAGGCACTTGCTGTCCCTTCTGCGGTACTGTCCACTGATTGGGCATTTTGATATATCTTTGTTGCATTGGAATTATCGAAAAGGGATTTTTTTAATCATTTTGGTTACATCTTAGCAAAATGATCAAGTGGTCGGTGCACTTAGCATGGCTTAGTTTTATCTGAGTGAAGGAGTGCAGCACGGAAATGTTAAAAATGTACCTGCACAACAGAAGCTATTGCTTGTTGTACCTGCACAACAGAAGCTATTGCTTGTTGCTGCTTCAGATTAATGATTTGTTTATATACACATCGTTGATCCGTAAAACAAATCTTAAAAAGAAAAGTGTACCTGTACACCGTATGTAACTCGGTGAGTTTTGCCTTGATGAGCGTGACTTCTGAGGTTCGTTGGTGGTGATTTACGTGTTTCTTTGCCTTTTGGGGGTGCGTGTTGACTGAGGTTTGTTGGTGGTGATTGACCTGTTTCTTTGCCTTTTGGGGTGCGTGTTGACAGCCCTGCAAGTGCTCTCCGTGGTCTGCTCGAGCTGTATTGAAACAGACACTGTCCATGCCCAGCTCCGATACTGCCATCGCACTTTTGTTTCCGAGAATGCTGTCAGTGTTGAGAAATTTGTAAATCCTCAAAACAAGAGCGTTCTTCTCTGGGTGATTGTGGAGCGACTATGCTAAAACTTTGTTGTTTTTCACCAAATATCCGGACGAGCTGGATTTGACAAGACCTTCCTCCCTATGTACCCAGCCATCTAAAGTCCGATGATGTCTAGAGTTGTTTGCCATTTGTGAAAGACATTTTCCTCTTAAACTGAAATATATGATACACACGCGTGCGCGCGCGCTTGTAGTTTCCAGTTTTCTCCGTTGTACGTTCTACGGGCTATGTTTGTTTTTTGCGTGACATTTTTGCCTACGGGTTAAGCTCCATTTTCTCCCTGTACTATAGGTAAGCAAACAAGCTGCCATGTAAGTGCCCCCTGATTGAGCGTTTCTGTCTGGAGGTAAACATCGTACACTTTTCTATCACAGTGACAAACTTTCTGCATCTGTCTGAGTTAGCCTTTGTTTCTGAGTTCTCCAGCTTTATGGTGTTCACTCTTTCTGCGTGTAACCAAGGTACAGCTCAATGTTATGTCGTTGCCGTTCCGTTCCGTGAAACACTTCGCTTGTGATACCGCTCATAGCATTCAACAGGTTTTCGTTTCTGCGATTTCTTGTGGTTTATATAATACTACACCGATACCATCAGAACATCCATACATGAAGCTCCATGCGTATATGAACTCGTCTTAAACGGTCTGGGTGCTGTACCCTGAGCTTACTATTTAATGGCGGTGGGTATGGGCGTTGATGGAAAGGGTGGGGGTGGGGTTTCTGAAGCAACTATGTTAATTCACGTTGAGTAAAGAAACTTTGGCCTTTTTTAAAAATGTTGATCCATGCGTGTTTCGATTCTCAGTCTGGCGACTCGATATTAACTGGTATTGTATTCTAAATGATCACGGCCCTGACGTGGCTTACGTCTGATCCACTCAAAATGTGCAGTTCAGGTAAGTGTCGCTCGTGACTCTTTACAGATATCCCACTTTTCTCCAATTTCTATTCACGAAGGATATTCAGATACTCATCACAACAACACTTTTTTTTTTACTTCCTTTCATTTGCTTCTCATTTGTTTTCTTTCACACCAGCGTATTGTGCTTTTCAGTCGAGTTTTATCTTCACTCCCTACTTTTCAAGTTCACTCCTTGATGATGTCCAGAGACCCTTGACTTTATGGTATAAACATGTCGTGGACATGCTGGAAGGATTGGACACACCACCACCAGTTGCCATCTCTGTCCAGTGGAAATTGATCGCTTTCCCACTGCAGTTGTCTTCTTGAAAATACTTCGTGGATTTGAACCTGAAGCCCTCCAGTTGATCACCCTTCCTCTTTTAATACTTTAGCCCTTCCATTACCGCCCATACCCGCTGTTGTACAGTATTCACGTGTCCATATTCCCCATTCTCTTATGTCACATTTGGTCTT
Source organism: Conus ventricosus (assembly GCA_018398815.1). Classification (NCBI taxonomy): domain Eukaryota; kingdom Metazoa; phylum Mollusca; class Gastropoda; order Neogastropoda; family Conidae; genus Conus; species Conus ventricosus. Next base: position 90,090,672 of record CM031602.1, on the reverse strand, counting down.
TTCCAACCACACCTCCGACCTTTGAAGTCTTGCAGTCTCTCCCCACCCCACCCCCTCTTTTTAAAAAAAAAATTCTATGCTTTAAACAGTTTCTTTTATACACTGCTGATCGATTATTCTGCATTGCTACGAACTTATGATAGTCATTTTCATCGCTACCCCTTAACTTTTTTCGGCGATATTGAACAGCAGGATGGACGAACCGTATTCAATTCATCGTGTCCTTCCCTTCGTATTCCGCCCGTCATTTGTCATTCGTATGTTCTTCTCCTATCCACCATTCATGCTCTGACACTCCTTTGCTCCTCCAGAGCATGATTCATCAGTTTCACGTTGCTTTCTCCTCGCGTCCATTTCTCTTCGTTCTCCTTTTCTTCACTCGTCCACCTTTCATCCTTCTCTCGTTCCCAGTTACCGTTCCGTCTCTCAGCTATCATTCTCATGTTCTTTTCTTCTCATTTTGTTCTTCGTTTACTTTTGTCATATTCTGCCCCCGTCCTACTCTCAGCATTTTTATGTTCGCTTTGTCACATTATGTCCACCCTTCATTATTAAAGCGTTCCCGTCTTCTCATTCCGTCTCATTCTGTGCTGATTGTGCCCACTATCACTCTGTCGTTGTCCGGTTTTATGAAGGCCATCATTCTCACGCTCTTCTCTTTTTTTTCGCTTTCCTCATTGATTCTTCATTCATCAGCGTCGCACCACCCTTCTATCTATTAATCTTTCCTGCGTTCTTCTCTTCCCCTCCAGTCCAACATTTATCCTTCTCTCAGTTTCCCCCTGTCCAGCATTCACCATTCTCGCGTTTCACCTCCCCACCCCGTCAAGTTCCTCCAATCCAACTTTTATTCTTGCCTTTCCCCCCAGTTCAACATTCCTTATTTCAGCGTCCCCCTCCTCCTCCCCCCCACCCCCCGGTTCAACATTTTTGTTCCCACTTTTCCCTCAATCCAACATTGGCCATTCTCACCCCCCCCCCCCCCCAGTCCAATACTCATCATTTTCAATCCCCACTCCTTCCCCCTTCCTACACACACACGCACGCACGCACGCACGCACGCACGCACGAACGCACGCACGCACACACACACACACACACACACACACACACACACACACTCACACACACACACACACTCTCACTCACTCACTCACGCACCTCTCTCTCTCTCTCTCTCTTTCTCTCTCTCTCTCTCTCTCTCTCTCTCTCTCTGTCTCACTCACACACACACACACGCACGCACGCGCACACGCACATCCCATCCATCATTCACCATTCGTATGTTTTACCCGTCTTGATATTTTCATGCAACTCAGTTTTCAACATTTTTATGTTTTCCTCATTTCTCTATTCAAACATTCAACATTCTCACATCTCCTCTCCCCCCCCCCCCCCCCCCCCCCCCAAACATTCATCGTTCTCACATGTCCCCGGTCCAACATTCATCATTTTCATGTTTTCCCCAGTCCTACATTCACTGTTCGTATGTTTCCCCCACTCCAACATTCATCATTTTCATGTTTTCCCCCAGTCCTACATTCATTATTCTTACGTTTCCCCCACTCCAACATTCGTCATTCATTTTCATGTTTTCCCCAGTCCTACATTCATTATTCTCACGTTTTCCCCAATCCAACATTTATCGTTTTCACTTTTTCCGCCACTACAAAATGTTTCATTTTCACGTTTCCGCCATCCAACATTCATTATTCTCACGTTTGACTCGGTCCAACATTTGTTATTTTAACCCTTTCTCCCATCCCACATTCGTTATTTTCACCATTGCCCCAATCGAACATTCATAGTTTTCACCATTTCCCCAATCAAACAATCATTTTCAACCATTTCCTCAATCGAACATTCATTATTTTCACCATTGCCCCAATCAAACATTCATTATTTTCACCATTGCCCAAATCAAACATTCATTGTTTTCACCATTTCCCCAATCAAACATTCATTGTTCTCACATTTCCTCTGGTTAAACATTCATCATTCTCACATTTTCCCCAGTCCAACATTTATCATCCTTACGTTTCCCTCCTCCCCAAAATGCTTTATTCTCACAATTTCCCTGTCCAATATTCATCATTCACAACTTTTCTTTAAGTTCAACCTTCATCATTTTCACATTTCCCCTCGTTCGGCATTCATCGTTTTGGTATCATCCTATTCGTCACGTTCGTCCTTCACAATTCCCACTTTCTCTTCTCTAATTGCGTCGTCATCGTCATTCTCTCGTTCTTCTTTTCCGATCGCGTCCTGCATTCCTTTTTCTCTCGTTCCTTTCTGGTTCCATTCATCTTTGGATTACTCTGACGATGTCCGATTTTCATGTACTCCATGATTTCCATTTTCTTCCCTCTTCTTCCTCTCGTCCCGTTTCCCATTCATCATTCTCACCTCCTTGCCTCTGTTTGCAAACGCTCATCATTCTTTTTTCCCTCTGTTTTATTCTGGCCACCACGGCACCATTTAACGCTGTCCAGTGGTCATTAATCCATTGGTCTCACACTCCTTTTCCTTCTTATGCTGTCCATCATCGCATTCGCGTTACTTTCCCATACACATTTCTGTCCGTCACCTTTTATACATTACGTATCATTCTCGTATTCTTCTTTTCTAACCCGTTCATACATATCAATTTCTCTTTTTATACCGGCCCTCATTCATGATTCTGACGATTGAATCACCTTGATCCTTATTCATCTCATGTTCTCCTTTCCTCCATTCTTTTATCATTTTCGCGTTTGCTTGCTTTCTTCCAATCAGAGCCATATGCACCATCCTCAGTTTCTTGCTGTCTCGTCCGAACTGCCCTTCATCACTCATCTGTATGTCTCCCGTTACTTTTTCATCATTTTCACGTTCTTTTTCCATCTCTCTCTCATCATTCTCACGTCATCCCTTTCTCCTGTCTTTCATCATTCTTCAGTTTTTCTTCCGTCCGTTATTCACCCCTTTTCCTTCTGCTGTTGTCCTTCTTTCGTCATTCTCACCGCTCTTTTCTCAATCTGTTCATAGATATTGTGTTCTCGTCTCCGTCAATCATTCACCAAATTCTCGTTCTCCTCAGACAGTCACAACCTTCATGGTTTATTGTTCTCATTGTGTCTGTTATTCATATTCTACACTCCTTTCTTGAATATTTACTTTTCTCTTTTCTTGTTCTCCATAAATCATCCCTTCCGTCAATTTCTTCTCATTCTTCTAATCCTGTCTGCCATTTGCTGTTTCTAGTCCTATTAATCAGTGAAATTTCTCACGTTCTTCCCATGTCAGTTATTCATTCTTTTCACGTCTTCTCTACTCTTCTGGTCCATTTTGCGTTTTTCTTTCCTCACTGCGTTCATCATACTCACCATCGTTTCATTTATTTGTTTCCTTTATTGAATTATTCTGACAGTATCTTACTTTCATGCAGTGCATCGTCCTGACGCTCTGTTCTCTCTTCCTCTCGTCTTGTCCCGTCCCCTCTTCATCATTTCCACCTGTTCTTTTCACCTCGTGAAAAATGTATTGTTCTCTTGTTTCATTTTCTCCCAGTTCTTTATAACTTGAACATTCTCACGCTGTTCTGTTATGTCATTAATAATTCTCATGCTGCTGTCGCCTTTTCCCTCTCCTGAACCCTTCTTTCGTCAGTCTTACGCTGCTGTCGCCTTTTCCCTCTCCTGAACCCTGTCTTACGCTGCTGTCGCCTTTTCCCTCTCCTGAACCCTTCTTTGGTCAATCTCATGCTGCTGTCGCCTTTCCCTCTCCTGAACCCTTCTTTGGTCAATCTCATGCTGTTGTCGCCTTTTCCCTCTCCTGAACCCTTCTTTGGTCAGTCTCATGCTGTTGCCCTGTCCACCGTGCAACATTTTCACGTTCTTCTCTTCGCCTTTCCTTCATGAGTATTACGTCATCTCATCCCACCTCTCATTCATTATTGTCTATTTTTCATCATTCACGTTTTCTCCTTTCGTACTTCCTTCACTATTCTTACATTCAGTTTTCATCCCGTCCATTAAACTGTCTTTTCACGTTCTTATTATCTCGTCCAAACTTTTTTTTAACCTTTACCAGCCGAGTCGTCCACTATTGGACGACAGGATTTCTCTCCCTTGAGCCGAGTCGTCCACGTCCGGATGACGGAAAGACAGCTTACAGTCTGCCGTGTCGTCCACACTCAGACGACGGGAACATAAAAAATTCCTACACTTTCCATGAAATGGTCCAAGGGAAATAACCTCTGTAACTAGTCTTGGGATGTTGGAACGAGTTGTCGACCATACTTTCAGTGGCCTATTGTGAACTTGGCTGACCCCACGAGCTTTCAAACAAAGGAACTGAGAGCACGAACAAGCCGCGCGTGGCACGTTTCCTGTGCCAGAGAAATGTCGGTCAGGCAAAGCGGTGGTAACAATTTCTCGCTCTCGTTTTTCTCCTATCCCGCTTTTCTCTTCCTCTCCATTCCTTGTCATTAGTCATCATTTTCCCTTTCCGTCTCATTCTCACATTGTCTAAACGTCCCGTTCACCATTCCTCATTCTCACCCCCTAGTCTCGTCAGTCAGTCATTGTGTTCACATACTCCTTTAGTCAGTCACTAAGTCAGTCATTTTCACATTCCTCTAACATCAGTCATTCGTCTCTTCCAAGTTCTTCTCAGTCAGTCACTCGTTGTTTTCAGGTTCACCTCGAGTTGGTCATTCCTCATTTTCATGTTCTTCATTTAGTCACTTATCATTTTAACACTCTTTCTCTAGTCATTCATATATCCTTTTCACGTTCTTTTCGAATCGGTCAATTATTGTTTCCTTTTCTTCTACCGTCAATTATTTATCATTTTCATGTTCTTCTACCTTTTGTATTTTATCATTTTCACATTAAATCATAGTAACAGAGTTGTTGCTAAAACCAAAATGGTGTTATTTTCTGATTTTCATCATTCTGAAATATCTGAATCCAAAAACGCGCACAACGTGTGGAAAAATAAAAGAAATGAAGAATAGTTGTAAACTCCCATTCTATCCTATTAAAGGAGGAAGCAGTATTGTCATTAGACCTTCTGAGAAAGCACAGGAGTTTGTAAGGCATTCTCGGATAAGAATTCATCGTCGAGCAACACTTCTGATATCAAAGGTTGCAGAGAGAAGATGAGACTGTATCTGTTCATCAAAGATCAAATTCTTCCACTGCCTTCAAGGAATTCAGTCAAAAAGATCAAATTCTTCCACTGCATTCAAGGAATTCAGTCAACATTTGACGTCTTTCTTTTTTGGCGTAAAAGTATTATTTCAGTTATTGTTACAAATGCCAGAAGATCGTTTTAAAAAGCCTCTGGACAAAAGTATAGGCCTCTTATATCAGGCGGGTTAAAAAAAAAGTTGGTGCACATAAGATAAGCTCGAAGAAAAGAAAGTAGGGGACCATTACTTTCTTTTTTTGCTTCATTAAGTCCAGTCACTTCAAAATCATGCTGCAAGACTCGAGCACAAAATTTGGATGTGCCAGTGAGCTGTTTAACAACTCTGTACTGTCTTCCAGCCAGGACATGCACACGTGTGTGTGTGTGTGTGTGTGTGTGTGTGTGTGTGTGTGTGTGTGTGTGTATGTGTGTGTGTCAGTGTGTGTGTCTGTGTGTCTGTGCGTGTGATGTGTGTTTTGCGTGCGTGATCGCATGGTTGTATATATATTTGTGCGTGCGCACTCGGAGAGTTGGATATGGATATGTGTGCGCGCTTAAGGTTTTTTTTTTTGTGTGTGTGTGTGTGTGTGTGTGTGTTGTGGGTGCGTGTGCGTGCGCGCACGCTCGTTTTTTGTATGCGTATGTTCGGAGGGGGGTGGGCGTGGGGAGGGCCGCATGAGTCGGCGTTTTCGCAACCATGTACATTGATGTGTTTGTGGAGGAGCGACAGTACAGGGGACAAGATGGGGATGGAGAGGTGTCAACCATGTACATTGATGTGTTTGTGGAGGAGCGACAGTACAGGGAACAAGATGGGGATGGAGAGGTGTCAACCATGTACATTGATGTGTTTGTGGAGGAGCGACAGTACAGGGAACAAGATGGGGATGGAGAGGTGTCAACCATGTACATTGATGTGTTTGTGGAGGAGCGACAGTACAGGGAACAAGATGGGATGGAGAGGTGTCAACCATGTACATTGATGTGTTTGTGGAGGAGCGACAGTACAGGGAACAAGATGGGGATGGAGAGGTGTCAACCATGTACATTGATGTGTTTGTGGAGGAGCGACAGTACAGGGAACAAGATGGGGATGGAGAGGTGTCAGCCATGTACATCGATGTGTTTGTGGAGGAGCGACAGTACAGAGGACAGGATGGGGATGGAGAGGTGTCGCTGAGGGGGGCGGGGACTGTAACTTTTCCAATGAGATGTGATGTTTTGACGAATTGCACTGATTTTGAATGACTTTACCAAACATGTCTTAACCACATTTAAATCACGTACTTGTTTGCACAATGCTGGAAATACGTCTTAACTTGGTCTTAGTCGCTCCCCCCCCCTCTCTCTCTCTCTCTCTCTCTCTCTCTCTCTCTCACTCTCTCTCTCTCTCTCTCTCTCTCTCTCTCTCTCTGTCTCTCTCTCTCTGTATTTATACTCTTTGTTTTGTGTTTACTATTCTTCCTGAGTAATGCTTTAAATGTTTTGTGGCACTGACTTTGAAGGTTATAAAGCTTGGTTTTGCCATTTTGTTTTATTGTGTTATAAAGATAAATCGTCGTATTTATCATTTAGAGCTTACAATAACAAACAACTTGCAAAACTTCTGTGAAATCTGAAAATTAGTAAAATAAGCGAAGTTGAGTATCAGCAAAATGTTTGATATGATGAATCTGAATGTGTAAGAGCCGGCAACGTCTAGTCATCTTTTCAGAATATCCATGCTCTTCCATGTGTCATTACTGCTTCTGTTGTGTGTGCTACTCCTACTTATGACCTACCTAAGGTACCGTCAAAAGATATGCATATAGTATGATATTCGGACGATATTTCCATTTAGAAAATGCAAATCTAGGAGTTTGAGAGTAATAAATCATCGCACAAAATATTTATGAGCTACAGATAAATACATTAAACATGGACATCGAATGATATGGGCTTGCACAAACACGAATGATAATTTTTGTTTTAAGGGGGAGAATCCGACATTATTGCTGCAGCTTCAAGTATTACATGACAAAAGTTAACAGCATTCAGAAAGCGCACTTTTTGGATACCCACTTAACCAGTAATTACACTGGCAATTTCATACTGAGAATTTGATCATGACAGCAAGGAAAAGGTCAAAAACGTGTTCACATCAACTGATACTTAACCATTGGATCAAGACACAAAACAACAACAATAAACCTCTACCACCACAGTCACCAGCATCGTCCATCCAAAACCGATTCATAATTAAGAAGTTTATTTTTTCAACCTTGAATAAAATACAATCTGCAGGCAACAGAGCTGTTAAATTAGCTCTTGGCAATCCGGTACATACAGCTATATTGAATTCATACCATGAAGCTGGCTTACTGTTTTCTCAGAATAAATTAAATTGTCAAAAGCTAATCGTTTTTATTCGATGCTTTTTTCTTTTTAATTCCGAAACAAAGAAAGTATTATTAGACTCTGGTAATGAGTACCTGAAAAATGCTAGACACATGCCGTCTCTCTCCAGCCAGTTAGAAATTATCGAAATGAATTATACAAAAAATGCAATTTGTTCTTTCGTCTGTTCCATCAGGTCCAACAGATATCTATCCACTGTGTGTCCAAATTCTTTGGGGGGGGGGGGGGGATGTTAACAGATGGCTCATTTCTAGAATCACGCACACGTCCAGCATTAAAACGAATCATTACGAAATACGAAAGTAATTTTGTCTTGGCATTACTAACACCCACTTCTTTTTCCCAGGTCCGTGTGAAGTCATTGGGGCATGGCACTGAAGAACTGTTCACCAGATTCCTCCAATTCTGTCAGTTGTGTTTCGAGGCCTTGGGCTCTACAGACGGTTTCACTGTCCATTCTGCAATATTGTCAGTCCACTTTTTTCCCTGGATGGTTATTGTAGTGGGGCCTTTGGATCTTCATGACAATGCCAATTTAGTTTCTTTGCTTTGCTAATGTCAGATCTTCGTATGACCCGATGTGCTTTCTGGTGGTCTGGCGCACTTTTTCACTGGTTGATATAATCAGTCTATCTGACGTATATCTTGCAATGACACCGCATTTCTGTGGTTGGGTTCTTTCTTCCAGGTCCACGTCGCGTCTGCATATGGGGAAATGAAGTGCACCTGTGCATGTAGGAGCCAGATGTGTGTTTCACCGAGATGTTATCGTTTTATTTCCTTACAGGGTTCAGTGTACGCAGAACTGATATCTTTGCTGCTCTTGAGAGGATATTTGATTTAAATCCCCCATCGCTGAAAATAAACCCCAGATATATGGCTCGTTGCTTCTATCCATGGTTATATCAGTACTGGAGGTGGTGTTATGGCTGGCCATTAACTTTTTCTCATTGTTAATATCCATACTGTCTCGTAGATGTTTCATCCAGTGTGTTAACAAGCTCAGTGAGTTCTTGTATGTTGCCCACACGCCATCGACGTTACCTGCAAAGTGACGGTTCGTGATAGTTCTTGCACTGCTGATTGTGGTGACATTCATAATGCATACCAGGACTATGTTGAAAAGTCTTGGAGAGAAAAGGGGCCCTGACGAATTCTAACCGATATGTGGGACCACTTTCCAGTCGCACCCTTTGTGAGTACTGCACCGGTCACTTTGGCGTCTTCTTGTTGGATGTTGTTGATCAACTGTGTCCTGAGATCAAATTTCTTCATAACGGCCTGTAGCACCTCTGGACAGACTCTGTCAAATGCCTTTTTGAAGTCTATGAAGGCATGATAGAACTGGTGTTGCAGGTGTTTTGGGCGAAGGGTTCGATGATACTTCTGCCTTTCAGATACAGCCAATTTTGTTTAAAACATGATATAATACGATCCTTGAATTCTGATATAAATTCCCTTTCATTACCTATGTCTTGACAAAGCCAAACAAGACCAAACCCGTTCACAGTAAGAACATGTTTTACTTGACTGACCCAATTTGCTTTCCCTGTCTCAGACTGTGAGAGTAACATATCATAAGCTTGTCTGCATAGCCGGGTTGAAGAAAGTCGTATCAACTTTATCCAGTATTTAATGCATTTTATATAAGTCACAATAAAGAGACCATATCTCCCAGTTTCCCCATAAGCTAAGGTATTGGATGAATGAATTGGGACACACAGAAATCTTTTAATAGCAAAAGTATGAACTCTTTCTATATAAATATTTTCTGAAAGCCCCAAATTTCTGTGGCATAAGTTATCATGGGTTGTATTTGGGTGTCAAACAATTTCCAAAAAAATGGAGAAATCAATTGATCTTAACTTTCTCATGGGTTTCAGACTTTCTATAACTCCTTTTTTTCCCTTTACCAGACAGACAGACAGAGACAGACAGACAGAGACACACAGACAGGGACACACAGAGACACACAGAGACAGACAGACACAGACAGACAGACACAGACAGACAGACAGACACAGACAGACACAGACACAGACACACACAGACAGACACAGACAGACAGACACAGACAGACAGACAGACACACAGACAGACACACAGACAGACACAGACACAGACAGACAGACAGACAGACAGAGACAGACAGACAGACACAGAGACAGAGACAGACAGACACAGAGACAGAGACAGACAGACACAGAGACAGAGATAGACAGACACAGAGACAGAGACAGACAGACACAGAGACAGAGACACACAGACACACAGAGACAGACAGAGACAGACAGACACACACACAGAGACAGACACACACACAGAGACAGACACACAGACAGACACAGACAGACAGACACAGACAGACAGACACAGACAGACAGACACAGACAGACACACACAGACAGACACACACAGACAGACACACACAGACAGACAGACACAGACAGACACAGACACACAGACACAGACAGACACACAGACACAGACAGACAGACAGACACAGACAGACAGACAGACACAGACAGACAGACACAGACAGACAGACAGACAGGCGCGCACGCACGCGCGCACGCACGCACACACACATCATTCGTTCCTTCAGTTATCTATTAATTTGTTTATCTGGTTTGGTAGTTGCTTGGTAAGAAGTTGATTTATCATTTTGATTACCATATTATTTCTCGATTCGTTTATTCATTTCTTGATTCATGTATTTATTTATTTACTCATTTATTGCTTGGTAAGAAGTTGATTTATCATTTTGATTACCATATTATTTCTCGATTCGTTTATTCATTTCTTGATTCATGTGTTTATTTATTTACTCATTTATTTATTTTACCACCAAGCGAAGTTTTGCAGTGTGCGTGCCCGGTGCTGTGGAAATCATAGCATTGCCAATGGAAAGTTGCATGTTTTCTGCATTTACGTCTACAGTTTAAACGTGTTAAATTAAAATGAACTACACACAGAGTAGCAACAACGGTTTTTTTATGTCTTCCCCCAACTCCCCGCCAATCCCCCGCTGTGTTTTTAGACGAGTTTGTTTTACAATTTATGTTCTTTTCATTCTCTGGAACACTATTTGTGACTTTTTTTTTCTTCATTTCTTCCGTTCTTTCGTTTGTTCGATCGTTCATTGTTTTCTTCGTGCGTTTGGTTGGTGGCTTGGTCGATCGGACGGCTCGTTCAGTCATTCCTTCGTTCAGTCGGTCGATCGGTCGTTTAAACATTCGTTTGATCACTTGGTCGCTTAGTACATTCGTTCGGTCAATCACTCATTCAGTCATTATTTGCCCAGTCGGTCAGTCACTCGTTTAGTCATACCTTCGTTCAGTCGGTCGGTCAGTCGGTCAATCCTTCATTCGCACAGTCGGTCATGTGGTCGTTCAATCATGCACTCGCTGAGTTATCGGTTGGTCGCTCGTTTAGTAATTCATTCGTCTGGTCAGTCAATCGGTCGGTCAGTCATTCATTCTTTCAGTCGGTCATTCAGTCATTCATTCAGTCAATCGATCGTTCGGTCATTCAATCGTTCAGTCGGTCAGTGAGTCAGTCATTCGTTCAGTCGAGCATCCAGTTATTCTTTCGTTCAGTCGGTCGTTCAGTCGGACAGTCGGTCGTCCAATCATGTATTCGAAAAATCGGTCAGTCAGTCATTCGTTCAGTCGGTCAGTCGGTCGTTCAGTCATTCAGTGGGCCAATCATTCATTCCTTCAGTCGGTGAGTCGGTCGTTCAATCATTCGTTCGTTCAGTCGGCTAGTCCGTCGTTCAGTCAATCATTCGCTCAGTCGGTTGTTTAGTCATTCAGTTCAGTTGGTCAGTTGTTCGTTTATTCATTCATTCGCGTGTTCGGTCAGTCGGTCGTGTAGTCATTCAGTCGGTCGGTCATTCATTCGTTGAGTCGGTCGTTCAGTGATTCATTCAGTCAGTCGTTCATTCATTCATTCGTTCAATCGTTCAGTCCGTCGTTCAGTCGTTAGTCGGTCGTTCAGTCATTCGTTCAATCATTCATTCGTTCAGTCAGTCAGTCGTTCAGCCAGTCGTTCAATCATTCATTCATTCGGTAAGTTAGTCGGTCGTTCAGTCGTTCATTCGTTCAGTCAGTCGGTCTTTCAGTCAGTCGTTCAGTCAGTCGTTTAATCATTCGTTCGTTCAGTCAGTTAATCGGTCGTTCATTCATTCGTTCACTCAGTCGTTCAATCATTCATTCGTTCAGTCAGTCGGTCGTTCATTCATTCGTTCAGTCGGTCGTTCAGTCGGTTAGTCGGTCGTTCGTTCATTCCATTCGTTTAGTCAGTCGTTCAATCATGCATTCGTTCAGTCAGTCGGTCGTTCAGTCATTCATGTGAGCAATCAGTCAGTCGTTTATTTTTTTTACAGTCATTTATTCTTTCAATCGGTCGTTCAGTCATTCATCCGTTCAGTCGGTTTTCCAGTCATTCATTCTTTCAGTCGGTTGTTCAGTCATTCATCCGTTCAGTCGGTTTTTCAGTCATTCATCCGTTCAGTCGGTTTTTCAGTCATCCGTTCAGTCGGTTTTTCAGTCATCCGTTCAGTCGGTTTTTCAGTCATCCGTTCAGTCGGTTTTTCAGTCATCATCCGTTCAGTCGGTTTTTCAGTCATTCATCCGTTCAGTCGGTTTTTCAGTCATTCATTCTTTCAGTCGGTTTTTCAGTCATTCATCCGCTCAGTCGGTCGTTCAGTCATTCATCCGTTCAGTCGGTTTTTCAGTCAGTCATTCTTTCAGTCGGTTTTTCAGTCATTCATCCGTTCAGTCGGGTTTCCAGACATTCATTCTTTCAGTCGGTTTTCAGTCATTCATCCGTTCAGTCTGTCGTTCAGTCATTCATCCGTTCAGTCGGTTTTTCAGTCATTCATCTGTTCAGTCGGTTTTCCAGTCATTCATTCTTTCAGTCGGTTGTTCAGTCATTCATCCGTTCAGTCGGTTGTTCAGTCATTCATCCGTTCAGTCGGTTGTTCAGTCATTCATCTGTTCAGTCGGTTGTTCAGTCATTCATCCGTTCAGTCGGTTGTTCAGTCATTCATCCGTTCAGTCGGTTGTTCAGTCATTCATCTGTTCAGTCGGTTGTTCAGTCATTCCTCTGTTCTGTCGGTTGTTCAGTCATTCGTCCGTTCAGTCGGTTGTTCAGTCATTCATCCGTTCAGTCGGTTGTTCAGTCATTCATCCGTTCAGTCGGTTGTTCAGTCATTCATCTGTTCAGTCGGTTGTTCAGTCATTCCTCTGTTCAGTCGGTTGTTCAGTCATTCGTCTGTTCAGTCGGTTGTTCAGTCATTCGTCTGTTCAGTCGGTTTTTCAGTCATTCATCCGTTTAGTCGATTTTTCAGTCCGTCATCCGCTCAGTCTGTCGTTCAGTCATTCATCCGTTCAGTCGGTTTTTCAGTCATTCATCCGTTCAGTCGGGTTTTCAGTCATTCATCCGTTCAGTCGATTTTTCAGTCATTCATCCGTTCAGTCGGTTTTTCAGTCATTCATCCGTTCAGTCGGTTTTTCAGTCATTCATCCGTTCAGTCGGTTTTTCAGTCATTCATTCGTTCAGTCGGTCGTTCAGTCATTCATCCGTTAAGTCGATTTTTCAGTCATTCATCCGTTTAGTCGATTTTTCAGTCATCCATCCGCTCAGTCAGCGGGCGAACGGTGAGGCCGAGATGCAGGGCGTGACATGGATGGGCATACGTGGTAGGGGTGGGGGCTTTGGGGGTGGGGGTGGGTGGGAGGGGTGGGGGTGGGGGGGGGGGGGGGTAGCATGCAGCGAATAGAGGTATGATGTGTGGGGATACGTGGGCGCGATTTTTCTTTTGGAATGATATCTGTGAGGGTTGGGTAGAGAAGGCGCGACATGGGTGGGCGTACAGTGTGCAGAGGGTTTAAGACTCGACATGGGTTAAGGTACAGGGTGCAGAGGGTTTAGGACCTGGCATGGGTTATGGTAGAGGGTGCAGAGGGTTTAGGACCTGACATGGGTTAAGGTAGAGGGTGCAGAGGGTTTAGGACCTGACATGGGTTAAGGTAGAGGGTGCAGGGGGTTTAGGGCCTGACATGGGTTAAGGTACAGGGTGCAGAGGGTTTAGGACCTGACATGGGTTAAGGTAGAGGGTGCAGAGGGTTTAGGACCTGACATGGGTTAAGGTAGAGGGTGCAGAGGGTTTAGGACCTGACATGGGTTAAGGTACAGGGTGCAGAGGGTTTAGGACCTGATATGGGTTAAGGTACAGGTTGCAGAGTGTTTAGGACCTGATATGGGTTACGGTAGAGGGTGCAGAGGGTTTAGGACCTGACATGGGTTATGGTAGAGGGTGCAGAGGGTTTAGGACCTGACATGGGTTAAGGTAGAGGGTGCAGAGGGTTTAGGACCTGACGTGGGTTAAGGTACAGGGTGCAGAGGGTTTAGGACCTGACGTGGGTTAAGGTAGAGGGTGCAGAGAGTTTAGGACCTGACATGGGTTAAGGTACAGGGTGCAGAGGGTTTAGGACCTGACATGGGTTAAGGTAGAGGGTGCAGAGAGTTTAGGACCTGACATGGGTTAAGGTACAGCGCAGCATGCAGAGGGTTTAGGACCTGACGTGGGTTAAGGTACAGCGTGCAGAGGGTTTTGGACCTGACATGGGTTAAGGTACAGGGTGCAGAGGGTTTAGGACCTGACATGGGTTAAGGTACAGGGTGCAGAGGGTTTAGGACCTGACATGGGTTAAGGTACAGGGTGCAGAGGGTTTAGGACCTGACGTGGGTTAAGGTACAGCGTGCAGAGGGTTTAGGACCTGACGTGGGTTAAGGTACAGCGTGCAGAGGGTTTAGGACCTGACGTGGGTTAAGGTACAGGGTGCAGAGGGTTTAGGACCTGACGTGGGTTAAGGTAGAGGGTGCAGAGGGTTTAGGACCTGACATGGGTTAAGGTACAGGGTGCAGAGGGTTTAGGACCTGACATGGGTTAAGATAGAGGGTGCAGAGGGTTTAGGACCTGACATGGGTTAAGGTACAGGGTGCAGGGGGTTTAGGACCTGACATGGGTTAAGATACAGGGTGCAGAGGGTTTAGGACCTGACGTGGGTTAAGGTAGAGGGTGCAGAGAGTTTAGGACCTGACATGGGTTAATGTACAGGGTGCAGAGGGTTTAGGGGTAAGGTACAGGGTGCAGAGGGTTTAGGACCTGACATGGGTTAAGGTACAGGGTGCAGAGGGTTTAGCACCTGACGTGGGTTAAGGTACAGGGTGCAGAGGGTTTAGCACCTGACATGGGTTAAGGTACAGGGTGCAGAGGGTTTAGGACCTGACGTGGGTTAAGGTACAGCGTGCAGAGGGTTTAGGACCTGACGTGGGTTAAGGTACAGCGTGCAGAGGGTTTAGGACCTGACGTGGGTTAAGGTACAGGGTGCAGAGGGTTTAGGACCTGACATGGGTTAAGGTACAGGGTGCAGAGGGTTTAGGACCTGACATGGGTTAAGATAGAGGGTGCAGAGGGTTTAGGACCTGACATGGGTTAAGGTACAGGGTGCAGGGGGTTTAGGACCTGACATGGGTTAAGGTACAGGGTGCAGAGGGTTTAGGACCTGACGTGGGTTAAGGTAGAGGATGCAGAGAGTTTAGGACCTGACATGGGTTAATGTACAGGGTGCAGAGGGTTTAGGGGTAAGGTACAGGGTGCAGAGGGTTTAGGACCTGACATGGGTTAAGGTACAGGGTGCAGAGGGTTTAGCACCTGACGTGGGTTAAGGTACAGGGTGCAGAGGGTTTAGCACCTGACGTGGGTTAAGGTACAGGGTGCAGAGGGTTTAGCACCTGACGTGGGTTAAGGTACAGGGTGCAGAGGGTTTAGCACCTGACGTGGGTTAAGGTACAGGGTGCAGAGGGTTTAGCACCTGACGTGGGTTAAGGTACAGGGTGCAGAGGGTTTAGGACCTGATACAGGGTGCAGAGGGTTTAGGACCTGACATGGGGTAAGGTATGGGGTGCTGTGTTCGTCCCCCGAGTCCCACACTCTTCATGAATGGTTTCTTGCTGACGTGTCCTGGCTGCTCACTATTCGGGTTGGAATCGCTGGAACAAGTTGGAGTTGTTCTCTTTTGTTGAAATTTACTAAAGTACTGGGAGAAAGATACACCCGAAGGTACGGGTGGAACCCAGAGGAGCACTGTCCTGAACTTTCGAATAAACCGGGCGGGGGCATTCCTGCTCCACCCTTGGAAGCCTGTGGTATGTTCTCATAGAGTGCAGGCACGCCCAGGGCATTCCATTACCACGTCAAGGGACATAATTGCTCCCTGGCAGATGCAGTTGTGTAATGGCCACTAGATGTGACGCAACAGAACCTCCCCGGAAGTGTTCCCATAGGTGTGCCAGCCCATGATTATTTCGTGACTGCAGAGCCCACTGACTAAAAACGGCACCCGCGAGCAACTGCCCTGAGCCTCAGTCACTGCTGTTCCGCTTACAGGTGATGACAGTACAACTCCAGACACGTCCAAGCTTTCGCTATGAGGCCTTGCATACTCCCTGAAGAGAATCCCCGGTTGCAGTCTTTCCCGCTGTCAACAGGACTTTCCCTGCGTTCAGTCGGCCTTTTTTCAGCGTCACTGAACTTTTTAACAGAATCAGCCAAAAGGCAGACAAGAAAAAGATACACCAGAAAAGCGCTGTTCTCAACTGCCGAACGAACCAGCTGGGAGCAGTCCTTCACCATCTTTAGATGCCTCTGCTGTGTTCACATCGGGTTAGGCATGCAGCCTGAAATGCTGGAAGAAATTGACGAACTTTTTCTCTTTTGTTGAAATCTACTGTAGCAGTGAGAAATGGTGATTGACAAACAGCAGAAAAGAAATCACTATTTTATCGTGTGCTTTCCTGGAACCTGAATGACTAAACGATGTCAACCATCTCCGAACAGCTTGCCATGAAAACTGTTGAAAAAGAAATCCTGCATACGTCAACACGGTATATCGACACCGTTAATGATTAAAAAAAATATGTATATACTGAAAATGTCAGTCTATTCAAGTTCAGGTTTTATAGCACATGACACTTTACAGCTCCGAGCCCTAAGGTAAAACAGCACGGAAAAGAGGGGAGAAAAGGACAAGGGGGGGAGGGGGGGGGGGGGAGGTCCGATTGACACTGCCCTGAAAATGCATCAGGTTTACATCATGGCGTATGTCACAGCTGATGTTGTTCGTGGACAGAGTTTCGATCTATGTCCTTTGTTCTCTAACTATTCATAAACAAAGAAACAAAGAAAGCCTGTCAACAGGTCCGTCAACAAAGACGTTTGGCAATGCTATACCCTGACATCAACATCATCATCAACATCAATATCATCATCGTCGTCATCGTCATCATCATCATCATCACCATTACCATTACCATCATCATCATCATCATCATCACCATTACCATCATCAACGTCGTCATCATCAATTTCTTCATCATCATCATCATCATCAACATCAACATCAACATCATCAACATCAACATCGTCATCATCATCATCATCATCATAGTCGTCATAATCATCGTCGTCGTCATCGTTGTTAGTGTCGTCTGTTTGTCAGTGAAGATCATCGCTCGTCCAACATCACATTACAATCACAGTTATGTCAAAGACAAATAACAACAATGATATCGGATATTTATACAGCATACGTTCTAGAAACCAACTAGCAGCGCTTTACAAAATCACGCGACTTGTTCGTATTGGTCAGCTCATGTTTCACATGTGCAAAGGCACACACACCCAGACCTCCACATGTCTAGACAGAGTCTCTAACACGATCATTCCAGTGTTATATATTTTGAAACCTGCGACTAATGTTCTGCACCGGAATCAACTCCAGCTTTGTCATCACCACCAGAATGCAATTCTGGCATCGTTGAAACTATCAACACCATAGGCAACGAGATGTCAGCGTCGGTGGTAAGCGTTGGTTCTTTACTTCACCCTGTACACCCGTATCACGACAAACGGATTGGTCAAACACGACAGCACACCTTACACGGCGACAGTGTGTTGAGCAAGGGATTTGTGACATGTTAGTGCACAAGGAGGGGGTTGGGGTGGGGGGGATATTTTATATCACAGCATGGGGTGACATCTGTACACCAGAATTACATTTGTACTGCAACATCGGCACCGAATGTCACCGAATGAAACTGATGTATTGGGGTGACACTTGTAGCTCAACGTCAGTAAATAATGTCACCGGATGAAACTGATGTATTGGGGTGGCACTTGTACACCAACGTCAGTAAATGTCACCGGATAAAACTGATGACGTGGGGTGACATTTGTATTTCAATGTCAGTGAATAATGTCACCGGATGAAATTGATGACGTGGGGTGACATTTGTATTTCAATGTCAGTAAAGAATGTCACGGGACAGAACTGATGTATTGGTGTGGCATTTCTACCGCAACGTCAGATCCGAGCGCCACCGGATGAAAATGATAATCCGGCTTACCTGTGTACCGTGACGTCAGTATGACATGACAGCAGGTGGAAATGATGTATCGAGGTGAGACATTTGTAACGCAAGGTCGGTGGGAAATGTCACCGGGTGAAACTGACACATCAGGCTGACATCTGTATCGAAACGTCGGTAACAAATGTCACCGGGTGAAACTAACACATCAGGCTGGCATCTGTATCGAAACGACGGTAACAAATGTCGCCGGGTGAAACTGACACATCAGGCTGACATCTGTATCGAAACGTTGGTAACAAATGGTACCAGGTGAAACTGACACATCAGGCTGACATCTGTATCGAAACGTCGGTAACAAATGGTACCAGGTGAAACTGACACATCAGGCTGACATCTGTATCGTTTCGATAACAAATGTCACCGGGTGAAACCGATACATCAGGCTGACATCTGTATCGAAACGTCGGTAACAAATGGTACCGGTGAAACTGACGCATCAGGATGACATCTGTATCGAAACGTCGGGAACAAATGGTACCGGTGAAACTGACGCATCAGGATGACATCTGTATCGAAACGTCGGTAACAAATGGTACCGGTGAAACTGACACATCAGGATGACATCTGTATCGAAACGTCGGTAACAAATGGTACCGGTGAAACTGACACATCAGGATGACATCTATATCGAAACGTCGGTAACAAATGGTACCGGTGAAACTGACACATCAGGCTGACACCTGTATCGAAACGTCGGTAACAAGTGGTACCGGTGAAACTGACACTCGGGATATCTATATCGAAACGTCGGTAACAATTGGTACCGGTGAAACTGACACATCAGGATGACATCTGTATCGAAACGTCGGTAACAAATGGTACCGGTGAAGCTGACACATCAGGATGACATCTGTACCGCCATAGCTTCAACATGTTTTGAATGTTAGATTTTTTGTGCAAAGTCTCTGCTCCCCACCCCACCCCCATCTCCCTCTCCACCACCTCCGCTATCCCCTCACCCCCACCCCCTTTTTTTTTTTTTTTTTTTTTAAAAAGAATTCGCACTTTGTCGGTATACGTTCGGTTACATTTTACACTCGTATCATAACTGAATCTGAATTCAGGCATGGAGAAGAAAATAGAAACCAACAAACAAAACGGATAACGTTCTGCTGTCTTGCAGAGGCAACGACACGATCCTAACTCCACAAAAGGGCATTGCTCATGGCACCTATTCGCCCGGCACAAACTCTAGACACAGCATAACCTTTTTGTCAGATGCTTTCCCTGCTGCTATATTCACCAGTGCTGGACGACAGATTACTCCAAGGGCACAGAGAACCATGTCAGAACTTGGGCTAGCAACACGCGTGATCCTGGCGGTGAAAGCGGCGCGTGCAGCACGCGCAGGGCGCCGAGGTGTGAGGGGCGCTGCAGCACTGGTCTCCTCTCCTGCTGGAAGAGTGGCTGGATTTGCCGCACTGTTCTGTGTGTCACTGTCTGCACACACCCGCCACTGATTTGCCGCACTGTTCTGTGTGTCACTGTCTGCACACACCCGCCACTGATTTGCCGCACTGTTCTGTGTGTCACTGTCTGCACACACCCGCCACTGATTTGCCGCACTGTTCTGTGTGTCACTGTCTGTACACACCCGCCACTGAAAGGTGATGTCACAGAACAGATGTGGATGTGTGTCCGTGCTGGTTCTGGCTGTGTTTTTGGTTCACTTTTTTCTTTATTTCTGTGTCATACTTGGAGAATTCAAGTTCTTTATCGTTACTCGATTTTGAAAAGCATTCGATGAATGTAAAGTAGTTTTAATGATTTCATTATCAAGGAAATGATAAAATAATGTAATCGCCAGTCCCTTAAACCATGTGCCATTCCAAAGCCAAAGGACTTCTACAAATGATTCTCCTTAACAGTCACTGCCTACGCAAGACGGACTGTTTTATCCTCACTAGTGTAATTACATCGTTTTCTGTTGGCTTCGTCTTTTGCTTGCTTGTAGTATCTATCTCTCTAAACCGTCATAGTTGATTTGTTTTGTATATCTTTTTTGTGGTCTTTGTCTTTTGCTTACTTGCAGTAATTATCTCTCTAAACCGTCATACTTGATTTGTTTTGTCGCCTTGTGGGATCATTCTTGGTCTTGGTAATGCTGAAATGTTCATTATGCCAACATTTTTGTAAAGTAAAATTCCAGATTCCCATCGTTTCATGTTACAAAGTGCTTCATAAAATCATGCAACCTTCATTTCGATCAAACAGCCATTTTGCACCGAATATGAGAAGATAAGTGGTTTCTCGTTCATCGTTTTCACTGTCCTAATTGTTTGTTTTTGCATGAAGAAGACCCAAGAGGTCGAAATTCATTGTGTTTTGTGCTGTAATCTGTTGGTCTGTATTTGTACCTGTGGCGGTAGCTAACCCATTTTCTTTCAAAATTGTTCTTCACTCTCCGCCCTCAGTCACTTCGTTTTGAAACTAACAAAACTTGATACCCGACATGTATCATGGCAGAAGCCTGCTTGCAGAAGTATTGCCTGAAAAACAGTGGGAAAATGTCATGAGAAACATATATCGGAAATAAACACTCCACCCCCCACCCCGTCCCACCCCTCATCTTTTGAGTGTTCTGGTTAAACCGTAAAGTTGAGTGCAGTTTCTAAAATGATCTCTGCGCCCACTTTGAGGAGATAGGCGACTGTCTGTTCGTGCTACGTTTCCATAGTCTGGAATGTTGTGTGTCGTGCCTGAAGAAGACCAAAGAGGTCGAAACGCGTCGTGCTTGTCTTGTAATGTGTTTGTTTCTTTCGTTTGGCGGACCGGTCATTTTTCTTTGAACTTTGTTTAAATGTCCGCCTGCAGTCACCTCACTTTGAAACCAAAAATAAGAAGTATGCTAATTTGCAGTTTAAAAAGAAGAGGAAGAAAAACTTTTTTACGCGGAAACATAACTTCCACAATTCAAAACACAGATAGCTCTCTCGAGAAACCTATTTTCTTTAGGATAAGTTCAGTATATAACACCATGACAACATAGCTATGCTTTCAGCATTTCCTGAATTCATATGACTATGCGCCTCGTGTATGCAATTGTGCTACCGGAATGGGTGCCAACGCAGCAGTTTATAGTGACGTACCTTTAGGTAAATGACAGGTGGTTTAAGTGCATGCAAAAATGTACCTGCTTTGGTGAATGTTCATTGTTGACTTGCGTCCCTTTCTGCCCTTAAACTTCCTTTACTCTCCATCACACTGCGGGTGACTGCGTTTGTGTCTGGCTGTCAGTGTCATGTTGGTGAAGATGTTTCAGGTAAGATGCTAATGCTGGTCGTCAATACATTGTCATTTTTCTTCATGTTTCCCTCTAGACTGCTGGTGTTGCTGAATGTGGGCGAGGAAATCTCTTAGTGGTCATACCTGTACTCTGCATGTGTACTACGTGTGCGGGTTAACATCCCGCTAACAATCATTCTTTTGCAGTTACGTGCCTTTAGATGTTTCGTTACGACAGCAAAAGTAATCCTCCTTGCTTGTTCATTTTGATAAAGGTGGCAACTTCAAGGAATCGATATTTTCTCGGTGGGTGAAGCAACTCGAGCTACATAAATAAACAACGTACCAACATCTCTTGAAAATGGCTTGCGTTCTTCACTTACATCTCTTACACGCCTAATTCGTTTGCAAGATGACATGGCGCAGTGCCTAATTCGTCAGCCAGATGATATGGCGCAGTGCCTAATTCGTCAGCCAGATGACATGGCGCAGTGCCTAATTCGTCGGCCAGATGACATGGCGCAGTGCCTAATTCGTCAGCCAGATGACATGGCGCAGTGCCTAATTCGTCAGCCAGATGACATGGAGCAGTGCCTAATTCGTCAGCCAGATGACATGGCGCAGTGCCTAATTCAGCCAGATGACATGGCGCAGTGCCTAATTCAGCCAGATGACATGGCGCAGTGCCTAATTCGTCAGCCAGATGACATGGCGCAGTGCCTAATTCGTCAGCCAAATGACAATGGCGCAGTGCCTAATTCGTCAGCCAGATGACATGGCGCAGTGTACCTCTTTGGAACCATGGAAAACAAATCAACACGCCCGCCTCCCTTCTGTCATTTACCACCCTCCCATGTAAACTACCCACCCTTCACCCATCTTCTTGTCCTGCAATCGCCGTGGTTTTCTTTTGACACGTGAGAATGAAAGGCAAATGTTCTCTCTTGCTGTAAGAAACTCGAGTGAGTCGGCGAACTAATCTTTTCTGTTGTCAAACAAATCCTCTTGTGAAGCAAATCTCAGTTCAAAATTTTTATTGTTCAGGAAAAGGGCGAACTTCCGAGCCTACACGTGGAAGCCTCCGTTAGTAAATCGATGGGTGAACACGCCTGTTAGTTCTTTTTTTGTTTTTACTTCAACGTTAATAGTTGACCTAGATATAGGAACTGGTCTACTAACGGCAGGGAAATACACAAACCAGCTCTACACAGATCAGATGGAAATCTATCGATGTAGGCTTCCAGACTCTCCTTAGTGGGGAGGAAAGGACAGTTGTCACCAAATGAATGAGAGCTGTCTGCCAGATCGCAAAGAAGATAACTGGTACTGTGAGGACTGGTTCTGGACCTTTGAAGGCAAAAGATGGCACACTTATGTCAAGAGGCGAGGGGAAGCTTGCAAGATGGGCCGAACACTTCAAAGAAGTTCTTAACAGACCCGAGCCACCGACACCAGCTGAGGCAGAAGACCCATCCGTCCTGTTCCCAATCAACGCCGATGACTTCACTGAAGAGATCAGAACAGCCATCAAGATATTAAAGAACAATAAGTCCCCTGGGTTCGACGGAATAACAGTGAAAATGCTCAAAGGTGGTTGTGACTGCATCGTCTCTTGGATGTGCAGTCTCTGTAACCAGGCCTGGAACTCCAGCGTCGTTCCAGAGGGTTGGAAGAATGGCGAAGTCTGTATTCCAAAAAAGGCAACCTCTCAGAGTGCGACAACTGGAGAGGAATTACTCTACTGTCGATACCAGGGAAAGTGTGCTGCCAGGTCATCCTCAACCGAACGCGCGACGTAGTGGACAATGAGCTCGGGGAACAACAAGCAGGCTTCCGCTCGAAACGATCCTGTGCGGAACAGATCTTCACGCTAAGACAGATCATCGAGAAGTGTGGAGAGCACCAAGTACCCCTGGCCATCAGCTTCATTGACTTCTCTAAAGCGTTTGACAGTGTCCACAGACGATCATTGTGGAAAATCATGAAAACCTATGGCATCCCAGAGAAAGTTGTGTCAGCCATTGAGCAGATACACATAAACTCCAAGTGCAGAGTCAGGACGGAAGATGGCTACAGTGACTGGTTTGAAGTTGTCACCGGAGTAAGACAAGGTTGTATTCTCTCCCCCCTCCTCTTTGCAATTGCCATTGACTGGGTTCTGAAACACGCAACCCAAGGAAAGGGAATCGAGTGGACAGAAGGGAACAGCATTTCAGATCTGGATTTTGCTGATGACATTGCCGCTCTTGCAAGCACCACTCAAGATCTGCAGGTGCTTGTAGACAACATCGGCAAGTTTGCAAGCAACACTGGCCTCATCATCAGTGCAAAAAAGCCTAAAAACATGCTTACCGGTAAACACCAAGGGCCAACAGACGTTCTCATCGACCAAAAACAAGTGGAAGTAGTAAAGAACTTTACATACCTAGGCAGCTCTATTAACAACGCCAGTGACCTCGACCATGAACTGAAGTGTCGTATTGGGAAAGCAACATCAGCATTCAATCAGCTGAACAAAATATGGAACAGCAAGAAATTCTCTCTTGGAATCAAACTGAAATTTTACTCCAGTGTGATTTCAACGTTGTTATATGAATGTGAAACCTGGCAACTGAAGACCACCCAGGTGAGGAAACTCGACGCTTTTGATACTAAGTGCCTAAGTAAGATCTTGGGCATCAAATGGTCAGACTTTGTACCAAATGAAGAGGTCAGGGAGAGGTCCAAACAGCTCCCCGTGTCAACCATCATCTGCAGACGGCGCCTCCACTGGCTGGGTCATGTCTTAAGATTACCCTCTTCAAGACCTGCAAACCAGGCCATTAAATGGACCCCAGCAGGCCAGAGAATAAGAGGACGCTCCAGGATGAGCTGGCGACAGACAGCGGAGAGCGACCGCCTACTCGTTGACAGAGGATGGAGTGAGACTAGGAAACTGGCTGAGGACCGTGCACAGTGGAGAGTCTTGACTGCCTCATGCGTCGCAAGACGCGCGAGCATCTAAGTCTGAGTAAGTCTAAGTAAGATCCTGATTCCCATCTTCCTATCCATGACCCGTGGCCTATGCATCCTAAAAGTTCAAATGTCATCCTTTCTTCTGTTGTTTTTCTCAACAGCTTGAAAGTTATCCATTGATTTTCGTTATCACCTCTCAACCGTGGAGCCACGGCTTATCCGATTTGGGGGCAATATATATATTTGAACTAATTTTCACACAGTAATGTACCCATGACAAAACAAGTAGATGGTCTACCACCCTTCCTTTTTTTTTTTTTTTTTTTTGCTGTCCCATCTTCTGTGCAACATCAGTGGCATTGCACCCACGCTGCTCATTCCGACACCCCATCCACAGCCCCAGCCCGGTCAGTCCCAGCGCAGCACCGGCACTGGCAATCCACATGGAGCAGTCAGTGTCAAGTCAAGAGGCAACCCACCGGAGGAGACGCTGCACTGCTGGCGAGTCACTTTGGTGGTGTTCAATGGCGCTTGTTCTGATCCAACATAAGCAGGACACCACCTAGTAAGCTCCCTACTGACGACAATAATTGCTTAGTCGCGGAGCCGGCGTGAGTGAGCTCTCCCTACGGAGGGCGCCACCACGTCCGTCCAATGATGGCCCCCATGGACTCGCTGATACCGGTGATCCCGACGGAACCAAACCAAGGCCACAGACGTGGAGAAGACATCAGAACTGAGGTCACCATGAGAGCAGGGTATGAAGGGCCACAGAATTTGAGACTTTTTTGTGCTGATCGATGAGAATGAGGATGATTAAGATGATGCTACGGTGTCTAATATACTGCTCAAAACAATTTAAGAGCCAGTTGAAAACATTCACACACAATTCAACCGAAAAACAAAATAACTTCTTCAAACAATTTAATTGAAAATTCATCTATGGAACGATACAATGACATCAGAAATATACGAATAACAGCTGCTCAAAAACAACTTCATGGGCTTAATTGATGAACACCTTCATTTCAGAAATCAGAGCGGTCAAATCAAATGACAATCGATGTCATGGTCGCCATTAGCGCGGATACAAGCTAGACATCTCTGTCTCATAGAGTCCACAAGCCTCCTGAGAGTCAGCTGGGGATGTTGTTCCACTCCTGCTGCAAGAAGTCGAAGAGCTGACCCAGGTTCACTGCTGGAGGGTGGTTCTCGTGAAGCAGGCGCCCCAGGACGTCCCAGGCGTGCTCGATCGGGTTAAGGTTGGGCGAGGACGCTGGCCAGTCGAAGTGGTTGACCTGCTGCTCCTCCAAGAAGACGTTTACCACCCTGGCATGGTGGGGTCGGGCGTTGTCGTCCTGGAGGATTGTGTCAGGGCCCAGGGCTTGCAGGGCAGGCAGGACCAGAGGCTGAAGAATGTTGTCTCTGCACCCCACACCAGTTATTTTGCCTTCAACTCGATACAGGGGGGTTCTGAAGTTCCTTCCTTTTCCACCCCACACCATGATAGATCCCCCGCCGTACCGGTCCCGTTCGATTACGTTGGCTTCTTGGTAGCGTTCCCCCATCCGCCTCCAGATACGTATGCGACCATCGTGGAAGAGCCGAGCAAACCGCGACTCGTCGGAAAACGCCACACGGGACCAATGCTGCCTCGTCGAAGCCACATGAGCTCGGCACCAGGTCAGTCGCGCCCTACGGTGAGTCGCCATCAGAACAGGTTGAACAGCTGGCCATCTTGCTCGGAGGTTAACTTCTCTCAGGCGGTTCCGAACAGTTTGGTCGGAAATGTTGACGTTCGCTGCAGCACGCAGTTGTCGCCCGAGGTTGTTTGCAGTGGCAGTTCTTTGTTTCAGCGCCGTCAGAACCAGCAGTCTGTCCTGCTGTCTGGTGGTGGACCTGGGCCGGCCAGACCGTCTTCGTTCAGCAGTACTACCAGTGGCGTTGAAGTGGTCACGAAGTCTTTGGATGACAGCATGGTGCACTTGAAGGCGACGACCAGCTTCTCTGATGCCTACACCTTCTTGAAGCCAAGCAACAACCCTTCCCTGGTCAGTGTCATTTGATCTCCGTCTTGGTGGCATGGTTAAAAAACCCAAAAGCGGCTTTTTTTATAACCACTGGTCAGCAAAACTGGTTGCCATGTGTTCAGTAAAGGCACGACTTGCACGTGCAATGCTGTTTGCAGTCGGCCCAACTCTGCTGCCTCAGCTATGCGCTCGCAAACCGCGACCATGTTTTCGTGATTTCGGTGTTTCTTTTGTGAACTCGTTCAACCCACTAACTTCGGATTCAACTGAACACATGCCAAAACCAGTTTTGCATTGAAGCAGTTGTCACACTTTCAGTGCAAAAATTGGACAAAAGCTTTGAATTCTATACACTACGATGCGTTATCTAAACCATATGAAAAATACAGGTTGCTCTTAAATTGTTTTGAACAGTATATCATCTTGCGATGAAAAGACATTAAATAAACCACTGATCCGAACTGATGATGCCACGGATTTCCATTCCAGTCTGAGACTGCATGAAAGGGCTTTACTCTACACTTTCTTTCATAATATATCCCGGCGGCAATCAGGCCCAAGAGATACAGACACCTGCAGTGTTGGTCAGGAAATTTGAGCAACACTCTCAGAGGCGCATCCATTAAGTGGATGAAACTCGACTGTGTGGTCCCAGTCTTCCCAACTGAGCCTGTAGCAAACTCAACTCTGGGTTGGGGCCGGTCGGAGCAGAAAAATCCCTCATGACTGATGGAAATCGAACCCACGACCTCTCAGCCGGGAGTCCGGGACGCTAACCACTTTGCTACAGCGTCTGGTTACTACCACCCTTTCTTTATACTGTATGAAAAGCACCAACATGACCGTGCCTCGACTGTTATCACACAATTGACGGAGAATGGAAGCAGTGTTACTTTGTAATTCATGCAGACTCTTCTTCTCCGCCCTTGACTCCATGAAAAGTCATGGAGACGTCACACTGAAGAACACCTCACCAGGTTCCTCCACTACTCTGGGTTGTGTGCCACGGCCTGGGTCTCTGCCAGTGTTTCCACGTCCATTCTGAAATGTTGTCACATGTTGTACAAGTCTGTCATGTCCATTCTGACATGTTGTCACATGTTGTACAAGTCTGTCATGTCCATTCTGAAATGTTGTCACATGTTGTATGAGTCTGTCATGTCCATTCTGAAATGTTGTTACATGTTGTATAAGTCTGTCATGTCCATTCTCAAATGTTGTCACATGTTGTACAAGTCTGTCATGTCCATTCTCAAATGTTGTCACATGTTGTATAAGTCTGTCATGTCCATTCTCAAGTGTTGTCACATGTTGTATAAGTCTGTCATGTCCATTCTGAAATGTCAAATATTGTACAAGTCTGTCATGTCCATTCTGAAATGTCAAATTTTGTACAAGTCTGTCATGTCCATTCTGAAATGTCAAATATTGTACAAGTCTGTCATGTCCATTCTGAAATGTTGTCAAATATTGTACAATTTCTTCATCTTCATCTGTATAGTATCCTCAATCAACAGGCTGATTATTCTGACACTTGTTACAGAGGGTAAGCGCAGGAAAAAAACCAACCTCAGCTTGTGACTACTGGTGGAGTTTACGAGCTCCAGACGTGAACACGCCAAGAGACGCGGCTCCAACCACAGCCTCAGTCAGTGAATCGTTCACTCAGGGATGGTTCGCGGAGGAACGAGTAACTCCGGGAGTTCCGTTGACACTGAAGTCTAGCAAGCTGCCCAGAGTGTGCTCTTCTGTCCCTCTCCTTAGGTGCTCTCAACTTTGGCTGCTGGGATTTACGAATTTTGCCAAAATCCACCTGGGCCATGTTGTTAATGATTTTGTACATCATGGTGAGCCTTGCGATCTTACGTCGGCTTTGTAGGGATGTCCATCCAAGGGTGGTAACATGTTGGAGACGCTAGCGGTTCTTTTGTAGCGATTTAAAACGAACCGTGCTGATCTTCGTTGCACACAGCCTCAATTTTTATGATCTGTCCTTCTTTGTACGGGTCCCACACAGTACTTGAGTATTCGAGAACAGGCCGCACCATTGCGTTATAGGCTATGTCTTTGAGTCTGATGTTACTGACTCTGAGGTTTCTTCGCAAAACCCCTAACGTTTTGTTGGCTTTGTTCGTGATATTATGAACATGGAGGTCCCAATCTAGGTTTTGCGAGATTGTGACCCCCAAATTCTTCGCTGAGGTGACATTGGCGAGAGTCTGGTTGTGCAGCTGGTATGATGGTGTCAGCAGCTTCTTCTTTCTCTTGGGCTAATAACCGGGAGGGTGGTACATTTCCCGGGGTGGAATGACATATCCCAACTTCTCTCCCATTTCTCTAGTTGTTGGTCTGTTTGTAGTTGGGCCTGGTCTTGTCCTGCTGTTATTGGCCTGTAGACGGCAGTGTCATCTGCAAAAATTCGCGTGGATGAGAGACAGTTCCGGGCAGGTCGTTTATATAAACCAAGAACAAGCTTGGCCCAAGAACAGAGCCCTGTGGTACTCCCAGATTTCACGGCAACCGGGTCCGACTTTGCACCGTCAACCACCACAGCCTGCTTCCGGTCTGCAGAAAGCTTCCGATCCATCTGTTAACATGGCCTCGAACTCCATAATGGTGCAGTTTATGCAGGAGGAGGGAATGATTAACCTTGTCGAAGGCTTTGGCAAAGTCCATTACCACGATGAAGTATGTCATGTCCATTCTGAAATGTTGTCAAATGTTGTACACGTCTGTCATGTCCGTTCTGAAATGTCAAATGTTGTACACGTCTGTCATGTTCATTCTGAAATGTTGTCAAATAATGTACAAGTCTTTCATGTTCATTCTGAAAGGTCAAATGTTGTACACGTCTGTCATGTCCATTCTGAAATGTTGTCAAATGTTGTACACGTCTGTCATGTCCGTTCTGAAATGTCAAAAGTTGTACAAGTCTGTCATGTTCATTCTGAAATGTCAAATGTTGTACACGTCTGTCATGTCCATTCTGAAATGTCAAATGTTGTACACGTCTGTCATGTCCGTTCTGAAATGTTGTCAAATTTTGTACACGTCTGTCATGTCCATTCTGAAATGTCAAATGTTGTACAAGTCTGTCATGTCCATTCTGAAATGTTGTCAAATGTGTAAGTCTGTCATGTCCATTCTGAAATGTTGTCACATGTTGTATGAGTCTGTCATGTCCATTCTGAAATGTGAAATGTTGTACAAGTATGTCATGTTCATTCTGAAATGTTGTCAAATATTGTACAAGTCTGTCATGTCCATTCTGAAATATCAAATGTTGTACACGTCTGTCATGTCCGTTCTGAAATGTCAAATGGTATATATTAAGTTTGTCATGTCCATTCTGAAATGTCAAATGTTATATATTAAGTTTGTCATGTCCATTCTGAAATGTCAAATGTTGTATATTAAGTTTGTCATGTCCATTCTGAAATGTCAAATGTTATATATTAAGTTTGTCATGTCCATTCTGAAATGTCAAATGTTGTATATTAAGTCTGTCATGTCCATTCTCAAATGTCAAATGTTGTATATTAAGTCTGTCGCCTTTTCTGTCTTGCCCTTCGTCTGCCTCGGTCAGCAGTTCCCTGGAGGATTGTTTTGGCCGGGCCATCGGGTCCTGGTACATGGCCATAGCGACGTGGTTCTTTGCTGCACTGGTGCCAGCCATCGAGTCCTGGTACATGGCCATAGCGACGTGGTTCTTTGCTGCACTGGTGCCAGCCATCGGGTCCTGGTACATGGCCATAGCGACGTGGTTCTTTGCTGCACTGGTGCCAGCCATCGGGTCCTGGTACATGGCCATGGCGACGTGGTTCTTTGCTGGACTGGTGCCAGCCATCGGATCCTGGTACATGGCCATGGCGACGTGGTTCTTTGCTGGACTGGTGCCAGCCATCGGATCCTGGTACATGGCCATAGCGACGTGGTTCTTTGCTGGACTGGTGCCAGCCATCGGATCCTGGTACATGGCCATGGCGACGTGGTTCTTTGCTGGACTGGTGCCAGCCATCGGATCCTGGTACATGGCCATAGCGGCGTGGTTATTTGCTGCACTGGTGCCAGCAGACCTGTACTCAATGCAACGTTCTGTGGGGTGGTTTGGCGCACGTGTTCATGGGTGGTATAAAAAGGTTGTCTGCTGTTTAGTAGTTTGCGGCAACACCTAATTTCTATGGCTGTGATTGTAACTTTCTATAGTCACTGTGAGGGTTCATGTCTCGCATGTAGTGGCAACACATTCATTTCTATGGCTGTGATTGTAACTTTCTATAGTCACTGTGAGGGTTCATGTCTCGCATGTAGTGGCAACACATTCATTTCTATGGCTGTGATTGTAACTTTCTATAGTCGCTGTGAGGGTTCATGTCTCACATGTAGTGACAACACCTCATTTCTATGGCTGTGATTGTAACTTTCTATAGTCACTGTGAGGGGCCATGTCTCACATGTAGTGGCAACACCTCATTTCTATGGCCGTGATTGTAACTTTCTATAGTCACTGTGAGGGTCCATGTCTCACGTGCACACAGGAAGATGAAATGGTGCTGAAGACGTTTTCCGCAGGTTTAAGATCCGTTGGTCGGTATTTCTGTCTGCGGACGGACGCCTGTTCTCCAGCATTATGTTATCTGCTTTCGGCTGTCACGTATTCGGGGTGATTTCAAGCATGACTTTGTTGGCATAGCTGAAGAAACAGATGTGGTAGTTCCTATAGTGTTGATTTCCTTTCTATGATCTATGGTTGGATCTCTCACGGCCATTTACTGCTGGGTGGACACAATGGTCCACCCGTACAGATCGGACACTACGAGGGCTTCCAACGCTGACCGTCAGCGCTGCGGGCAAAGGCTCCAACCATGAGACTACTGGTCTCTCAACAGGCAAAGGCTTCAACCATGAGACTACTGGTCTCTCGACAGGGAAAGGCTTCAACCATGAGACTACTGGTCTCTCAACAGGGAAAGGCTCCAACCATGAGACTGCTGGTCTCTCAACAGGGAAAGGCTCCAACCATGAGACTACTGGTCTCTCAACAGGCAAAGGCTTCAACCATGAGACTACTGGTCTCGACAGGGAAAGGCTTCAACCATGAGACTACTGGTCTCTCAACAGGGAAAGGCTCCAACCATGAGACTACTGGTCTCTCAACAGGGAAAGGCTCCAACCATGAGACTACTGATCTCTCAACAGGCAAAGGCTTCAACCATGAGACTACTGGTCTCTCGACAGGGAAAGGCTTCAACCATGAGACTACTGGTCTCTCGACAGGGAAAGGCGCCAACCATGAGACTACTGGTCTCTCGACAGGGAAAGGCGCCAACCATGAGACTACTGGTCTCTCGACAGGGAAAGGCTTCAACCATGAGACTGCTGGTCTCTCGACAGGGAAAGGCTTCAACCATGAGACTACTGGTCTCTCGACAGGGAAAGGCTTCAACCATGAGACTACCGGTCTGTCAACAGGGAAAGGCTTCAACCATGAGACTACCGGTCTGTCAACAGGGAAAGGCTTCAACCATGAGACTACCGGTCTGTCAACAGGGAAAGGCTTCAACCATGAGACTACTGGTCTCTCGACAGGGAAAGAGGAAGTAGGCATCAGGGGCTGTTACTATTACCATCAGGCGGATCACCAGGTCAGTGACATTACCATCACGCAGATCACCAGGTCAGTGACATTACCATCAGGCGGATCACCAGGTCAGTGACATTACCATCACGCAGATCACCAGGTCAGTGATATTAGCATCAGACAGATCACCAGGCCAGTGACATTACCATCAGGCAGATCACCAAGCCAGTGACATTACCATCAGGCGGATCACCAGGCCAGTGACATTACCATCAGGCAGATCACCAGGCCAGTGATATTGACATCGGGCAGATCACCAGGCCAGTGATATTGACATCAGGCAGATCACCAGGCCAGTGATATTGACATCAGGCAGATCACCAGGCCAGTGACATTACCATCAGGCAGATCACCAGGCCAGTGATATTGATATCAGGCAGATCACCAGGCCAGTGATATTGATATCAGGCAGATCACCAGGCCAGTGATATTGATATCAGACAGATCACCAGGCCAGTGATATTGACATCAGGCAGATCACCAGGCCAGTGATATTGACATTGGGCAGATCACCAGGCCAGTGATATTGACATCAGGCAGATCACCAGGCCAGTGATATTGATATCGGGCAGATCACCAGGCCAGTGATATTGACATCACGCAGATCACCAGGCCAGTGATATTGATATCAGGCAGATCACCAGGCCAGTGATATTGATATCAGGCAGATCACCAGGCCAGTGATATTGATATCAGGCAGATCACCAGGCCAGTGATATTGATATCAGGCAGATCACCAGGCCAGTGATATTGATATCAGGCAGATCATCAGGCCAGTGATATTGATATCAGGCAGATCACCAGGCCAGTGACATTACCATCAGGCAGATGACCAGGCCAGTGATATTGACATCAGGCAGATAACCAGGCCAGTGATATTGACATCAGGCAGAACACCAGGCCAGTGATATTGATATCGGGCAGATTACCAGGCCAGTGATGTTGATATCGGGCAGATCACCAGGCCTGTGGTATTGATAACAGGCAGATCACCAGGCCAGTTGTTGTTGTTGTCCGTACCCTGGCTAAAAGACTCCAGGGATCATCCGAACAGCCGAAGTATTTGAACACTATGGCACAAATGCATCAGCTGGGGATGAGAACATTACGTGTGTGACCGTTTTTGATTACCCCGCCACATGGGCAGCCACACTCCGACTTCGGGGGATTTGGGGGACTGATAATGTTATGCTAGGAGCTTGTCACGACTGAAGACAATCCCCACATAACTATGCAGAGCATAACAACATTTTGATGTAGCCTTGGTGTTCTGGCCTATGTCAATTGGTCTGACACAGCCTTAAGCCAAGGCGTACCAGGCCAGTGATGTGCAGAATGTTTGGTTGACAACAACCTGTTTGACGTGAACTATGGTGTAGACAACTTTCAAGGTCACAATGACACTTTTTCCTACATATTTTTCTTATGATCAGTTTCCGGCACCTGTCATTCTGGCGACGTTCAAAACAGTTATAAATGCTTTTTTTTTTTTGCCTCAAATCAATTTTGCCTTTTAGTTCTGACTTCCGAGGAAGAAACTCTTCTCCAATAGTTCTAACTCGCTGTCTCAGCCAACTCGATAATCTGGAGGAAAGTTTACGTCGTAATGGACGTGGAAGTAGTCGTTGGTATGTCACCGTTGTATGTAATATTGGCTCTGTAACATGGTCACTAATCTTGTGCAGTATTCCTTTATCTCAACTCAGGTAAACATTTATTTCTTTGTTTATGGGATTTTCAGGAGACGGACGACGTTGAAGGAGTATTGCAGGATGGATACAGACCGAGAGCATCCAAACAATGGCTGCCAGCACTCAGCCTCCAGACCTCTGCAACCCACCGGCGCCAAGGACAAGGAGACCTTCGTTGTCTTGGAGCCCGACACGCCAGTTCCTGACGATACGGCTGACGACAAGGACTCCCCGGATGACGTCAGCGATGAGGAGGACGGTGAGGTCAAAGACCAGAGGTCGTCGTTTGTTGGGCGGGCGGTGGTGCAGCTGCAACGGGCGGTGAGGAAGGCGATTGACCTCATCAACGACAGATTTGGAGGCCACTTCTTCTCCCTCATCTTCCTGCTTCTCTACTTCGCCTACTTCAGCTACGCCATGTACTACAGGTGAGAGAGAGAGAGAGAGAGAGAGAGAGAGAGAGAGATACATACAGACAGACTGACAGACAGAGTTATCCATAGGTGTGGTCATAGCAGGGAACTGGTGGAAGGTGTGAGGTAGGTGTAAATCTTTATCATGCAGTGGCATGGACGTCATATTTCCCAAAGAACAGTTTTCTCGCCAGATCAAATGTGTGTGATGGATTACAAGCATGGGCAAAGCGCGTGTTGTGCTTTTTCAAACTGTCTCTGAATCAAAACAACCACACTAAGGATAATTCGAGTACAGTTGATTTACTAAATCTCCTGATAACATTGTTCTAATACATACTTAATCCCAGCGTCCCACACTCTAACCCCCCCACCCCCCTTCCTGTCCCACTTTCTTCTTCTTCTCTTCTTCTTGTTCTTGTTCTTCTTGTTTTTCTTCTTCTTCTTCTTCTTCTCAATACAATTAATTATTGTATTGAAAAAAGGTTGTGGATATTTATTGAATTGCAGATGTATGCTCAAAGCTATTTGAACGATTACACTCATTTTACAGCAATTTGTTTTGTGGCAGAAGTCCGTGAAGACTGTTTAAACGTTTCTATCAAAGCGTTTGAAAGAAATCCGCCAAACAACACGAACAAACGAATCACAAGACAAAACACGACGCGTTTCGACCTCTCAGGTCTTGGTCAGGAAAGACAAACAACGCTCAGGACAACGAAAATGAAGAACGAGCGATCCCTTCTCTCGTCAGATTTCGGCGCAAGATGGGCGCTGAATCAACGCTGTTTAAAAGTTGTTGAATCAGGGGCATGTTGAATCAACGCTGTTTAAAAGTTGTTACATCAGGGGCATGTTGAATCAACGCTGTTTAAAAGTTGTTACATCAGGGGCATGTTGAATCAACGCTGTTTAAAAGTTGTTACATCAGGGGCATGTTGAATCAACGCTGTTTAAAAGTTGTTACATCAGGGGCATGTTGAATCAACGCTGTTTAAAAGTTGTTACATCAGGGGCATGTTGAATTAACGCTGTTTAAAAGTTGTTACATCAGGGGCATGTTGAATCAACGCTGTTTAAAGTTGTTACATCAGGGGCATGTTGAATCAACGCTGTTTAAAAGTTGTTACATCAGGGGCATGTTGAATCAACGCTGTTTAAAAGTTGTTACATCAGGGGCATGTTGAATCAACGGTGTTTAAAAGTTGTTACATCAGGGGCATGTTGAATCAACGGTGTTTAAAAGTTGTTACATCAGGGGCATGTTGAATCAACGCTGTTTAAAAGTTGTTACATCAGGGGCATGTTGAATCAACGCTGTTTAAAACTTGTTACATCAGGGGCATGTTGAATCAACGCTGTTTAAAAGTTGCTAAATCAGGGGCATGTTGAATCAACGCTGTTTAAAACTTGTTACATCAGGGGCATGTTGAATCAACGCTGTTTAAAAGCTGTTACATCAGGGGCATGTTGAATCAACGCTGTTTAAAAGTTGTTACATCAGGGGCATGTTGAATCAACGGTGTTTAAAAGTTGTTACATCAGGGGCATGTTGAATCAACGGTGTTTAAAAGTTGTTACATCAGGGCATGTTGAATCAACGCTGTTTGAAAGTTGTTACATCAGGGGCATGTTGAATCAACGCTGTTTAAAAGTTGTTACATAAGGGGCATGTTGAATCAACGCTGTTTAAAAGTTGTTACATCAGGGGCATGTTGAATCAACGGTGTTTAAAAGTTGTTACATCAGAGGCATGCTGAATCAACGCTGTTTAAAAGTTGTTACATCAGAGGCATGCTGAATCAACGGTGTTTAAAAGTTGTTACATCAGGGGCATGTTGAATCAACGCTGTTTAAAAGTTGTTACATCAGGGGCATGTTGAATCAACGCTGTTTAAAAGTTGTTACATCAGGGGCATGTTGAAACAACGCTGTTTAAAAGTTGTTACATCAGGGGCATGTTGAATCAACGCTGTTTAAAAGTTGTTACATCAGAGGCATGCTGAATCAACGGTGTTTAAAAGTTGTTACATCAGGGGCATGTTGAATCAACGCTGTTTAAAAGTTGTTACATCAGGGGCATGTTGAATCAACGCTGTTTAAAGGTTGTTACATCAGGGGCATGTTGAATCAACGCTGTTTAAAAGTTGTTACATCAGGGGCATGTTGAATCAACGCTGTTTAAAAGTTGTTACATCAGGGGCATGTTGAATCAACGCTGTTTAAAAGTTGTTACATCAGGGGCATGTTGAATCACCGCTGTTTAAAAGTTGTTACATCAGGGGCATGCTGAATCAACGGTGTTTAAAAGTTGTTACATCAGGGGCATGTTGAATCAACGCTGTTTAAAAGTTGTTACATCAGGGGCATGTTGAATCACCGCTGTTTAGAAGTTGTTGAATCAGGGGCATGTTGAGTCAACGCTGTTTAAAAGTTGTTACATCAGGGGCATGTTGAATCAACGCTGTTTAAAAGTTGTTACATCAGGGGCATGGTGAATCAACGCTGTTTAAAAGTTGTTACATCAGGGGCATGCTGAATCAACGCTGTTTAAAAGTTGTTACATCAGGGGCATGTTGAATCAACGCTGTTTAAAAGTTGTTACATCAGGGGCATGTTGAATCAACGCTGTTTAAAAGTTGTTACATCAGGGGCATGTTGAATCAACGCTGTTTAAAAGTTGTTACATCAGGGGCATGTTGAATCCCAGCAAACCTGTAACAAGTGAACCCCATTCTGTTTGAACAGAAGTCCCAAAGAAGTCAATGTCAGTCATAACAAGTGAACCCCATTCTGTTTGAGCAGAAGTCCCAAAGAAGTCAAACAATGTCAGTCATCACACATGGGGCTTATAAAAATGACTTCTGTTTTCAAAATGTTCGGTGATGCAATGTAAAAGATATGAAATTGATCATTTGTGTTTCACAGTGCTGTACTAATGAATGTTAATGATGTCTCAACTTTAGGGCTAAAGTTAAGCTCGAATGAGTGATGAATGTTATGTTTGCAAAGTTCACCTTAAGTTGACGGTTTATAGGGTGGTAATGCTGTGTCTGGTCTTCAGGTGGAGAGTAGTAATAAAGTTGTGTGTGGTCTTCAGGTGGAGAGTAGTAATAAAGTTGTGTGTGGTCTTCAGGTGGAGAGTAGTAATAAAGTTGTGTCTGGTCTTCAGGTGGAGAGTAGTAATAAAGTGTCTGGTCTTCAGGTGGAGAGTAGTCATGAAGTTGTGTCTGGTATTCAGGTGGGGGAGTAGTAATGAAGTTGTGTGTGGTCTTCAGGTTGGGAGTAGTAATCAAGTTGTGTCTGGTCTTCATGTTGAGAGTAGTAATAAAGTTGTGTGTGAAGTGGGACAGTATTAAAACAAAATGGTGGCAATAAACGGGAAGGAAGGAGAAGTTTTGTTGCAGGTACTGCTTCATAGGTTAGATTTGTTCTTTGTATGCGTTTCCCAGTCACACATGCAAGGGAGCATCCCTGATATAGCACTTGTTCTTTGTATGCGTTCCCCAGTCACACATGCAAGGGAGCATCCCTGATATAGCACTTTGTTCTTTGTATGCGTTCCCCATTCACACATGCAAGGGACCATCCCTGATATAGCACTTTGTTCTTTGTATGCGTTCCCCATTCACACATGCAAGGGACCATCCTGATATA
Source organism: Conus ventricosus (assembly GCA_018398815.1). Lineage (NCBI taxonomy): Eukaryota > Metazoa > Mollusca > Gastropoda > Neogastropoda > Conidae > Conus > Conus ventricosus. Next base: position 90,052,988 of record CM031602.1, on the reverse strand, counting down.
GCACTTTGTTCTTTGTATGCGTTTCCCATTCACACATGCAAGGGAGCATCCCTGATATAGCACTTTGTTCTTTGTATGCGTTCCCCAGTCACACATGCAAGGGAGCATCCCTGATATAGCACTTTGTTCTTTGTATGCGTTCCCCATTCACACATGCAAGGGACCATCCCTGATATAACACTTTGTTCTTTGTATGCGTTCCCCATTCACACATGCAAGGGAGCATCCCTGATTATAGCACTTTGTTCTTTGTATGCGTTCCCCATTCACACATGCAAGGGAGCATCCCTTATATAGCACTTCGTTCTTTGTATGCGTTCCCCATTCACACATGCAAGGGAGCATCCCTGATATAGCACTTTGTTCTTTGTATGCGTTTCCCATTCACACATGAAAGGGACCATCCCTGATATAGCACTTTGTTCTTTGTGTGCGTTTCCCAGTCGCACATGCAAGGGACCATCCCTGATATAGCACTTTGTTCTTTGTGTGCGTTCCCCAGTCACACATGCAAGGGAGCATCCCTGATATAGCACTTTGTTCTTTGTGTCCGTTCCCCATTCACACATGCAAGGGAGCATCCCTGATATAGCACTTTGTTCTTTGTATGCGTTCCCCATTCACACATGCAAGGGAGCATCCCTGATATAGCACTTTGTTATTTGTATGCGTTCCCCAGTCACACATGCAAGGGAGCATCCCTGATATAGCACTTTGTTCTTTGTATGCGTTCCCCATTCACACATGCAAGGGACCATCCCTGATATAGCACTTTGTTCTTTGTATGCGTTCCCCATTCACACATGCAAGGGACCATCCCTGATATAGCACTTTGTTCTTTGTATGCGTTTCCCATTCACACATGCAAGGGAGCATCCTGATATAGCACTTTGTTCTTTGTATGCGTTCCCCAGTCACACATGCAAGGGAGCATCCCTGATATAGCACTTTGTTCTTTGTATGCGTTCCCCATTCACACATGCAAGGGAGCATCCCTGATATAGCACTTTGTTCTTTGTATGCGTTCCCCATTCACACATGCAAGGGAGCATCCCTGATATAGCACTTTGTTCTTTGTATGCGTTCCCCATTCACACATGCAAGGGAGCATCCCTGATATAGCACTTTGTTCTTTGTATGCGTTCCCCATTCACACATGCAAGGGACCATCCCTGATATAGCACTTTGTTATTTGTATGCGTTTCCCATTCACACATGCAAGGGACCATCCCTGATATAGCACTTTGTTCTTTGTGTGCGTTTCCCAGTCACACATGCAAGGGACCATCCCTGATATAGCACTTTGTTCTTTGTGTGCGTTCCCCAGTCACACATGCAAGGGAGTATCCCTGATATAGCACTTTGTTCTTTGTGTGCGTTACCCATTCACACGTGCAAGGGAGCATCCTGATATAGCACTTTGTTCTTTGTATGCGTTCCCCTTTCACACATGCAAGGGACATCCCTGATATAGCACTTTGTTCTTTGTATGCGTTCCCCATTCACACATGCAAGGGAGCATCCCTGATATAGCACTTTGTTCTTTGTATGCGTTCCCCAGTCACACATGCAAGGGAGCATCCCTGATATAGCACTTTGTTCTTTGTGTGCGTTTCCCAGTCACACATGCAAGGGAGCATCCCTGATATAGCACTTTGTTCTTTGTATGCGTTCCCCATTCACACATGCAAGGGAGCATCCTGATATAGCACTTTGTTCTTTGTATGCGTTCCCATTCACACATGCAAGGGAGCATCCCTGATATAGCACTTTGTTCTTTGTATGCGTTCCCCAGTCACACATGCAAGGGAGCATCCCTGATATAGCACTTTGTTCTTTGTATGCGTTCCCATTCACACATGCAAGGGACCATCCTGATATAGCACTTTGTTCTTTGTATGCGTTCCCCAGTCACACATGCAAGGGAGCATCCCTGATATAGCACTTTGTTCTTTGTGTGCGTTTCCCAGTCACACATGCAAGGGAGCATCCCTGATATAGCACTTTGTTCTTTGTATGCGTTCCCCATTCACACATGCAAGGGAGCATCCCTGATATAGCACTTTGTTCTTTGTATGCGTTCCCCATTCACACATGCAAGGGAGCATCCCTGATATAGCACTTTGTTCTTTGTATGCGTTCCCCATTCACACATGCAAGGGAGCATCCCTGATATAGCACTTTGTTCTTTGTATGCGTTCCCAGTCACACATGCAAGGGAGCATCCCTGATATAGCACTTTGTTCTTTGTATGCGTTTCCCATTCAAACATGCAAGGGAGCATCCCTGATATAGCACTTTGTTCTTTGAATGCGTTCCCATTCACACATGCAAGGGACCATCCCTGATATAGCACTTTGTTCTTTGTATGCGTTTCCCATTCACACATGCAAGGGACAATCCCTGATATAGCACTTTGTTCTTTGTATGCGTTCCCCATTCACACATGCAAGGGACCATCCCTGATATAGCACTTTGTTCTTTGTATGCGTTCCCCTTTCACATATGCAAGGGACCATCCCTGATATAGCACTTGTTCTTTGTATGCGTTCCCCAGTCACACATGCAAGGGACCATCCCTGATATAGCACTTTGTTCTTTGTATGCGTTCCCATTCACACATGCAAGGGAGCATCCCTGATATAGCACTTTTTTCTTTGTATGCGTTCCACATTCACACATGCAAGGGACCATCCCTGATATAGCACTTTGTTCTTTGTATGCGTTTCCCATTCACACATGCAAGGGACCATCGCTGATATAGCACTTTGTTCTTTGTGTGCGTTTCCCAGTCACACATGCAAGGGACCATCCCTGATATAGCACTTTGTTCTTTGTGTGCGTTCCCCAGTCACATGCAAGGGAGCATCCCTGATATAGCACTTTGTTCTTTGTGTGCGTTCCCCATTCACACATGCAAGGGAGCATCCCTGATAAAGCACTTTGTTCTTTGTATGCGTTCCCCATTCACACATGCAAGGAGCATCCCTGATATAGCACTTTGTTCTTTGTATGCGTTCCCCATTCACACATGCAAGGGACCATCCCTGATATAGCACTTTGTTCTTTGTAAGCGTTCCCAGTCACACATGCAAGGGAGCATCCCTGATATAGCACTTTGTTCTTTGTATGCGTTCCCCATTCACACATGCAAGGGACCATCCCTGATATAGCACTTTGTTCTTTGTATGCGTTTCCCATTCACACATGCAAGGGAACATCCTTGATATAGCACTTTGTTCTTTGTATGCGTTCCCCATTCACACATGCAAGGGACCATCCCTGATATAGCACTTTGTTCTTTGTATGCGTTCCTCATTCACACATGCAAGGGACCATCCCTGATATAGCACTTTGTTCTTGGTATGCGTTTCCATTCACACATGCAAGGGAGCATCCCTGATATAGCACTTTGTTCTTTGTATGCGTTCCCCATTCACACATGCAAGGGACCATCCGTGATATAGCACTTTGTTCTTTGTATGCGTTCCCCATTCACACATGCAAGGGACCATCCCTGATATAGCACTTTGTTCTTTGTATGCGTTCCCCATTCACACATGCAAGGGAGCATCCCTGATATAGCACTTTGTTCTTTGTATGCGTTTCCCATTCACACATGCAAGGGACCATCCCTGATATAGCACTTTGTTCTTTGTATGCGTTCCCAATTCACACATGCAAGGGACCATCCCTGATATAGCACTTTGTTCTTTGTATGCGTTCCCCATTCACACATGCAAGGGAGCATCCCTGATATAGCACTTTGTTCTTTGTATGCGTTCCCCATTCACACATGCAAGGGAGCATCCCTGATATAGCACTTTGCCGTCGGCTAGCCTATACACAACATAACGGAATAAAAGAAATACAGAGGATAATGTGGCCTGCGATTACAAACGCACGTGTGGGTGCACGCATGCGCGCGCGCGCGGCGCGCGCGCGCACGCGCGCGCGCGGTGTGTGTGTGTGTGTTCTGCACTATGCAAGATGGTTATGTAGATCATATGCTAATGATGAAACTCTATCGTCCTTTTGCGTCTCGTGGCTTTGCTCCTGAATGAGTAATTTCATGATTAGGCTGTGAAAGCTGACGAGTCCTTTCATTTCTTTTCCCTTGATGTTTTCCATACGTCATGATCAGTGTGACGTATCAGTCGTTTGTGCCAAGAATAAACAATGCAGCCGTGCAGTGCCTTGCCGGTTTAACAATGATTCGTTGCCTTTTGTACCGATGTTGAAATCATTCATTGACGCATAGATATGAAGTCTGCTTTCTATTATGCGTTGCACATCATTGTCTTCTTGCCGACATTTCCAAGTCAGATGTGGACATGGAGCGGATTCCATTATGTTACTGTAATGTTATCGGCAAGAGGCCAAACTGAATATTCCTGCTTGTGCTGAACTTTGAGTGATGCACACATGCTGTCCATTTGGTTTATTTCAGGACCAAATTACAACACAATAATTTCTGTATTGAACCATCAACAGCACACACGCGTTTACAATTTGTTTACAGGCAACTTACATATCAAATAGAGACTTTATCTTAGGAGTAGCAGCTTACATATCAAATAGACTTTATCTTAGGAGTAGCAGCTTACATATCAAATAGAGACTTTATCTTATGAGTGAAATAAGGGGATACGGGGAATTTATTTTTGAAATAGTGGAGATTGTTGAAATTGGTTTTAAGATATTTTGGTATTTGAAACAGTGGAGATCGTTGAAATTTGTTTTAAGATATTTTGGTAGCAAAATCTTCAAAATGCCATCACGGTTATCCAAACTCTTCAGTCGGGAAGGTACAAAAATGACTGGAATTGGTAAAAAAAGACTCCCTGTCTGTCCGGACATAGAAAAGCCTCGGGGGACATAGAGAATTCTTGCGGGATCATGAAAATAAATAAGGGATGAACTGCATGGTAGAACAAAGTTTTGATAGTTTACAGTGAATCGGCGAAAACCAAAAGATGAACAGGTGTGGCGCAGTGATCGTGTGTAAAATCGAAGTCGCTACCGCGCATGTCCATGCGTGTCAGGTGACCCAACCTGTAAGTATGGCTCCAATCGGAGGGGAGAAATCGGTGGCTACTCCTGCAAACGATCAGTTACAAATTCAAGTATGTGCTGCGTGAGGCTTTTTTTTTTTAGAAGGAAGGGGGAGGGGCCGGTATACGACCACAACGAAGTACATGTGCCACAAACACAGAGCGGCTAGACTATCGGCGAGGTGACATGTTTTTAGGACAGAGACACGTACTTAAAGGTCTTTGTACGATTATGTCCATTTTACAATGATCTGTGTTTATGACACGACTCAATGGCAACTGCATAAAAGTTGCCAAATCAGGCGCATGTAGACTCGAAGCAAATCGGAGTCCAACTCGGTTTTAATACAAGTCCCAAGAGAAGTCGGATAATGCCAGTTACCACACATGGGCTTAACATAAAATGACTTCAGTTTTCAAAACAAATTCCGTGATGCAATGTAAAGGACATGAAATTAATCATTTGAGATCAGCAGTGCTGTTGCTAGTGTTCATCACAACACTGTGACTAAAGTTTAAGGTGGTTTGTTTGTTCAAAGTTCGCCTTAAGTTTGACAGTTTACTTAACGTTAATGCCATGTTTGTTTTTTATGATGACAGTAGAAATATAGTTGTTTCTTAAGCGGGATATTGTCAGAACGAAATGTTGTAGAAATAAAAGAAAAGCTGGGCTAAACACGACATAAGTGAATGAAAAATGCAGAAGACAGCGTAGCCTTCACCTAGAAACACACCAGCTAAACATGCACGTGCTTACATGAGCGGATGCTGGTGTGTGTGGTGTGTGTGTGTGTGTGTGTGTGTGTGTGTGTATGTGTGTGTGTGTGCGCGCGCGCGTACGTGCGTGTGTGTGTGTAGGAGTGCGTGCGCACGTGAGTGCGTGCGCACGTGAGTGCGTGCATGCGTGCGTGCGTGTGTTCGTGACTGTGTGTGCGTGCGCGTGTGTGCGTTGTGTTTTGTTTGTGGTGGTGGTGGTGGTGATTGTGTGTGTGTAAGGGAGTGAGAGAGAGAGAGTGTGTGTGTGTATGTGTGTTGCATGTTTTGTTGGGTGTGTGGTGTGGTGTGGTGTGCGGTGCGGTGTGGTTTGTGTGTGTGTGTGCGCGCGCGTGTGCGTGTGTGTGTGTGTGTGTATGGATGGTGTGTGTGTGTGTGTTGTGTTGTGTTTCGGTGGGGTGCGGTGTGTGTATGTGTGTGTGTGTAATATATTGTGTTTTGTTGGGTGTGGTGTGGTGTGGTATGGTGTGTGTGTGTGTGTGTTCCTTAATTATGCAGGATGATTATGCAGGTCACAGGCTAATGATGAAACTTTAAAATCATTTTGCGTCTGGTTGTTTTGCTCCTGAATCAGCAGTGTCATGAAGAGACTGTGAAAAGCTGAGACATTTCTTTGATGTATTCTTTACTATGTAATAAATGTGACGTATCAGTCGTTTGTGACACAAATAAACATTGCAGCGGTGCAGTCCCATACCGCTTTTACAACATGTAACAGCCTCGTGTACTCCTGTCGAAATCATTATTCATTCGTGTGACGCATGACTGCGTCCTTTTGGAACTGGACTTTTGCAGATGGAGACACACTTTTAACATTTGTTTATTGCTTGGTTCTTCCTTCCTTTTTGCTCAGGCGCTGTACCAAAGTAAAATACCCTCATTTCTGTATCTAACTGTCGATAAACCACACACACACACACACACACACACACACACACACACACACACACACACACACACACACATTCTATATACCATTTGTTTGCAGAGAACGCATATGTCAAAGAGAGACTATGACTTAGGAATGGAAAAAACGGTTTGACAGGGAAATTGTTTTGTTTATACAGACGATATTGTTGAATTTCGTTCTAAGATATTTGAACACGTACATCATATATTCTTTTTTCTCATTGGAGCTTTGTGTGTGTGTGTGTGTGTGTGTAATGGTCAGGTTTGGGGACGAGGGGTCAGTGCGGTTGTTGTGGTGCACGGTGCTGGGGGTGGTCATCGCCTGTCGTCACGCGGTGTGGCGCGTGCTGCGCAGGACCAGTGTGGTCACGTGGTGCACAGGACCCAAGCCGCCCGCCACTGCGCGCCGTATCCAAACCCTGCGCTTCTTCACTATATGGTGGGTCATGTGCCTATGGATTTCTTCTTCCTCAAATAGCGTTACACTGTCATGTGCCTGTGGATTTCTTCTGCATCAAATAGGGTTACGCTGTCATGTGCCTGTGGATTTCTCCTTCCTCAAATAGGGTTACGCTGTCATGTGCCTGTGGATTTCTCTTTTCTCAAATAGGGTTACGCTGTCATGCGCCTGTGGATTTCTCTTTTCTCAAATAGGGTTGCGCTGTCATGTGCCTGTGGATTCTTTCTTGCGCACCTTGTGGGTAATATTGTCATTGTACCTTGTCTTTAGGGAGGTTTTAAAAGTCTCTACAGAGTCCGTGTTACGCAGAGAAGAAGGGAGACAATTCCACAGAGCAGGTGCCTGGTAAGAGAAAGATCGTTGGCCTGAAGTTTTCAGGCGAGCGGAGGGAAGCCGAAGCAGACGAGAATCGGTGGATGAGTAAGTTGCGAGACGGAACATAGAGATGGAGCAGGTCAGAGAGGTAGGAGGGAGCCAGATTATTCAGTGATTTGAAAACCAGGAGAACTTTAAAGTCAATGCGAGACTGAACTGGGAGCCAGTGTATGGATGACAGAATTGGTGATATGTGATCAGATCTAGAGGAGCGGGAGATCAGACGGGCGGCATTGTTCTGAACTTTTGGAAGTTTAGAGATGAGCGTTAAGGGACAACCGGCAAAGAGGGAGTTACAATAGTGGAGCCGAGACAGAACAAAAGCACAGATTAGAGTCTTCAGGGCATTTTGAGTGAGGAAGCGGCGACCTGAGCTATTCTACGAAGTTCAAGGTGAGTAGTGGGTAATACTGTCATGTACCTGTGCATTCCTTCTGTCACTGGTGGATTACACTGTCGTGCAATTGCAGATTCCGTGTGTGTGTTTGTTTTTTACATGATAGGTTATCCTCTATGGACCTGTGGGTCGTATGTCCTTTACAGTATGGATCACACAGACCTGTTGTGTGTCTGTTGGCGCCATTTCTTCACATGGCGGATGATACAGTCATGTTTTTATTCATTCTTTTTCATTGTGCGTCATACTGTCATGGGCTTCCTTCGTCCTCACTCGCTGGTTTATGCTTTCATAGGGTTCCCTGTTCCTCACTCGCTGGTTCATACTTTCATAGGGTTCCCCATTCCTCACTCGTTGGTTCATGCTTTCATAGGGTTCCCCATCCCTCACTCGCTGGTTCATGCTTTCATAGGGTTCCCTGTTCCTCACTCGCTGGTTCATGCTTTCATAGGGTTCCCCATCCCTCACTCGCTGGTTCATGCTTTCATAGGGTTCCCTGTTCCTCACTCGCTGGTTCATGCTTTCATAGGGTTCCCTGTTCCTCACTCGCTGGTTCATGCTTTATTATTCCTCATTTGCTGGGTCAAAAGGCACTCGTCTTGGACGTGGAAAATCATGGATAGGACAGGCAGCAGACAGTATACAGCTTGTGTGCCTGTTAGCAGAACTCAAAGAAACGAAGGAATGGGAAAAGTATCCAGACCCCTTCAAACACCTCTACCAAACTGCCACAGCTCCAGAACTTGGAAGACGCTGTCGAGAATAGCCAGAGGGCAAAACCAACGCAGAATTTTAGATGCAGGTGAAAAACCTCGGCATTAAAGAAAATATTGCTCTATACATTAATGGTTCGGTCACCAATTCAGGCTAGGGATAAACCGTGAAGCACAATGGCTTAACTATCATGGAAGATAAGGGTGCGTGCAGTTTAACAACTTCAGGTCTAACAATGGACGTAAACCAGTGACACAAGCACTCCGCTGGCTTTCACCCCAAGATAGCTTAGAACACAAGATAAAACTGACTTGTACACGAGTACAGTTATTCTGTAGTAATGTCTTTTCCATGCCAAGTGATCGGGACACACAGTCGTTCATACTGTAAAGAAATAGGACTTCAGCACAAATACAGTACCTGGTACAAATGCCCACTGGAAATAGCTCATTGTGTCCAAGGAAAGATCTAAACAACCCAAAAAAAACTCTTTGTCTAAAGATAGCTGTGTTCAAATACATCCATGACCCATACGCCAAAGACCAAATGTGTTTCGTGTTCTATGTATACTGACTTCCATAAAAAACGCGAAAGCAAAACAAGCTGAAGCTTAGGGGCGAATTTTATTGGTCACAATTGTACAGAGTGGAAGCGAGAATTCAACGTGATTTGATTCATTACACCGGTAATGTGTGAAAATGTCATCAGCAATATGTCTTTGTGTGGAAAATCCAAGGTCACGTGACAAACCAACTTGAAGTCCAAATACCGTGTGTGGCCACCATTTGCGTTGACAACTGCTTGACACCTGCGGCTCATTGAGTGGACCAGGTGGTTGATGCGTCCCCTTGGCACACCAGCCCACACATGGACGATGGCCTGGTGAAGTTGAGCCGCTGTTGCTGGTCGTGGACGCAGGAGGTCCAACCGTCTGCCAAGTTCATCCCAAAAATGTTCTATTGGGTTTAAATCGGGACTGAGGGCTGTCCAGGGCAGCACATTGACGTTGTTATGCTGAAGAAATTGCTGGGTGGCCCTGGCTGTGTGTGGTCTTGCATTGTCCTGTTGGAATGTCCAGTTTGGGTGTTGCGCAAAAAAAGGAACGAAATGGGGTCTGAGCACCTGGTGGATGTAGCGCTGTGCATTGACACCCTGTCCGCGACCAGGACCAATGTTCTGAAAGATGACTGGTCCTATGGCGTGGTTAATGCCAATTGCATCCCATATCATAACGTTCGGGCCTCCCCAGGGGTTCCGCTCTACCACACAGGAGTCAGCATAGCGTTCACCAGGTCGACGCCATATTCTGACACGACCGTCAGCCATGTCAATACAAAAACGGCTCTCATCTGAGAACAGTATGCGTCCCCACTGCTGCCTGCGCCAGTTGATTCGGGCTTGTGCCCACTGCAGCCTGTCCTGCTGGTGTCTTGGTGTCAGTACCGGACCTCTGTGAGGACGCCTACATGCCAGCCCGTTCTCCTGAAGACGCCGCCGCACAGTGTTGAGGCTGATTCGTTGCTGGAGATTCCCAGGCACCTGTCGAGCAGTATTAGCGGCTGTTTGCCGCCTGTCCCGCAGATGGGTTCGAACAAAATGGCGATCCTCTCTTGGTGTGGTGACCCGAGGACGGCCTGGCCAGGGACGATCATCGGTGGTACCAGTGACTCGCATGCGGTGCTGCAGACGATAGATGGTTGAGATGTGGACGTTGAAGATGTTGGCGACCTGCCTGGCATCCACACCAGCCTCCAGATGACCTAGGGCACGATTGCGTTCCTCTGCTCGTAGTCTTGGCATCTCTGTAGCGCTCAGACGGCAAGTCGTTATCTGAACCTTGTAGCGCGGCTTTATAAAGGCTGCATGCCTGCATACTTGTCGCTGGTTAACTTTGCTCTGCATGGTGTGCACGTGCCTCACATGCAGCAACCAGGTTGCCATTTTTGTTGACCCTCCAATGCCGGAATGATGTGTTGCTCACACACTTTTTTCACTGCACGTGAGTCTTGGACCCAAACAACTTGCCACAATGGTTCAATATTGTATATTGACCCCTTTTCACCCGAAAAATAGCCTTTCAATTTTTCGCGTTTTTTATGGAAGTCAGTATATATAAGACCAGAAACCTGAAAAATCTTTAATTCCAAACCAGATGTCCCAGTGCCTGTATGACTTAGGCCCTGAATGTCAACGTTCTGAGGAGTGACGACTGCATGACTTAGGCCCTGGATGTCAACGTTCTGAGGAGTGACGACTGCATGACTTAGGCCCTGGATGTCCACGTCCTGAGGAGTGACGACTGCATGACTTAGGCCCTGAATGTCAACGTCCTGAGGAGTGACGACTGCATGACTTAGGCCCTGGATGTCAACGTTCTGAGGAGTGACGACTGCATGACTTAGGCCCTGAATGTCAACGTTCTGAGGTGTGACGACTGCATGACTTAGGCTCTGGATGTCAACGTCCTGAGGAGTGACGACTGCATGACTTAGGCTCTGGATGTCAACGTCCTGAGGAGTGACGACTGCATGACGTAGGCCCTGAATGTCAACGTTCTGAGGAGTGACGACTGCATGACTTAGGCCCTGAATGTCAACGTCCTGAGGAGTGACGACTGCATGACTTAGGCCCTGAATGTCAACGTCCTGAGGAGTGACGACTGCATGACTTAGGCCCTGAATGTCAACGTTCTGAGGAGTGACGACTGCATGACGATCTCTGGCAAAATCTTGGGCGTAGGAGCAAAATTAGCGTTCGTTCAGTTTTGAATGTTGTCCACACATTGTTTTCACTGTCCATCTGATCTTTTCTTCTTCTTCTTCCTCTTCTTTTTCTTTCTTTCTTTCTTCCTTTCTTCCTTTCTTCCTTCCTTCCTTCCTTCCTTCCTTCAAGTGTCCACCTTCATCGAGTTGAAGATTCTGACACTTTGTGTGTATGACCGTTTTTTATCCCGCCATTAAGGCTGCCATTTTCTTCGTACATAACGTTGGTATGCTAACGCTGAAACGACGCCAAGGTCGTTTGCATTGCATGATAGTGATGAAGAATGTTTATCCCTTGCTTTCAGTTCAGTTCAGTTCTATGGTTATTGTAAGGTCTGCTCATCACCACCGATATGAGACGATAATAAAAGGCAACAGGGATCACTGAAAATGTCAAACCTACTGTCTGTGGTCATTGTCTCTCACCTCTTTCCTTCACATGATAGAATCTGGACATTTCACTAAGAATACCTCTGAAAATACCTTCCACATTTCACAACAGTCTGACCGCCTCTGACTAAACAATGATTTGTACAATGTCCGTAATACATGTGTCATATGAAACATGGTCCATGCTTTCAAAATATGCACTTTTGATTTGTATCAGCCTGTTAGAATTGAGCAGTCTAGTAGTATATGATGGACAGAGATGTTTCCCTGACATATACACCTATCCTTTGCCTGGTCCGTGCTGTGGTGTGTGTGTGTGTGTGTTGTGTGTGTGTGTGTGTGTGTGTGTGTGTGTGTGTGTGTGTGTGCAGGCTGTTGAACGGCGGGATGGGGGCCTTCATGGGTTACACCATCGTGGACGTGGCCATCAAGGACCCAGAGAAGCTGAGGTCTCTGCCCGGGATGCTGGTCTTCCTCCTCGTCTGCTTCCTCTTCTCCACACACCCCTCCAAGGTACCGTCCTGTGTGTGTGTGTGTGTGTGTGTGTGTGTGTGTGTGTGTGTGAGAGTGTGTGTGTGTGTGTGTGTGTGTGTGAGAGTGTGTGTGTGTGTGTGTGTGTGTGTGTGTGTGTGTGTGTGTGTGTGTGTGTGAGGAGCTGACGGGGCTGGAATGACGAAGGGACGAGTGGATTGTTCTATGTATACAACTCCAAGTCAAGCTTATCCTGTAAGGAGAAAACATGAATTGTTCTAGGTATACAACTCCAAGTCAAGCTTATCCTGTAAGGAGAAAACATGAATTGTGCTAGGTATACAACTCCAAGTCAAGCTTATTCTGTAAGCAGAAAACATCTTAACTAAGTTTTTCTTCAGTTTGTAAGTATTATCATCAGTTGTATTGACAGTATTCTGAATTCGTTCCACTGTCTTTTCTTTCTTCATTCTTTCTGTAGGAAACATTTCTCTGTAAAGTTGCTGATGTATCTCAAATCAAATTCATAATCATAGGACAGACCATAAATGGCTGTGATGATGACGTAATATACATATTACTTTTGTACTCGCATTGGATTAGCCTTGATCTCATTCTAAAGTCTGTTTTCATCTCTGATATAAATAGGTAAAAAAAAACAACAGATAATAATAAAGTAAACGAAAGATGCAAAACAACTTGACTTATAATCAAAGGTTAAAAGGCAAATGTACTAGATTCAGTTTGCAAATTATTCTTATCCTTAAATAAAAAGATGTGCAATGCTAATCACCAAAAACAGAACATTAATGTTGTTTATGAAAGTGATGATGACTGTGATAATTATGCTGCTGATGATGATGACGAAGACGAGGACGATGACGATGATGATGATGATGATGATGATTGTGGTGATGATGTTGATGATGATTATTATTATGGTGCTAATAATTATTCTGATGATGACGACGACGACGACGACGATGATGATGATGATGATGATGATGATGATGATGATGGCGACGACGACGACGATGATGATGATGATGATAATGACGACGATGTTTCTGGTGAAATGGCACACGATCTACTGGAGTATGGGTCTGCGGTTCATCCTGGCGGTTCTGGTGGTGGTGGTGATGATGATGATGATGATGATGGTGGTGGTGGTAATGACGATGACCATGATGACAGTGACGATGATGATAATGATGATGATGATGATGACGATGATGATGATGATGATGACGATGTCGATGATGATGATGATGGTAATGATGATCATGACGATGACGACGACAATGACGACGACGATGATGATGATGACGACGACGACGATGACGACGACGATGACGATGACGATGATGATGATGATGATGATAATAACGACGATGACGACGACGACGATGATTAAGACAATAATGATGATGATGACGACGATGATGCAGGTGAACTGGCACACGATCTACTGGAGCGTGGGTCTGCAGCTCATCCTGGCGGTGCTGGTGATGATGATGATGATGCAGGTGAACTGGCGCACGATCTACTGGAGCGTGGGTCTGCAGCTCATCCTGGCGGTGCTGGTGATGATGATGATGATGATGATGCAGGTGAACTGGCACACGATCTACTGGAGCGTGGGTCTGCAGCTCATCCTGGCGGTGCTGGTGATGATGATGATGATGATGATGATGATGCAGGTGAACTGGCACACAATCTACTGGAGCGTGGGTCTGCAGCTCATGCTGGCGGTGCTGATGATGATGATGATGATGATGATGCAGGTGAACTGGCACACGATCTACTGGAGCGTGGGTCTGCAGTTCATCCTGGCGGTGCTGGTGATGAGGTGGCAAGGAGGCAAGGACGTGATGCTGTGGATCCAGACTCGCCTGGATAACTTCTTTGACAACGGCGACCCCTCCTCCAGACTGCTGTTTGGGGACTCCTACAAGGACCACAACTTTATATTTGGAGTGAGTTTGAAAGACAGTGGCGCGCGCGTGTGTGCGTGTGTGCGTGCGTACATCTAGGAATTAATCTGATGATGAATTGGTTTTAAGTCAATGTGTGTACGAGTGTGCGCGCGTGCGCGCGCGCGCGCGCGCGCGGTGTGTGTGTGTGTGTGTGTGTTGTGTGTGTGTGTGTGTTTGTGCGCGCGCGCGCGCGCACGCGCAGAGTATAGGCGCAATTATCCTGCTACATTAATGTCCATCTTTGTATTGCTACATTTACTGATAGTAAAAACCCAGTAACTTAGTACATTCTCTTAAGCAGAGTATACTGTTACCCTGCTGCAGTATATTCACCGTAGAACAAGTCACCCTGGTACATTAATTAACTGTAGAGCAACAGTCACCCTGGTACTTTCATTAACTGTAGAGCACACAGTTACCCTGGTACATTCATTTATTGTAGAGCACACAGTTACCCTGGTACATTCATTAACTGTAGAGCAACAGTCACCCTGGTACATTCATTTATTGTAGAGCAACAGTTACCCTGGTACATTCATTAACTTGTAGAGCACACAGTTACCCTGGTACATTCATTTATTGTATAGCCCACAGTTACCCTGGCACATTCATTTATTCTAGAGCACACATTACCCTGGTACATTTATTGTAGAGCACACATTACCCAGGTACATTCATTTATTCTAGAGCCACAGTTACCCTGGTACATTCATTTATTGTAGAGCAACACTTACCATGGTACATTCATTTATTGTAGAGCAACAGTTACCCTGGTACATTCATTTGTTGTAGAGCACATAGTTACCCTGGCACATTCATTCATTGTAGAACACACTTTACCTTGGCACACTTATTCATTGTAGAACACACATTACCTTGGCACATTCATTCATTGTAGAACACACATTACCTTGGCACATTCATTAACTGTTGAGCAACATTTACCCTGGTACATTCATTTATTGTACAGCACACAGTTACCCTGGTACATTCATTTATTGTAAAGCAAAAGTTACCCTGGTACATTCATTTATTGTAGAGCAACCGTTACCCTGGTACATTCATTTATTGTAGAGCAACAGTTACCCTGGTACATTCATTTATTGTAGAGCGCACAGTTACCCTGGTACATTCATTTATTGTAGAGCAACAGTTACCCTGGTACATTCATTTATTGTAGAGCACACAGTTACCCTGGTACATTCATTTATTGTAGAGCGCACAGTTACCTTGGTACATTCATTTATTTATCAATCAGTTATGCTGGTACATTCATTTATTATTGAGCGCACAGTTACCCTGGTATATTGATTTATTGTAGAGCACACAGTTACCCTGGTACATTTATTTATTTTAGAGCACACAGCTACCAGTACATTCATTTATTGTAAAGCACACAGTTACCCTGGTATATTGATTTATTGTACAGAAAACAGTTGCCTTCGTACATTCATTTAATTGTAAATCACAGTTACCCTGATACATTCATTTATTGTGAAGCACACAGTTACCCTGGTACATTCATTTATTGTAAAGCACACAGTTACCCTGGTACATTCACTTATTGTAGTGCACACGGTTACCCTGCTACATTCATTTATTGTTGAGCACACAGTTACCCTGCTACATTCACTTATTGTAGTGCACGCGGTTACCCTGGTACATTCATTTATTGTAAAGCAACAGTAACCCTGGTACATTCATTTATTGTAAAGCAACAGTTACCCTGGTATTTTCATTTATTGTAGAACACACAGTTACCCTGGTACATTCATTTATTGTAGAGCACACAGTTACCCTGGTACATTCATTTATTGTAGAGCACACAGTTACAATGGTACATTCATTTATTGTAAAGCAACAGTTACCATGGTACGTTTATTTATTGTAAAGCACACAGTTACCCTGGTACATTCATTTATTGTAAAGCAACAGTTACCCTTGTATTTTAATTTATTGTAAAGCACACAGCTACTCTGATACATTCATTTATTGTGGAGCACACGGTAAGCCTGGTGCATTCATTTATTGTAGAGCACACAGTTACAATGGTACATTCATGTATTGTAAAGCAACAGTTACCCTGGTACGTTTATTTATTGTAAAGCACACAGTTACCCTGGTACATTCATTTATTGTAAAGCAACAGTTAGCCTGGTATTTTAATTTATTGTAAAGCACACAGTTACGCTGGTATTTTGATTTATTGTAAAGCACACAGCTACTCTGATACTCATTTATTGTATTGCACACGGTTACCCTGGTACATTCATATATTATAAAGAACACAGCTTCCCTGGTACATTCATTTATTCTAAAGCACACAGCTACCCTGGTACATGCATTTATTATGAAGCACACAGTTACCCTCGTACACTTCATTTATTGTGAAGAAAAAATTCAGTTACACTGTACACTCATTTATTGCACAGCACATAGTCATCCTGGTGCATTCATTCATCGTAAAGCACACATTTACTCTGATACATTAATTTAGTGTAAAGCAACAGCTACCCTAGTATATTGATTTATTGTAGAGCACATAGTTACCTTGATAAATTCATTTATTGTAGAGCACACACTACCCTGGTACATTCATTTGGTGTAGAGCACACAGCTACCATGGTACATTGATTTATTGTAAAGCACATAGGTAGCCTGGTGCATTCATTTATTGTAAAGCACACAGCTACCCTGATACATTTATTTATTGTAGAGCACATAGTTACCCTGGTATATTCATTTATTGTAGAGCACACAGTTACCCTGGTACATTCATTTATTGTACAGAAAACAGTTGCCTTCGTACATTCGTTTATTGTAAAACACAGTTTCCCTGGTACATTCATTTATTGTAAAATGCGCAGTTACCCTGGTACATTCATTTATAGTAAAGCACACAGTTACCCTGGTACATTCATTTATTGTAGTGTGCACGATTACCCTGCTACATTCATTTATTGTTGAGCACACAGTTACAATGGTATATTCATTTATTGCAGAGCACACAGCTACCCTGATACATTCATTGTAAAGCAACAGTGACCCTGGTACATTCATTTATTAAAGAGCACACATGTACCCTGGTACATTCATTTATTGTAAAGCCATCAGCTACCCTGATACATTCATTTATTGTAGAGCACACAGCTACCCTGATACATTCATTTATTGTAAAGCAACAGTAACCCTGGTACATTCATTTATTGTAAAGCACACAGTTATCCTGGTACATTATTTATTGTAAAGCACACAGTTACCCTGGTACATTCATTTATTGTAAAGCACACAGCAACCCTGATACATTTATTTATTGTAAAGCACACAGTTACCCTGGTATATTTATTTATTGTAAAGCACACGGCTACCCTGGTACATTCATTTATTGTAAAGCACACAGCAACCCTGGTACATTTATTTATGGTAAAGCACACAGTTACCCTGGTATATTTATTTATTGTAAAGCACACAGCTACCCTGGTACATTCATTTATTGTAAAGCACACAGTATTTCTGTTACATTCGTTTATTGTAAAGCACACAGTTACCCTGGTACATTCATTTATTGTAAAGCACACAGTTACCCTGGTACATTCATTTATTGTAGAGCACACAGTTACCCTGGTACATTCATTTATTGTAAAGCACACAGTTACTATGGTACATTCATTTATTGTAGAGCACACAGTATTTCTGGTACATTCGTTTATTGTAAAGCACACAGCTACCCTAGTTCATGTGTGTGTTATTTTATTGTAGCGCACAGTTACCCTGGTAGTTCATTAATTGTAAAGCACACAGTTACCATGGTACAGTTATTAATTGTAAAGCACACAGTTACCCTGGTACATTCATTTATTGTGGAGCACACAGTTACCATGGTACATTCATTTATTGTAAAGCACACAGTTACCCTGGTACATTCATTTTTTGTAGAGCACACAGCTACCCTGGTACATTCATTTATTGTAGAGCACACAGTTACCCTTGTACATTCATATATTGTAAAGCACACAGTTACCCTGGTACATTCATATATTGTAAAGCACACAGTTACCATGGTACATTCATGTATTGTGGAGCACACAGTTACCATGGTACATTCATTTATTTTAAAGCACACAGTTACCCTGGTACATTCATTTATTGTGGAGCACACAGTTACCCTGGTACATTCATTTATTGTGGAGCACACAGTTACCATGGTACATTCATTTATTGTGGAGCACACAGTTACTTTGGTACATTCATTTATTTTAAAGCAACAGTTACCCTGGTACATTCATTTATTGTAGAGCACACAGTTACCCTGGTACATTCATTTATTGTAAAGCACACAGTTACTATGGTACATTCATGTATTGTGGAGCACACAGTTACCATGGTACATTCATTTATTTTAAAGCACACAGTTACCCTGGTACATTCATTTATTGTGGAGCACACAGTTTCCCTGGTACATTCATTTATTGTGGAGCACACAGTTACCTTGGTACATTCATTTATTGTGGAGCACACAGTTACCTTGGTACATTCATTTATTGTGGAGCACACAGTTACCTTGGTACGTTCATTTATTGTGGAGCACACAGTTACCATGGTACATTCATTTATTGTAAAGCACACAGTTACCATGGTACATTCATGTATTGTAAAGCACACAGTTACCCTGGTACGTTCATTTATTTTAAAGCACACAGCTACCCTGGTACATTCATTTATTGTAGAGCACACAGTTACCCTGGTACATTCATTTATTGTAAAGCAACAGTTACCCTGGTACATTCATTTATTGTAAAGCAACAGTTACCCTGGTACATTCATTTATTGTAAAGCAACAGTTACCCTGGTACATTCATTTATTGTAAAGCACACAGTTACCCTGGTGCATTCATTTATTGTAAAGCACACAGTTACCCGGTACATTCATTTATTTTAAAGCACACAGTTACCATGGTACATTCATTTATTGTAGAGCACACGGTTACCCTGGTACATTCATTGATTGTAGAGCACACCGTAACTCTGGTACATTCATTGATTGTGGAGCACACAGCTGCTCTGCTACATGCAATGGTGTCCTCTCTCTGCAGACAGGCAGAGTAATGTCCTCTTTGCTCATCATGGTGTCCTTTCTCTGCAGACAGTGAGGCAGAGTAATGTCCTCTTTGCTCATCAAGGTCTCCTCTCTCTGCAGACAGTGAGGCAGAGTAATGTCCTCTTTACTCATCATGGTGTCCTTTCTCTGGAGACAGTGAGGCAGAGTAATGTCCTCTTTACTCATCATGGTGTCCTCTCTCTGCAGACAGTGAGGCAGAGTAATGTCCTCTTTGCTCATCAGCTGCTCTGCTACATGCAATGGTGTCCTCTCTCTGTGCAGACAGTGAGGCAGAGTAATGTCCTCTTTGCTCATCATGGTGTCCTTTCTCTGCAGACAGTGAGGCAGAGTAATGTCCTCTTTGCTCATCAAGGTCTCCTCTCTCTGCAGACAGTGAGGCAGAGTAATGTCCTCTTTACTCATCATGGTGTCCTTTCTCTGCAGACAGTGAGGCAGAGTAATGTCCTCTTTACTCATCATGGTGTCCTTTCTCTGCAGACAGTGAGGCAGAGCAATGTCCTCTTTACTCATCATGGTGTCCTTTCTCTGCAGACAGTGAGGCAGAGTAATGTCCTCTTTACTCATCATGGTGTCCTTTCTCTGCAGACAGTGAGGCAGAGTAATGTCCTCTTTACTCATCATGGTGTCCTTTCTCTGCATACAGTGAGGCAGAGTAATGTCCTCTTTACTCATCATGGTGTCCTCTCTCTGCAGACAGTGAGCCAGAGTAATGTCCTCTTTGCTGATCAGCAAACGGACGAATGAGGAAAACTGCTTCTCGGTTGTGCTGGCGAGGAGCACACTGAACCACGTGACCGATGAATATTCAAAATGGCTGAAAGACGTGATCGATGAA
>CM031602.1:89985252-90027752 GCA_018398815.1 Conus ventricosus | reverse complement strand
CTCACACACAGACACTCACACACTCACACACAGACACACACACACACACACACACACACGCACAAATGCATACGAACATATCTTCATACATAAAAAGTCACTTAGTACGCACGCGCGCATGCATGCCTGCACGCACCACCCCCTCCCCCCCTCCCCCCGTACATACATACATACATACATACATACATACATGTATATCAATTACTTTAATGCATCAACTTGTCAAATCAACAACAATGCACAGTAGTCCAGATTGCAGGCGCATCGATAAAAGTTACCTTTCGCATTCTCTCTCTCTCTCTCTCTCTCTCTCTCTCTCTCTCTCTCTCTCTCTCTCTCTCTATTCCCCCTCTTTCTCTCTCTGTCCTCACGCCCTTTCTCTCTCCGGCTGGCTCCAATTCTTTGTCTGTCAGTGCTTTAGTCAGCTGATACTATTTAAAGCACAGTTTGAAAGTCATCTGTCAGTTTCAATGCTGGTTCATGAGGTGATTCCGCCTCGACCAAACACGCCTAGACCCAATCATGACAGACATGCTCAAGTATTTTGCGAGTTGTTTACATTTTGTTATGGGCAGTCCTGACATTGAAAGTCCTGAAACCCCTCTTTTATGAACTATACCTAGTGAACCTATTACAAGAACAACCACTTTCGTGCTAAATCCGGCATCACTAAGAGCATAGCAAAGAGGCATGTACTTTTGAAATTTGCTCTCATAGCATGTTTGTATGAATGTATCAAATGGGTTTGAAACCTCGATGACGAATGCCACCGAGTTTCGACGGTCGATGAAGCATAGATCAGGTTTCAACCTTGGTAGATCTTCAACACCGTTTATTGAGACAGGCCTATTTTGAAAAACATCCACAAAATCGTCACAATGCATTTCTGTAGCTCCTTTCTGATGATCTCAACGCATCTGTCGTGCCTTTGTGTGTAGAGGCCCCTCAGTTGACGACATCCATTCAAGGCTTTAAGGACTGTTGTGATCTGTCTTGTAGACAGAGCCAGTCATATCGTCAGCTACGAAGCGTTTTGTGATCTGTCTTGTAGACATACCTTCCTACCTACCTACCTACCCACCTACACACCCACCCACCCAGCGAACAAAACGCTTTGTAGCAGACGATATGACTGGCTCTGTCTACAAGACAGATCACAATAGTCCCAAAGTGCTGCTATTGAAGGATTTTACACATGAATTATTAATGAATGACTGTCTTCAAGACAGATTACAATGGTCCCCAAACGCTGGTGGTGAAGGATTTTATATTTATGATATGTTTCCCTGTTTGTTCATTCTCATTTTTTCTACCCACGTTCCCCCAACCTCGTGTCTTTTTTTTGTCTTTTTTTTAATCTCTGCCAAGTCTTGAATGTAATGACGGAAGAATTGTTAGCCTGTACTTGCTTCCCCCACTACGCGCGCACACACACACACACACACACACACACACACACACACACACACACACACACACACACACACACAGAGATAGATAGATATACAGGCTACACAGGTTGCTATCATCTCAGTGTATACAATCTACCTTTCGTTGTCTTTAATGACTGTTATTTGAATTCTTTCCAAATACATTAACATTCAAGTCCGACCCTATTTTGATGTATGTTACGAGGGCCACCCCATAAGTTCTCGGATGGGAAAAGATGGAAGTACACTGGCATTTCTTACCTAGCCCATCTTTTCAAAGTATCCTCCATCAGCGTGTATGCACGTTTCCATCCTTCTAAACCACGAATCCATCACCCCAGCCCACTCCGACTTAGGTATACCAGAAATCAAACCCTCGGCAAACGCCCGGGCATCTTCAGGGCTCTCAAACGGCTTTCCTTTCAGTTGTTTTTTCAAACGAGGGAACAAAAAGAAGTCACAAGGGGCTAGGTCAGGAGAATACGGAGGATGAGTGACGAGCTGCACGCTGTTTTCTTGCAAGAAGTCTAAAGTTGCAGCTGCCGTGTGGGCGCTGGCGTTGTCGTGGTGGAGGAGTAGGTGGCGGATACCGGTCCGTGGTCGCAGTGCACTCCAAGCCTCGAACACTTTTGGCAGGCAGGTGTTGATGTACCATTCAGCGTTCACTGTCTTTCTTTCCAGAAGCGGTACAGTAGTCACATGGCCGGATCTTGCGAAGAAAACTGCAATCATTTGCTTTGTGCAGCTTCTTGATCTCTTAAATTTAACAGGTGGGGTTTCCCCTGGAAACAGCCAAACTGACGACTGCTGCTTTGTTTCGGGGTCATACTGGTAAACATAGGTTTCGTCACCTGTGACGATATTGGAGACCCTATCTGATCTTCCTCCGTCAAATTTTTGCAGCATAAACTGGCACCATTCAACCCTAGCCCTCATCTGCTCCCCAGTCAGCTGGTGGGGCACCCAACGGGCGCAACGCTTCCGTACAGAGAGATTGTGTCGAAGAATGCGGTCTAAGTTTTCTGATGAAAGGTTTAGAGTATCCTTGAGTTCATCCTCCGTGATTCGAGGATTTTCTGTAATCATGGCCTTCACTGTGCTCACGTTCCCATCGGTAGTAACTGAAACTGGACGTCCACAACGGTCACGATCTTTCAACGACATTGTACCAAACTGAAATTCTTTGAACCACCTATGGACTGTGAATAATGATGGAACCTTGTCGCCAAAACAGTTTGTCAAACATATAAAACTTTCCTTGAAAGACTTCCTTTGAAGATTGTCATAATAAATCATGGCACGGTCATTGCAATACACAGTCAACACGGTCATTGCAATACACAGTCAACACGGTCATTGTAATACACAGTCAACACGGTCATTGCAATACACAGTCAACATGGTCATTGCAATACACAGTCAACACGGTCATTGCAACACACAGTCAAAATAGGTCATTGCAATTCACAGTCAGTATAGGTCATTGCAATACACAGTCAATATAGGTCATTGCAATACACAGTCAACATGGTCATTGTAATACACAGTCAACATGGTCATCCCAATACACAGTCAGTATAGGTCATTGTAATACACAGTCAACATGGTCATTACAATACACAGTCAACATGATCATTGTAATACAGTCAACATGGTCATTACAAAACACAGTCACTATAGGTCATTGCAATCCACACTTAACATGGTCATTGCAATACACAGTCAACATGGTCATTGCAATACACAGTCAACATGGTCATTGTAATGCACAGTCAACATGGTCATTGTAATACACAGTCAACACGGTCATTGCAATACACAGTCAATATAGGTCAATGCAATACACTGTCAACATGGTCATTGCAATACACAGTCAACACGGTCATTGTAATACACAGTCAACACGGTCATTGCAATACACATTCAATATAGGTCAATGCAATACACCGTCAACATGGTCATTGCAATACACAGTCAACACGGTCATTGTAATACACAGTCAACACGGTCATTGCAATACACAGTCAACACGGTCATTGCAATACACAGTCAACACGGTCATTGTAATACACAGTCAACACGGTCATTGCAATACACAGTCAACACGGTCATTGTAATACACAGTCAATATAGGTCATTGCAATACACAGTCAACATGGTTATTGTAATACACAGTCAACACGGTCATTGCAATACACAGTCAACATGGTCATTGCAATACACAGTCAACATGGTCATTGTAATACACAGTCAACATGGTCATTATAATACACAGTCAACACGGTCATTGCAATACACAGTTAACACGGTCATTGCAATACACAGTCAATATAGGTCATTGCAATACACAGTCAATATAGGTCAATGCAATACACTGTCAACATGGTCATTGCAATACACAGTCAACACGGTCATTGCAATACACAGTCAACATGGTCATTGTAATACACAGTCAACATGGTCATTGCAAGAGACGGTCAACATGGTTATTGTGATACACAGTCAACACGGTCATTGTAATACACAGTCAACACGGTCAATGCAATACACTGTCAACACGGTCATTGCAATACAGTCAACACGGTCATTGCAATACACAGTCAACACGGTCATTGCAATACACAGTCAACACGGTCATTGCAATACACAGTCAATACGGTCATTGCAATACACAGTCAACACGGTCATTGCAATACACAGTCAACACGGTCATTGTAATACACGGTCAATATAGGTCAATGCAATACACCGTCAAGATGGTCATTGCAATACACAGTCAACATGGTCAATGCAATACACAGTCAACATGGTCATTGCAATACACAGTCAACACGGTCATTGCAATACACAGTCAACATGGTCATTGCAATACACAGTCAACACGGTCATTGCAAGAGACGGTCAACATGGTCATTGTAATACACAGTCAACATGGTCATTGTAATACACAGTCAACATGGTCATTGTAATACACAGTCAACACGGTCATTGCAATACACAGTCGACATGGTCATTGCAATACACAGTCAACATGGTCATTGTAATACACAGTCAATATAGGTCAATGCAATACACCGTCAATATAGGTCATTGCAATACACCGTCAACATGGTCATTGCAATACACAGTCAACATGGTCATTATAATACAGTCAACATGGTCATTGTAATACACAGTCAATATAGGTCATTGCAATACACAGTCAACATGGTCATTGCAATACACAGTCAACATGGTCATTGCAATACACAGTCAGTATAGGTCAATGCAATACACCGTCAACATTGTCATTACAATACACAGTCAACATGGTCATTGCAATACACAGTCAACATGGTCATTGCAATACACGGTCAACATGGTCATTGCAATACAGTCAATATAGGTCAATGCAATACACCGTCAACATGGTCATTACAATACACAGTCAACATGGTCATTGCAATACACAGTCAACATGGTCATTGCAATACACAGTCAATATAGGTCATTGCAATACAGTCAATATAGGTCATTGCAATACACAGTCAACACGGTCATTGCAATACACAGTCAACATGGTCATTACAATACACAGTCAACACGGTCATTGCAATACACAGTCAACATGGTCATTGCAATACACAGTCAACATGGTCATTGCAATACAGTCAATATAGGTCATTGCAATACACAGTCAACACGGTCATTGCAAGAGACGGTCAACATGGTCATTGTAATACACAGTCAACATGGTCATTGTAATACACAGTCAACATGGTCATTGTAATACACAGTCAACACGGTCATTGCAATACACAGTCGACATGGTCATTGCAATACACAGTCAACATGGTCATTGTAATACACAGTCAATATAGGTCAATGCAATACACCGTCAATATAGGTCATTGCAATACACCGTCAACATGGTCATTGCAATACACAGTCAACATGGTCATTATAATACAGTCAACATGGTCATTGTAATATACAGTCAATATAGGTCATTGCAATACACAGTCAACATGGTCATTGCAATACACAGTCAACATGGTCATTGCAATACACAGTCAATATAGGTCATTGCAATACACAGTCAACATGGTCATTGCAATACACAGTCAATATAGGTCAATGCAATACACCGTCAACATTGTCATTACAATACACAGTCAACATGGTCATTGCAATACACAGTCAACATGGTCATTGCAATACACGGTCAACATGGTCATTGCAATACAGTCAATATAGGTCAATGCAATACACCGTCAACATGGTCATTACAATACACAGTCAACATGGTCATTGCAATACACAGTCAACATGGTCATTGCAATACACAGTCAACATGGTCATTGCAATACAGTCAATATAGGTCATTGCAATACACAGTCAACACGGTCATTGCAATACACAGTCAACATGGTCATTACAATACACAGTCAACACGGTCATTGCAATACACAGTCAACATGGTCATTGCAATACACAGTCAACATGGTCATTGCAATACAGTCAATATAGGTCATTGCAATACACAGTCGACACGGTCATTGCAATACAGTCAATATAGGTCATTGTAATACACAGTCAACAGGTCATTGTAATACACAGTCAACATGGTCATTGCAATACACAGTCAACATGGTCATTGCAATACACAGTCAACATGGTCATTGTAATACACAGTCAATATAGGTCATTGCAATACACAGTCAACATGGTCATTGTAATACACAGTCAACAGGGTCATTGCAATACACAGTCAATATAGGTCAATGCAATACACAGTCAACATGATTGTAATACACGGTCAACACGGTCATTGCAATACACAGTCAACATGGTCATTGTAATACACAATCAACACCATCACTGTAATACACAGTCAACGCGGTCATTGCAATACACAGTCAACATGGTCATTGTAATACACAGTCAACACGGTCATTGTAATACACAGTCAACATGGTCATTGCAATACACAGTCAATATAGGTCAATGCAATACACCGTCAACATGGTCATTGCAATACACAGTCAACATGGTCATTGCAATACACAGTCAACATGGTCATTGCAATACACAGTCAATATAGGTCAATGCAATACACCGTCAACATGGTCATTGCAATACACCGTCAACATGGTCATTGCAATAGACGGTCAACATGGTCATTGCAATACACAGTCAATATAGGTCATTGTAATGCACAGTCAAAAAGTCATTTCAATACACAGTCAATATAGGTCATTGCAATACAGTCAATATAGGTCATTGTAATGCACAGTCAAAAAAGTCATTTCAATACAGTCAATATAGGTCATTACAATATACAGATAATATAGGTCATTGCAACACACGGTCAAGATCGGTCTTTATAGTACACAGTCAATATCGGTCATTATAATACAGTCAATATAGGTCATTGCAAGACACAGTCAATATAGGTCATAATACTGTTAATATAGGTCATTATAATACACAATTAATATAGGTCATTACAATGCGCAGTCAATACAGGTGATTGCATTAGACAGTTAATACAGGTAATTATAATGCACAGTTAATATAGGTCAATATAATACCGTTAATATCGGTCATTGCAATTCAGTCAATACAGGTCATTGCAATACACAGTTAATATAGGTCATTATAATACAGTTAATACAGGTCATTATAATGCACAATATAAGGCATTATAAAACAGTCAGTATAGGTCATTATAATACAGATTCAATATAGGTCATAATACACAATCAATATGTGTCATTTTAATACACAATTGGGTCATTATAATACAGTCATATATGTCCGTATAATACAGATTCAATATGGGTCATTATAATACACAGTCAATATGGGTCATTGTAATACAGTCAGTATGGGTCATTATAATACACAGTCACTATATATCATTATAATGCACAGTAAATATGGGTTATTATAATACACAGTCAATATGGGTCATTATAATACACAGTCAATATGGGACATAATACACAATCAAAATGTGTCATTATAATACACTGTGAATATAGTTCATAATACACAGTCGTTATTGATCACTTCAATACACAATCAATATCGGTCATTATAATACCAAATATGTGTCATTATAATTCAGTCAATATAGGTCATTGCAATACACAGTCAATATAGGTCATTACAATACACAGTCAATATGTCATAATACATGGTCAATATAGGTCATTATAATACATAGCATCGGTCATCATAATACCCAATGTGTGTCATTATAAAACACAGTCCATATAGGTCATTATGATACACAGTGCATATAGGTCAGTATAATACAGTCCATATAGGTCAGTATAATACACAGTCCATATAGGTCAGTATAATACACAGTCCATATAGGTCATTATGATACACAGTCCATATAGGTCATTATGATACACAGTCCATATAGGTCAGTATAATACACAGTCCATATAGGTCATTATGATACACAGTCCATATAGGTCATTATGATACACAGTCCATATAGGTCAGTATAATACACAGTCCATATAGGTCAGTATAATACACAGTCCATATAGGTCAGTATAATACACAGTCCATATAGGTCAGTATAATACACAGTCCATATAGGTCAGTATATATCAGTATAATACACAGTCCATGTATGTCAGTATAATACAGTCCATATAGGTCAGTGTAATACACAGTCCATATGGGTCAGTATAATACACAGTCCATATAGATCAGTATAATACACAGTCCATATAGGTCAGTATAATACACAGTCCATATGTCAGTATAATACACAGTGAGTAGATCAGTATAATACACAGTCCATATAGGTCATTATGATACAGTCCATATAGGTCAGTATAATACATAGTGAGTATAGATCAGTATAATACACAGTCTCCATATAGATCAGTATAATACAGTCCATACAGGTCTGTATGATACACAGTCCATATAGGTCTGTATGATACACGGTCCATATAGGTCAGTATAATACACAGTCCATATAGGTCAGTATAATACACAGTCAATATAGGTCGGTATAATACACAGTCCATATAGGTCAGTATAATACACAGTCCATATAGGTCAGTATAATACACAGTCCATATAGGTCAGTATAATACACAGTCCATATAGGTCAGTATAATGCACAGTCCATATAGGTCATTACAATGCACAGTCAATATAGGTCAGTATAATACACAGTCCATATAGGTCAGTATCATACACGGTCCATATAGGTCATGATACAGGTGAGTATAGGTCAGTGTAATCACAGTCAATAAAGGTCACCATGATACACAGTCAATATAGGTAAGTGTAATACACGGTCAATATAGGTCATAATGCACAGTCAATATAGGTAAGTATAATACACGATCAATAAAGTAATACACAGTCGCTATAGGTAAGTATAATACACGGTCAATATAGGTCATAATACACAGTCGCTATAGGTAAGTATAATATATGGCCAATGTAGGTCATAATACACAGTCAATATAGGTAAGTATAATACGTGGACAATATAGGTCATAATGCACAGTCGCTATAGGTAAGTATAATACACGGTCAATATAGGTCATAATACACAGTCGCTATAGGTAAGTATAATATACGGTCATATAGGTCATAATATACAGTCATATAGGTCGTAATATACAGTCAATATAGGTAAGTATAATACACGGTCAATATAGGTCATAATACACAGTCGCTATAGGTAAGTATAATACATGGTCAATATAGGTCATAATACACAATGTAGGTAAGTATAATACACGGTCAATATAGGTCATATTACACAGTCAATATGGTAAGTATAATACACTGTCAATATAGGTCATAATACACAGCCAATATAGGTAAGTATAATACACGGTCAATATAGGTCACAATACACAGTCAAAAAGGTAAGTATAACATGGTCAATATAGGTCACAATACATAGTCAATATAGGTAAGTATAATACACGGCCAATATAGGTCATAATACACAGTCAATATAGGTAAGTATAATACATGGTCAATATAGGTCATAATACACAGTCAATATAGGTAAGTGTAATGCACGGTCAATATAGGTCATAATACACAGCCAATATAGGTAAGTATAATACACAGTCAATATAGGTAAGTATAAAACACGGTCAAATAGGTCATAATACACAGTCAATATAGGTAAGTATAATACACAGTCAATATAGGTAAGTATAATACACA
This sequence comes from Conus ventricosus, assembly GCA_018398815.1. NCBI lineage: Eukaryota > Metazoa > Mollusca > Gastropoda > Neogastropoda > Conidae > Conus > Conus ventricosus. The sequence goes on along the minus strand of CM031602.1, from coordinate 90,018,114 downwards.
GTCAATATAGGTAAGTATAATACACAGTCAATATAGGTAAGTATAATACACAGTCAATATAGGTAAGTATAATACACGGTCAATGTAGGTAAGTATAATACACAGTCAATGTAGGTCATAATACACATTCAATATGGGTCCTAATACACAGTCGCTATGGGTAAGTATAATACACGGTCAATATAGGTCCTAATACACAGTCGCTATAGGTAAGTATAATACACGGTCTATATAGGTCAGTATAGGAAAGTACGCCTGCATCTTGGGATAACCAGTCAGCAAAAAAAGTGAAAATGGTGTCGGCAATTTGGAGGTAATAAGTCAAGACTAAAATAGTAAAGTGCCTCTAGGAAGGATAAATTTTTGTTTTTAAAAAAGTGGGAAACGTGTCTATATCTTGGGGTAATATGTTAAGAAGGGATTAGAAATGTGCCTTGCACAGGAAGAACTAGTTTCAAATAAAGTGTGTCTGATAATAAGTCAGGAATGACTAGGAGAGGAGCCTGCGTGGAGGATGTTATCTTTGGTGGCCATGGGAAGCGTGCGGTGATAAGCCACGAGTGAGTCAGGAGATGAACATGCATGAGGGATGTTATCTTTGGTGGCCATGGGAAGCGTGCGGTGATAAGCCACGAGTGAGTCAGGAGATGAACATGCATGAGGGATGTTATCTTTGGTGGCCATGGGAAGCGTGCGGTGATAAGCCACGAGTGAGTCAGGAGATGAACATGCATGAGGGATGTTATCTTTGGTGGCCATGGGAAGCGTGCGGTGATAAGCCACGAGTGAGTCAGGAGATGAACATGCATGAGGGATGTTATCTTTGGTGGCCATGGGAAGCGTGCGGTGATAAGCCACGAGTGAGTCAGGAGATGAACATGCATGAGGGATGTTATCTTTGGTGGCCATGGGAAGCGTGCGGTGATAAGCCACGAGTGAGTCAGGAGATGAACATGCATGAGGGATGTTATCTTTGGTGGCCATGGAAAGCGTGCGGTGATAAGCCACGAGTGAATCAGGAGATGAACATGCATGAGGGATGTTATCTTTGGTGGCCATGGGAAGCGTGCGATGATAAGCCACGAGTGAATCAAAGAGACCTTGAGCAAGGGTAACTGCTTTAAACAGTGGGAAACGTGTTTGCAACTTAGGATAACCAGAAAAGCAAGAATATACAAAGAAATCCACACAAAGTAGAATACTTCCCTGCAACAGTGCCTCATGATCACAAGTGAGAAATCGGCCTGCAGTCGTCATTACAGAAAGTGAGAAATCGCCCTGCAGTCGTAATTACAGAAAGTGAGAAATCGGCCTGCAATCGTAATTACAGAAAGTGAGAAATCGGCCTGCAGTCGTAATTACAGAAAGTGAGAAATCGCCCTGCACCTGGACATTGTGTTTCACACACACACACACACACACACACACACACACACACACACACACACACAAATCATGCCACGACAAATTTTGGATTGTATGACTCCGACAAGTCGATGACTTGTCTGGAAGACTGGGCGTCTTAAAAAAAGTAGGAATAATGACTGGACAAGGAGGATCGGTAATATAGAACCGACGAGAGAGAGAGAGAGAGAGAGAGAGAGACAGAGAGAGACAGACCGACAGACAGAGAAAAATAGAGAGAGATTGACAGAGAGAAAGAGAGAGACAGACAGACAGACAGACAGAGAAAAAGAGAGTGAGATAGAAAGAGAGAGCGACATAGACTGTCAGACAGAGAGAGAAAAAGAGAGAGAGAGAGACAAGACTGTCAGACAGAGGCAGAGAAAGTGGCGGTGGCTATGTGCTTTCATCATGGCAGATTCCCCAGACCTGGTGATGTTTCTCTGTGATTCACCAGATTCCCGTGGAACTGCTGCTGCCGGCCATGGTGATCAGTGCCCCTGCCACCTTCGCCATCACCAAGCTGATGGTGCCAGAGACACGCCGGCCTCGGAGCATGGCCGTTGAGGATGAAGTGCTGAATGAACAGTGAGTCACTGACGTCCGCTGTGTCCTGTGTGTCTGTAGCTATGTTTCACAAGAGGTTATTATTATCATTATGATGATGGTGACGATCATCATCATCATCATCATCATTATTGTTATTGTGAAAACTTATATAGCGCCTATCCTTGGCTAGAGACCAAGATCTAAGCGCTTTACAATCCACACTCGTTTACACAACGGGCTGCCTACCTGGGTAGTGCCGACTGAATAGCTGCCAGCTGGCGCTTCATTCAGTCGTTTCCCGTGTCCTCCAGTCAGTATCGTTCAATATCGTTCACTCATTTTCCTTACTGCCTTCATTCTTTCCATTTCTCACACAGGGTGCATGCTATGTGTAACATGTCCCCATACCAACGGCCAAACTGGCCTTCACTTCCGAAAGTTAGTGATGGGATTTTACGTGTATACAAGATGTTATGCGTGCGTTCACACACGGAACCTCAGTTTATAGTCTCATTCGAAGGACTGTATGGGAAATGGAGTCAGAACCAACGTTAACTCCGAGGAAAAAACCTCTCTGTACCGAAACGGCCAGGCAGAGATTCGAACCCGCAACCCCAGGATCACCAAGATAACGAGTCCGGCGCTCTACCATTGAGCTATTCCGCCCCTGCTGCTTTCAGGGAGACCTTCCCATAGCTGAACATTTAAGGAGAGTATTGATGAAGAAAATGGTTCATTGTCTGATCAAAGTATGGTGTTTAATGTGATGTACTCGGTTAGATTCAGCAGACTCTTTGGTGGGGAAGTGCTGCTTACCATGTCACAAAGGTCACACATTGAACGTGCTTTCAGATATCGATCTTTGCAGAAATTGATGGCGTCAAGCTGCTACCAAGGTAGCTGTTCTGTGGTGGCAACCTAACCCTGAACTTTACGTCTACTCTTGTCATGTGACTTGAGATCACCAAGCCCACGCGTTCATGAAAAGTCGGGGAACCAACCTTCGTTTTGGTTGGCTTACTGAGTTGGTGTCAAAGAATCAACCTTCGTTTTGGTTGGCTTACTGAGTTGGTGTCAAAGAATCAACCTTCGTTTTGGTTGACTTACTGAGTCGGTGTCAAAGAATCAACCTTCGTTTTCGTTGGCTTACAGAGTTGGTGTCAAAGAATCAACCTTCGTTTTGGTTGGCTTACTGAGTTGGTGTCAAAGAACCAACCTTCGTTTTGGTTGGCTTACTGAGTTGGTGTCAAAGAACCAACCTTCGTTTTGGTTGGCTTACTGAGTTGGTGTCAAAGAATCAACCTTCGTTTTGGTTGGCTTACTGAGTTGGTGTCAAAGAACCAACCTTCGTTTTGATTGACTTACTGAGTTGGTGTCAAAGAATCAACCTTCGTTTTGGTTGACTTACTGAGTTGGTGTCAGAGAATCAACCTTCGTTTTGGTTGGCTCACTGACTTGGTGTCAAAGAATCAACCTTCGTTTTGGTTGTCTTACCGAGTTGGTGTCAAAGAATCAACCTTCGTTTTGGTTGGCTCACTGAGTTTGTGTCAAAGAATCAACCTTCGTTTTGGTTGGCTCACTGACTTGGCTTCAAAGTGAGACGACTGCAGATGGAAGCTGAAACAGGTTTTGGAAGGAATTTAAAATAACTCCTCCGGTTTACATGGACAAACAAATTACGAAACAAAACATGAAGCGTTTCGACCACTTTGGTCTTCTTCGGGTCTTCGATCCCACGCCCATCTTGCGCCGAATTTGAGAAGATACGTGGTTGCTCGTTCTTCGTTTTTCATTGTCCTTAACGTTGTTTATCTTGCCTGAAGAAGACCTAAAAGGTCGAAACGCGTCGTGTTTTTTTTTTGATTTGTTTGTCCATGTTAACCGGCGGGGTCGCTTTAAGTTCCTGTTTGTACTCCCAGTTCTTATAGAACAGGGAGTACTTTAGAATGGGAACGAAGAAATGCTGTGTGTGTGTGTGGGGGGGTGGGGGGGTGGGGGGGGGTCTGTCTGTCCGTCCGTGGTCAAAATGTGTTCCGCTCGCTCCAGACAAAACTACTGGGCCGATCTTTCTGAAAACTTGTAGGTATGTTCATTATGGGTCACGGATGATGCCCAATGTTTTAGTTTACCGTTATAGCCGTTAATGGTTTTTCTTCTTTACGGAATATCTCAGAGAGTACTTGGCCGATCTTTGTGAAAATTAGCAGGTATGTTTATTATGGGTCACGGATGATGCCCGATGTTTTAGTTTACCGTTATAGCCGTTACTAACGGCTCTAATGGCCTTAACGGTTTTTCTTCTTTATGGAATATCTCAGAAAGTACTTGGTCAATCTTTGTGAAAATTAGCAGGTATGTTCACTATGGGTTACGGATGATGCTGTCACAGAGAGCGTGATAGAGAGGAAGAATAAAGAGATGTTGACAGCGTTTTGCGTGTTCTTTTTTTCCTTGTCTCATTCACTAACTTCCTCACCACACTCACATTCTGCAAACATAGCTTTTAGTGGGCACCCCAGAAAGGATATTCAGTCAATAATTATATCTTGCTATTTCGTCCCAACAAGAGAGCTCATTACCAAGCTACATGCTCCTAATTTCACACGGACCCAGTACAAACCCCACAGTTTCTGGGTTTCACAGTTCAGTGTTTTACACACTCAGCACAAACGAATTTTCTTTAGTTTCGACTCCACCACCCCTGGGCGAGAAGCCAAACTATGGAGGACCTCCGCGTCCACAGCAACTTTCTCTGCTCTTCGGCCGTATCTCACCAGCCGAAAGACGTACAGCCGCCTATGTCGTCCCTTCAGCCAGACCTCCAGTCTGCAACTAGGACCCTCCTCCAGCTCGGAGCTATAGACATAAGATAAACCTCCTAAGACTGTTCTCCAAACACTAAGAGGTAAGGCAAGTCCCAGTCAGCTATATCTTAGGAATCATTTAACGTCCGCACCACTCTTCAAAGTCTACGGCAGACGGGCCTCATTCCAGAGTCACAAATAAATATTAACACAACTGACAACACTATTTCCCTTCTGAGTACATCCTCGGAAGCAGTCTCTCAACTGGACTACATAACGCATCTATTCTCTTATAAATATTAACACGTTTCCTGACTCACAAATTCATCAAGAATAAAAGTACAATGAGTATGTTTTCTGATCGGAAATCTTTACTCCAAAGAGTTTCATAAGCTTGTTAAGAGAATTCAACTCCCTCTTTCCATTTTCATGTTCCAAAGAAATAAACTGGCGCAAAAAATAGTTACTCAAAAGGGAAAATACTCATAATAGAAACTCCAACCATCTGCTTATCTCCCAGCAAATATGTACGAGAAAATGTGAATAAAATATTCTTAATTTCTTTGAATAATCCAGTCTAAGCTTTAGGTTAACCAAATCAAGTTTAGATAAAGTTTAAATTAATTTCTAGGCTTGTCAAATCCTAAAACAATTTAACCTAACAACTAGTCTCATTATCGATGACACAGCATTTTTTCCAAGTCCTCGGCTAACTACTCAAACTGTCATTCCTCAACAAAGCTTAGCCCACAGTCAGTCAGTCATACAAACACTTAGTCACCTGCTATAAAAACCTGCACAACAGGAATAATGTTCATAATATTAGTTAATATTCCTCCACTACATAACAGAACACCAACCTGCTATAAGCAGCTTATCAAGGCTCGCGAGTCGTTTTCAACATGGACTTCGTGAGCTGTAGATTTCAAGGCTGGCTGTTGTAAGACTGACCTGAGTAGATTTCAATTCCGCAGCAAAAACAACCAATGAATAAAAAGGATTCATTCAGCCAATGACTAACCATCTTACAACGTAGAATTAACACCCAAACTTACCCAAATAGCACAACACACACAACACAGCATTGAGGACACAAGCACGTTCGTCACAGATGCCCGATGTTTTGTTTACCGTTATAGCCGTTACTAACGACTGTAGCGGCCTGTAATGGTTTTTCTTCTTTATAGAATATCTCAAAGTACTTGGCCGATCTTTGTGAAAATTAGCAGGTATGTTCACTATGGGTTACGAATGATGCCCGATGTTTTAGTTTACCGTTATAGCCGTTACTAACGGCTATAACGGCCCATAACGGTTTTTCTTCTTTACGGAATATCTCAGAAAGTACTTGGCTGATCTTTCTGAACATTTGTAGGTATGTTCATTATAGGTCACGGATGATGCCCGATGTTTTAGTTTACCATTAATGGCATTATAGCTGTTACTGACGGATATAACGGCCCATAACGGTTCTTCTTTTTATGGAATATCTTAGAAAGTATGTGGCCGATATTTCTGAACATTTGTAGGTTACTAACGGCTATAACGGCCCGTAACGGTTTTTCTTCTTTACGGAATATCTCAGAAAGTACTTGGCTGATCTTTCTGAAAATTTGTAGGTATGTTCACTATGGGTGACGGATGATGCCCGATGTTTTAATTTACCTTTATAGCCTCTACTAACGGCTATAACGGCCCATAACGGTTTTTCTGTTTTATGGAATATCTTAGAAAGTATGTGGCCGATACCGTTATATCTGTTACTAATGGCCCATGATGGTTTTTGGCCGATACCGTTATATCTGTTACTAATGGCCCGTGATGGTTTTTGGCCGATACCGTTATATCTGTTACTAATGGCCCATGATGGTTTTTGGCCGATACCGTTATATCTGTTACTAATGGCCATAATGGTTTTCTTTTTTATGGAAAATCTCAGAAAGTACTTGGCCGAAATTTCTGAAAATTTGTTAATATGTTCATTATAGGTCACAGATGATGGCCAATGTTTACCAGAATAGCCATTACTAACGGCTACACCAGCCCAAGACGGTTTTTCCTCTTTATGGAATATCTTGCGCGTATTCAGAATAAACTGAGAATACGTTTATATGCTTTGCATCTTTTTTTTTTTAAATTGGCTTACTAAGGTTGACAAAGTTGTACGAAATGTCAGTTCATTAAGTTTGTCAAGCGGCCACGGTAGACACATTACATTCATAGTGTGTGTGATCCTTTTTCTTTTCCACATCACTGCTCCAAACAAACGGCGTTTTTCTTGCATCCTCGGTTGCCTGAGACTGCCACGTTTTCCGTTTTGCTTAGGATGTTTGTCGATGTAACAATGACGTGCTTTGTGCACGTCTCGCATGACTGTTAGCAGACGAATGAGATTTGTTTTTGAATGGGGGAGTGGGGAGGGGGGGGGGGGCTTGGCTCTTTTTTGGACTCCCAGTTCTTATAGAACAGGGAGTACTTTACAATGGGAACGAAAAAATGCTGTGTATATATATATTATATATATATATATATATATATATATATATATATATATATATATATATGTGTGTGTGTGTGTGTGTGTGTCCGTCCGTCCGTCCGTCCGTCCGTCCGTCTGTGGTCAGAATGTGTTCCACTTGCTCCAGACAAAACTACTGTGCCGATCTATCTGAGAATTTGTAGGTATGTTCATTATAGGTCACGGATGATGCCCGATGTGTTAGTTTACCGTTATGGCCGTTACTAACGGCCATAACGGCCCATAACGGTTTTCCTTCTTTATGGAATATCTCAAAAAGTACTTTGCCGATCTCTTTGAAAATATGTAGGCCTGTTTATTATGGGTCACGGATCATGCCCGATGTGTTATTTTACTGTTATATCCGTTACTAATGGCTATAACGGGCCATAACAGTTTTCTTCTTTATGGAATATCTCAGAAAGTATTTGGCCGATCTTTCTGAAAATTTGAAGGTATGTTCATTACGGGTCACAGATGATGGCCCATGTTTATCACAATAGCCGTTACTAACGGCTATAACGGCCCAAAACGGTTTTTTCTCTTTATGGAATATCTTACGCGTATTCAAGATAAACTGGGAGTACGTTTGTATGCTTTGCATCTTGTTTAAATATTTTTGTCGAACTAATGTTTTATTTTACCAACGTTTATTGTAAGACGTAGACTGGGAATCTGACTATACAGGAATGACCAATACGTTGCGCTTAGAGCTCATGACGACAAACGTGAGTGATAGTGGACTGAGTCGCCAGGCAAATTGTGCTCTCTGTCGGTCTGATGAAATTCTACAGTTCACTCGTCTTCTGCCAGGATGTGTCTTTAGTGAAAAAAATGCCTTATTTAAATGTGTTCAAGAAACATTGGACAATCAGTGATAAACAGAAAGAAAATACATTGCTTTTTTGAAAAACCTAAAATATGTTAAATACCATGGAGACTGACATAGCTATAAATTGAAAGTCACAGGGAAAGCATAACACATAATTTTTTCACATTAAAGCCCCAGTAGGGCAGGCAAAAAAAGAAAGAAAAAAGAATCCCTAATTCTCGATACTTGGGCAAATGTGGCCATCTTTGGAGTGTCATGTCTGTCAACCTCGGGGAAATGTCAGTGGGGGAAAGGACAAACGCACAGCCCAAAACCCACTCACAGCTTGCTTGCAATCTCATTCATATATTCATGAAATTCGTCAAACCCAAACCACTAGAAAAGTCTATAACTTTACTACACATAATCATGAAAAGAAACATCAATGCGCATGGAATCAAACAAAATAAAACTTCCTCTTTCTTGAACTTCACAAAACCATTTATCTAATCATCATAACAAACCCTGGGTATAAATAGATTTCTACTTACCTGGCCAGGTGATCTTAAACTGTTTACGAATCACTGTCTTTCCTTTTCTTTTTTTTTTTCTTTTTACTGTCACTTTCACAAACCAGTCCCGACACAACTGCTGGCAGGGTCAGGTTGGGGCCCGGGGCACTGGTCAGGTTGGACTGCCGGCACGGGTCATGTTGGACTGCTGGCACTGGTCAGGTTAGCCGCGGGTCAGGTTACTGGCGTTGGCCTGGGGTTCTGCCTGATGAAAGTGGCGCTGCCAGGTAAGAGGTCGAACCCCGGTTTTCAGATTGACGTGACTACCAGGCTTTCGATCTGTTTCCTTTCTTCCTTCCTGCACTAACGCATTCCCACTCTCTCTCTCTGTCTTCTGGTCTGCTCTATCAAATGGACATGGTTGCTTTTTTTTCTTTTTCTTTTTTTTCTCTTCATAAATTTTGCAACGCTCTCTCTCCTCTTCCATCTCCTTGGTCCTTCCCCTGCAGACTCTATATCGTGCTAATGCTTCCACTCAGTTCTCTTCACTCCTCCTCTCATCTCTCTGCTTTTCTCTCGTGCAGACCTACTCCCAGAACCCCCTCTCTCTCTGTTCTTTTTTCTTCCTTCCTTTCTCTCTCGTTCTCTCCCTCCTAGCTTTCTTATCCCTTCCTATCTGTCAAAAGGGTGAGTACCATTGGTCAGAATTTTTTCCCGCCTTGTCCCGAGGTTACCTCCCCTCTAATTCCATTGGACATGCAAATCGTCAAAGTTACATCTACCGGCCTTGCTCTCTGGGGTGGTCAATGGGTCATTTATTAATTGCTTGGCTTCACCCCCACCACACAATACCTTCCCCCTTCCTACTTAAAACCCGGCAAACGTCTGGCTTAACTGGGGGCGCTGGTCTTGCAATTAGCTGCATCAGTTGCCCCAGACGCCGAGATCCGTCGGCCAGCCCTATTGAGACGTCGGTCAACCCACTCAGTCTTGTCTGGGGGGACGTTGCGGTCTCTGTGACGGACAAAAAATAGCCTCTTCGCCATGCCTAATTGGCTGACGCGACAACATGATTTTGTCTGCCTGGGAAAACCAGGATGTTGAGTTTGGACTTATGTCCAATTGAAACTGGCTATTTTGACCAGAATTGGTTTTCTTTTTTTGCTGTGACAATTTCCCTTGAAAAGATATGCTCAGCATTGTTCAAAAACAACGTACAAAAAAGCAACAACAACCGAATTTGCTGACAACACGCTACACGTGCAATGTTTTGCAAAATAGTTTAAAAACAAAGGGTTTTACAAATTATAAGGATATATCACAAGTAAATATCACCCCAAGGGGTTATCATTGATGTGTGCGCTTTTGCCTTATTTCAACTCATTTCTGATAACCTCTGTGCGCACCTATGCAATTCCCTACCTGCGATTTGCCACCTCTTCTTCACAACTACTTTGAGAGCACAATCAAATATGATCACGATCCATGACCCTCACTGAGAATCTCAATCCTCACTTATCGCAAACAGTGCTTTAAACTACACAAGCGACTGTATGCTCCAAACAATAACTACATTTACATGAACAAGTCTCGCAAAGAAAATGAACCATAGCCAAAGGGAATGAACCCATACCCACTCAATCTCACTGTAATCAACACATATTGTTTACAAAGTAGCTATGCACCCCGGATATGACTGACTTCTCCGAGTTGCAGCTTGCTAGACTACACGGCTTAAATAGTCAGCTCCAAACATTCTGTCGACCTGGAATGTACTGAACTCGATACCTGTAGGGCTGCAGTGCCTTTTGCCCAGCGCAAGACCCTGCTGTTTTTTCAGCTGCGCCTCCGCAGGAACTTGAGTGGTTGATGATCAGTCCTCTACCCACGAACTCTTTCCCATACAAGTATTTGTGAAATTTCTTTTACGGCCCACACAACAGCCAAACACTCCTTCCTACTTTTTGCGTAACCCTTTTCACACTTCGTCAACTTCCTGCTAGCATACTTCACAGGAAAAACTCGACCCCTTCGTGCTCCTGCAACAATATGCACCTACTCCAACCACCTGATGCATCTGTACGCAACAAAAATGGTTTAGACATATCCGGAAGCTTCAAGATGGGACGGGAACCTAGTTTTTTCTAGCACTGTCTGCAGTGCTTGCTCTGCAGCGTCTGACCACTTGACCACTGCCGGTTCCCTGCCTTGACCAAATCACTGAGAGGACTCGTGATTGGCGAAATTTGGTAAAAATTTTCCCTGTAGAAACCAAAAAAGCTAGCAGACTCCGACTTCGGTTTGGGTCTTCGGTCTCTCTGAATTCGTCATCTTCTCCCTTCTTCTGCTGGGTCTCCTTCCCCTCCATCAATGATTGCTGCTGCGCCTAGGTGCTGAGTCTCACGCTGAATATATTGCGGAGCAAATTGCAGGGAAAAAGTTTGGTTTCCCATTCACATAAATTGGGTTTAATCCTGATCTACCTTTTCAATGATGGTGAATGGTCCTTTCCAATGCATCAGCAGTTTGTTGTGATCCGTGGGAGCAGTAAACAGGATTTGATCTCCCACCTTGAGGGATTGTTTCCTCACCTTCCTGTCATATTGCTTCTTCTGCACGACCCTAGCCTCCTGCAAACTTCCCTTGCAACCTTACATGTCTCCTCAGCCTATGCGTAGCCCACCACATACTGATAATTGGTTTTACCTCTTCTGACCTGTTCTCCGACCTTTAGCTCTTTGAGATACACACTGGTCCCTGACTGCCCGCCCATACAGCAGCTCAAATGGTGAAAACCCTGTGCTCCCCTGAGGGGCTTCCCTGTAGGCGAACAAGCCGCTGGAATGTAACGATCCCAATCGCTGGTTTTTCCTCACAGAGTTTCTTTAAGATGCCCTTCAGCACACCATTGAATCTTTCCCACCACCATTACATTGTGGGTGGTATGGGTAGTGAGAGCTGTGTGATCCCTAGCAGCCTGTTGACCTCCCTCATAAACGCCTGAGGGAATTGGGACGCCCTGTCACTGAGAACTTGCGATGGCACCCCCACGGAGAAAAGATGTTTTACTAGCCCTTCAGGACCTTGTTGCGTATCTACGCCTTTCAATGCACTGCTTCTGGATATCTGGTCGCGTAGTCCACGAGCGTCAACACATACCTGTGCCCACCTTTGTAACGGGGGCGAGTTTGGGGCCGTTTAGATCAACAGCCACTCTCCTGAATGGGTGTCAATTAAAGAGGGGCTGTTTAAGAGGCGCCTTCCTTTTACCCCTCTTGTGGCTGCCCTTTGACACACATCACATGACATGCAGAACGCTTTAGTCTGCCATTGCCCCTGGCCGTGAAATCATAAAAGATTCGGTCAGCTGTTTTTGATGGTGCCGAGATGACCCGCCATGGCGACTCGTGACCCACTGAATGACAGTGTCACGATAACATGCTGGTACCTCTAACTGAGTTTGTCACCCTTACCTGTCTTCCCCTTGGAAAACTCTCGGTACAACAACCCCCCCTTTCACCAGAAATTCTGTTCTCACCTCCTCTAAACACCTGTTCTCTCCACCTCTGCCAACTCCCAAGACTTCACGAGCGAAGGGTCTTGTTCCTGCGCTGCCCTAAACTCATCGGCGACACATCTATGCTGACTTCATTGCTGGAAAAGACTAACGGTTTATCAGCCTTTCCTCCCTTTTTTGCCCCTGTAGGGTCAAAAACTCAGGATCCCCTGGATCCCTTGCACCCGGAATATTTCCAATGATCAAATCATAAAGGGGTTTCTTCCATACCAGCGCAGACACTCGCCTGAAAGTAAGGGGTACGTACTTCTATCTTGGCAACTGGGGAAATCCCTCACAGTGCCACGATTGAGTACAGGTCTGGATTTGCCTGTCAAAACCCCTTCCTCGACCAGCGTTGTTCTTAACACCACATGAACAACCAGTGTCCCGTAACACTTTCACCCTCGCTGGCCAATCCACCCTTCTTTCCACGGTAATGAACCACTAGCCCAGTGCCCTCCACCCTGACACTGATGCTGTCCAGCCCGAGCCCTAGGCCGCACTCCACCTCTTCAGATTGGATCCCTTTTGGTTCCACTGCAGGTTTGTTTCCCCTGGCGACCCTATCAACCTCTTGCAAGGCTGCTGCCTTCTGGAACCTCATGCGACATTCCCTCGCCACATGTCCCTTCTTGTGACAAATGAAACCCTATTGTCCCTTTGTCCTCCTTTCTGGGCCCCACCACTGGGGTTTGCCCACTTTGCAGAAACTCCTAGTTCCTTGCACTCTTTCACCTGTGCCTGGCACCTGTTTCTCCTGCACCTTAGTGCCCAAACGTGCCTCCCTATACACCTCTGCTAACTTCCAGCAAATTCCCTGCTGTTCTGGCTCTTTTAAATGTATAATTAACTCTGGACTGCAACCCGACAAAATCTGTTCTTTCATAACCAGCTCTTTCAAATTTAGCGAACTCCTTTCTCGTACCACCAACTCTAACCATTTCAAATAGTGATCTAAACGTGCACCAAACTGAGTGTACGTTTCACCTGCTTGGGAATCTAGCTGATCGAAATTTTTTTCTAAACCCCTCCTCTGTGAGGGTCAAATCCCCTTCATCAAAGACTCCTTCACAGCACCAAAATCAGATGTTGGTCTGCTGGTAACGCAGTGGAAAATCTGTAATGCCTTACCCGTCAATAGCGTGACAAATGACTGCCCACTCTTCTGAAGGCCAACCCTGACTAGTAGCAAACGTTTCAAAGCGACTGATGTACGCATCAATCGAATCTGTTCCTTCAAGAATTTTTTGGGAACTTTGGTCGGGGGCATAACTGCGCACAGGGTCACTGAAACTGAACTACCACATCGGTGGTCTCCCCCTGTGTTCTCACTTTTTCTAACTCTAATTGGATCCTTAATCTTTCTGTTTCCTGCGTTTCCCTTTTTTCTTTTTGTTTCCTGCGTAAAACCCGATTATCATTAGCCTGAATCCCTTTAAACTTTCTGTCTCCCGCCTTATTCCTTTCTGTTTCCTGCGTTTTTCCCCAACCTTTTCCTGCTCTGCTATTTCTACTGCGACACGGCGTCTTTCCGCTCGCTCATTCTTTCCATCTTTTTGTTGGGTTTTAAAAGAATGCTCGCAACTCCCTCTCCCGAGTAGCCTAAATCACGAGCGACGCTCACAAGTTGTTCAATAGGGGTTTCTTTTCGTCCGCCATTATATCCTTTTTTTCTCTCTTTTTTTTTGGGGGGGGGAACAAGATTTTTACTACGACAGCCAAACTGGTGGTTACCGACACGAGTGACGTTATAGCACATCCTAGAATGATAATATTAGCTTGGGGCAACGTAATAGTTTTTATAAACGCCAAGCGCTGACCCAACTATGAGAGCGATTTTAGGCAATCTGTGCGAAATAAGTTACTCATGGGGCTGAAATGCCAACCTAGTGTTGACTATCTTGGAAGCAATGCCCAAGCCTAGTATTTTAACTATCTTGGAAACATACGTAAGACATTATCTTGTCTTAGGATTACAATACTTGAATCAACCCCGCTTCCTCTCTGAGAAGTTGACAATTATAATAAATGGGCCAGAATATCTGGCAGGCTCGCCAATAAATTGTCAACCTCAGGGTATGTCAGTGGAGGAAGGACTAGCGCACAGCCCAAACACACCACAGTTTTAAATCTCATTCAATATCATGCATTCGTCAATCCCAAACCATAGTAAAGTCTATAATTTACTACACATAATCATGAAGAAACATCAAATTTGGGATGGAATCAAACAAAATAAAACATTCTTCTTTCCTTGAACCCTTTACAAAACCATTTATCTAAATCATCATAACTAACCCGGGTATAAATAGTTTTCTACTTTACCTGCCAGGTGATCTTAAATGTTTACGAATCTCTGCTTTTCCTTTTCTTCTTCTTTTTTTTTTACTGTCACTTTCACAAACCCAGTCACGACACAACTGCTGGCACTGGTCAGGTTGGACCGCCGGCACTGGGCAGGTTGGACTGCTGGCACTGGTCAGGTTAGACCCCTGGCGTGGTCAGGTTACTGGGGTTGGCCTGTGGTCGCCCGATGAAAGTGGCGCTGCCAGGTAAGAGGTCGAACCCGGTTCAGATTGAACAGTGACTACCAGGCATCGATCTGTTCTCCTTTCTTCCTTCCTGCACTAACGCATTGCACTCTCTCTCTCTGTCTTCTGGTCTGCTCTATCAAATGGACATGGTTGCTTTTTTTTCTTTTTCTTTTTTTTCTCTTCATCAATTAGCAACGCTCTCTCTCTCTCCCCACATCTCTCCTTTGTCCTTCCCTGCAGACTCTATATCGTGCTAATGCTTCCACTCAGTTCTCTTCACTCCTCTCATTCTCTGCTTTTCTCTCGTGCAGAGCCTACTCCCAGAACCTCTCTCTCTCTGTTCTTTTTTCTTCCTTCCTTTCTCTCTCGTTCTCTCCCTCCTAGCTTTCTTATCCCGTTCCTATCTGTCAAAAGGGTGAGTCCCATTGGTCAGAATTTTTCCCGCCTTGTACCGAGGTTACCTCCCCTCTAATTCCATTGGACATGCAAATCGTCAAAGTTACATCTACCGGCCTTGCTCTCTGTGGTGGTCAATGGGTCATTTAATTAATTAGCTTGGCTTCACCCCCACCACACAATACCTTCCCCTTCCTACTTCAACGGCGACGTCTGGCTTAACTGTGGGCGCTGGTCTTGCAAATTAGCTGCATCAGTCTGACCCAGACGCCGAGATCGTCTGGCCAGACCTATTGAGACGTCGGTCAAGCCACTCGGTCTTGTCTGCGGGACGGTGCCGTCTCCGTGACAGACTAAAAATAGCCTCTTCGCCGTGCCTAATTGGCTGACGCGACACATGAAGTCGTCTGCCTGGAAACCAGGATGTTTGAGTTTGGACTTATGTCCAATTGAACTGGCTGGCGACTGACCACGAATTCGGTTTTCCTTTTTTTTTCCGTGACAATGTCCAATCATTTCAGTGTTACGTCATCCATACCAACGCCCAAACTGGCCTTCTCTTCCAAAAGTTGATGATGGGATTTTACGTGTGTGCAAGATGTTATGCGTGCGTTCACACACAGAACTTCGGTTTATAGTCTCATATTCGAAGGACTGTAATGGGGAAATGGTGTCAGAACCAATATCAACTCCGAGGGAAAAATGCCCCTGTACCTAAACGGCCCGGCGGAGATTCAAACCCTGCAACCCTAGGATCACCAAGATTACGAGTTCGGCGCTCTGCCACTGAGCTATTCGGCCCCCATTGTGATGGAATGAAAACCAAACAGTGTCGTTTTTTTGTACTCCCAGTTCTTATAGAACAGGGAGTACTTTAGAATGGGAACGAAGAAATGCTGTCTGTCTGTCTCTCTGTGTGTCGGTCAAAATGTCTTCCACTCGCTCAGATAAAACTACTGGGTCGATCTTTCTGAAAATTTGTAGGTATGTTCATTATGGGCCACGGATGATGCCCGGTGTTTTAGTTTACCGCTATAGCCGTTACTAACCGCTGTAACGGCCTGTAACGGTTTTTCTTCTTTATGGAATATATCAGAAAGTACTTGGCCAATTTATAAGCGGTTTGGATGATCTTGTGACAAATCGGAGCCTCTGTCCATATGTAAGTGATGTAATGCTGAAAATGGATTAAACAACCGTTAAAAACCGTTATTCTCCCGTTATTTCTTATATATAGGTGGATTTTAATGCAATTTGGTGTACAGAAAGGTTATCACACACAAATGGCACTTCTATTATAGTGTTTCAACATTTGACCGTTAAAAACCGTTATTCTTGACATATTGTCCGATTTGGATGAAATTTGATATGTACACAGGCTTTAGCCCAGTGAGGACTAAAATACCGGTTTCAAAAATGTGTATCGGTTATATCCGATAAACTGTTATTTTGCCGTTATTTTTTATATATTGGTGGGTTTTAATGAAATTTTGTATTTGGAAAGGTTATCGCACACAAATGGCACTTCCATGTAGTGTTTCAAAATCTGACCGTTAAAACCCGTTATTCTTGACATATTGTCCGATTTGGTATGTACACAGACTTTACCCCAGTGAGGGCTAAAATACCAGTTTCAAAAGTGTACATTGGTTATATAACCGTTAAAACCGTTATTTTGCCTTTATTTCTTATCTCACAAAGCACTTGGCCGATTTATAAGCGGTTTGGAAAACTGGGAGTACCTTTATATGCTTCGCATCTTCTTTCTTCCTCCTACGCTGTTAAAATTTATGTTTGTATGGCTGTTGACAGTGTTAACTGTTCCTGGTGTTGTAGTTGTGATGGTTCTCAGGGTTGTATTACAGGTGTATGTACACACACATGTTGTCCCTCCATCCACGCAGTGTCCAGTCCATCCAGTGTCCAGTTGTCCCTCTATCCAGGCAGTACCTGTCCTTGCTGGACGCGGCCCAGGCGGGGGCAGTGGGCGTGATCAGCGTGGCGACCAACTTGGTGATCATTGCCTACACCTTCTTCTCCCTGCTGACCTGGCTGAACGCCGTCCTGACCTGGTGCGGGGACAGGGTGGGCGTCCGGCAGCTGACCTTGGAGGTAGATTCTGGCTGTCTGTCCGTCTTTCTGTCTGTCTGTCCGTCTTTCTGTCTGGATGTCCGTCTGTCTGTTCGTCCGTCTGTCTGTTCGTCTGTCTGTCCGTCGGTCTGTTCGTCCGTCACCTTTGTCCTGCGGCCTGGTTCAACGTCATCCTCACCTGGTGCGGGAACAGGGCAGGTGTCCGGCATCTGACCTTGGAGGTCAACTCTCTGTTTGTCCGTCTGTCTGTCGGTCTGGCTGTCTGGCTGGCTGTCTGTGTGTCCGTCCGTCGTCTCTCTCCTCTCTCTCTCTCTCTCTCTCTCTCTCTCTCTCTCTCTCTCTTCAGATTTGGAAACATGCAAAGAGCAGTAAAGTTATAGATATCAAAACCAGAATGATGTACGGGATTTGTCATTTTTACCATGCAAAAGCATTCAGGATTCAAAGAGAATTTGCAATGTTATTGTACAGCAGTTCTTAATTTTCCATGCATATGGAACGAGTTGCTAAATGTCATTACAATTCGTAGTATCGTATTTGCGTCCCACTTTATATAATCATAACATTGATACATCTTAATTTTTCATGTTCCGTAATGACTGTACATGTCATTTGTCCACTTACCTCTTAAGAGTGATCAAGACCTGCTTGAATGAATTATCCGTATTCGTGTGGGTATAAGTATTCTCTCTCGCTGTCTCTGTCTCTGTCTCTCTCTCTCTCTCTCTCTCTCTCTCTGTAAGATTGTTCTTGAGAATGAAATTGATTTGGGATGTTTCTGCCTAGCTTTTCATGAGCTAGGTTGTCAGTTATTTACCTAAAGCATTTAATTACTTACTGAGAGTTTCAATAAAGACCACAGAATTCATCTTAAAACGAAATAAGAATTTTCCTTTTTTTATGCAAGTAAACACACAGAACACATTGCAAAGAGCAGCTTACTTGATAAGCAATGCGACAGACATATGGAATAGTCAACAAGTACCGTCTTAATCAATAAATACGTCTTGGTCAATAAATACGTCTTGGTCAATAAACACGTCTTAGTCAATAAATACGTCTTAGTCAATAAATACGTTTATGTCAATAAAAATGTCTTAGTCAATAAATACGTCTCAGTTAATAAATACGTTTATATCAATAAATACGTCTTAGTCAATAAATACGTCTTAGTCATCGAATACGTCTTCTTCAGACTTTACAACCAACCCACACAGAAAACGCGCAAAGCGCCACTCCCTCTGACTGCTGTCAGCTTGAGAATGACGATGCAGAAAAGAGCGTTGAGGAAATGTAACAATTAATACATTGTTCGAACATCCCAGACAAAACAATGTGACAGTAGCTACAACATTCGTGAATTATGCACAGAAAATGTAACAATTCTTATAAAAATTTAAATGTTAGTGACAGCACACCGCCAAAAACTCGCAGACAATTAAATGACAAAACAAAACACGACGCGTTTCGACCTCTTGGGTCTTCTTCGGGCAAGATACAGAACACTAAGGACAACGAAAATGAACGAGCAATCACTCATCTTCATTCACTTAAGCGCAAGATGGGCGTTGAATTTTTTTTTCTCTAGTTTTGTCCAGAGTACTGCAAGATTTTATATTTCTCGATGATTGACGCTGGACGTTAGCTCAAGGACAAGATGCGTGACTGAAAAAAATCGTGCAGTAGAATTTTTCAGAAGTTTCCCCCTGGATTAGGTCATCACTAGTGTCTCCTCTCGACATGGGGATTTTAAGGAATTTCAGAGCTTTGAGACTTTAGCTGTCTTTGGTTTGTTTGCATCCTTGTTTGTTTGTTTGTTTTCCTTTTGAAAGTTTCCTCTTTTTATTTGAAAGTTTTTTTAGTGTTCAGTTAATGCATCTTCACTTAAGGTGAGTAATGGAGAACTCCTTTACGCCTGGAGCGTGACCCCTCGGTAGTTCTTGTAAAGCTTCCTCGGAAACATTTCCGTTTGTGCCTCTCTCTCGCTCTCTCTCTCTCTCTCTCTCTCTCTCCCCCATCCTTGAGTTTCAAGCGACTGCAATATTCTTCGCGGTTTTTTTTAGTTGCCTGAGTTCCCTGACCTTCTTTCAGGGTATTCTCCTGCTTCTTGTGGGAATGTGAGTATGGATGAAAAGGTTTATTGATTTACATTATATGTGGAAATTGTGCTGTGAACTTGTGCTACGTCCTGTTCTGGTTTGAGTGCGTGCTGCACAGTGAGAAATCTGTTTGAAATTCTCTCCCCTTGATCATCAGATAGCCCTGTCCCCACCTGCAAACACACAGTCCCCACACAGTGCGTGGCAACGATCTTTTTTTTTTTTAACTGCATGATATCTAAGACGTTAAGTGTAGCACAATGTCGACGAATACAGGAATTAAAGCATGTGAGGGGTTAAGATTACAATTTCATTCGTCGGAAGTATTGAATAAGGACAGAAATATGCTATATTTTCACGTTTGACATCACGCCCACATTTACGACCATATTTGCTAACAACGTTTTATGTTTGTTTGATTGTTCGTCTCTTTTTGTTTGTTTGGGTTTTTTGTTGTTGTTTTTTTCGTAATTACAAATTCAGAATGCACGATTTATTCACACGTTTCTCGCAAAGAAACGCAAACTCAGTGAATTCTAACCGTTCACAGGCTGGGAGACAACATATAGGCTGGTGCGTGCGTCTTGTTTTCAGATGATCCTGTCTTTCCTCTTCTTCCCCGTGGCTTAATGATGGGGTTAATTCCAGATGATCCTGTCTTACCTCTTCTTCCCCGTGGCTTATTGATGGGGTTGTTTCCAGATGATCCTGTCTTATCTCTTCTTCCCCGTGGCTTAATGATGGGGTTAATTCCAGATGATCCTGTCTTACCTCTTCTTCCCCGTGGCTTAATGATGGGGTTAATTCCAGATGATCCTGTCTTACCTCTTCTTCCCTGTGGCTTAATGATGGGGTTGTTTCCAGATGATCCTGTCTTACCTCTTCCTCCCCGTGGCTTAATGATGGGGTTAATTCCAGATGATCCTGTCTTACCTCTTCCTCCCCGTGGCTTACCTGATGGGGTTAATTCCAGATGATCCTGTCTTATCTCTTCATCCCCGTGGCTTAATGATGGGGTTAATTCCAGATGATCCTGTCTTACCTCTTCTTCCCCGTGGCTTAATGATGGGGTTAATTCCAGATGATCCTGTCTTACCTCTTCCTCCCCGTGGCTTAATGCTGGGGTTAATTCCAGATGATCCTGTCTTATCTCTTCTTCCCCGTGGCTTAATGATGGGGTTAATTCCAGATGATCCTGTCTTACGTCTTCCTCCCGTGGCTTAATGATGGGGTTAATTCCAGATGATCCTGTCTTACCTCTTCCTCCCCGTGGCTTACCTGATGGGGTTAATTCCAGATGATCCTGTCTTACGTCTTCTTCCCCGTGGCTTACCTGATGGGGGTGGAGGTGCGAGACTGCCGGAACGTGGCCGCTTTGATGGGCACCCGCTTGACGACGGCCAGCCTGTTCAGCATGATCAAGTTGCAGGAGCTGGCGGGGAACAGGATGAAGTTCCAGGAGTATTCGCTGCTGCCTAACGCCACCATTTCTCACCTGGGGGATCACATCGTTCTGGACCAGTGGAACGTGACCCTGGTGGACGGGTATGTCTCGGTGAGTGGAGCTGAGACAGGGATGCTGATGCAGGTTATGATGATGAGACTGATGATGGTAATGATGATGAGACTGATGATGGTAATGATGATGAGATTGATGATGGTAATGATGATGAGACTGATGATGGTAAAGATGATGAGAATGATGATGGTAGTGATGGTAAGACTGATGATGGTAATGATGATGAGACTGATGATGGTAATGATGATGAGACTGATGATGGTAATGATGATGAGAATGATAATGGTATTGATGATGAGAATGATGATGGTAATGATGATGAGAATGATGGTAGTGATGGTAAGGCTGATGATGGTATTCATAATGGTAATGATGATGAGAATGATGATGGTAATGATGATGAGACTGGTGATGGTAATGATGATGAGAATATGGTAATGACGATGAGCATGATGATGGTAATGATGATGAGACTGATGATGGTATTGATGATGAGAATGATGATGAGACTGATGATGGTATTGATGATGAGACTGATGATGGTAATGATGATGAGAATATGGTAATGACGATGAACATGATGATGGTATTGATGATGACACTGATGATGGTAATGATGATGAGACTGATGATGGTATTGATGATGAGAATGATGATGGTAATGATAATGAGACTGATGATTGTATTGACGATGAGAATGATGATGGTAATGATGATGAGAATGATGATGGTATTGACGATGAGAATGGTGATGGTAAAGATGATGAGAATATGGTAATGACGATGGACATGATGATGGTCATGATGATGAGAATAATGATCGTTTATTTCATACGCATGAGTAACTCGTTCTTCTCTCTCTCTCTCTCTCTCTCTCTCTCTCTCTCTCTCTCTCTCTCTCTCTATATCACATCGGTTTGGTCTCCTCGTATTGAAAAAAAGAAGAAAAAAATTCGGTGGTTATGAATGGCAAGTATTTCCTCTTTTTTGTTTGTTTGTTTGTTGTTGTTTGTTTCTCACAGACCACCATGCAAGAATGCCAGTCATGTCAGTGCTACAAATCAACACAGTGCACAACCCTGTTGGAAGTACCACCAGGCAAGAATGCCAGTCATGTCAGTGCTACAAATCAACACAGTACACAACCCTGTTGGAAGTACCACCAGGCAAGAATGCCAGTCATGTCAGTGCTACAAATCACCACAGTACACAACCCTGTTGGAAGTACCACCAGGCAAGAATGCCAGTCATGTCAGTGCTACAAATCAACACAGTGCACAACCCTGTTGGAAGTACCACCAGGCAAGAATGCCAGTCATGTCAGTGCTACAAATCACCACAGTACACAACCCTGTTGGAAGTACCACCAGGCAAGAATGCCAGTCATGTCAGTGCTACAAATCACCACAGTACACAACCCTGTTGGAAGTACCACCAGGCAAGAATGCCAGTCATGTCAGTGCTACAAATCAACACAGTACACAACCCTGTTGGAAGTACCAACAGGCAAGAATGCCAGTCATGTCGGTGCTACAAATCAACACAGTACACAACCCTGTTGGAAGTACCACCAGGCAAGAATGCCAGTCATGTCAGTGCTACAAATCAACACAGTACACAACCCTGTTGGAAGTACCACCAGGCAAGAATGCCAGTCATGTCAGTGCTACAAATCAACACAGTGCACAACCCTGTTGGAAATACCACCACACGAGTGACAGTTTCTGTTCTAGCTATCACAGTCTCACTGCGTAGTGATTTAGCATACAACGGTATTTGACGGGGGAGGGGAGGGGAGGGGGGGGGTCGTTGTTGTACAGTAATAGAAGAACACGCAGAACAAGACTTTTTTGCTGTCCCGTCTTCAGTGCCAGCTCAGTGGCATTGCACCCACGCCGCTCATTCCGACAACCCGTCCACAGCCACAACTTGGTCAGTCCCAGGCCCACCGCAGCCCCGGCACCGGCAATCCACAGGGAGCAGTCAATGTCAAGTCTTCAAGAGGCAACCCACCGGAGGAGACACTGCACTGCTGCCGAGTCACTTCGGTGGTGTTCAGTGGCGCCTGTTCTGATCCAACATACGCAGGACACCACCTACTAAGCCCCCTACTGACGACAATAATTGCGTAGTCGCGGAGCCAGCGTGAGTGAGCTCTCCTTCCGGAGGGCGCCACCACTTCCGTCCAACGACAGCCCCTATGGACTCGCCGATACCGGTGACCTAGACGGAATAAACCAAGGCCACAGACGTGGAGAGGACATCGAAACGGTCACCATGAGAGCAGGGCATAAAGGGCCACAGAATTTGAGACTTTTTTATGCTGATCGATAAGAATGAGGATGATAAAGTTGATGCAACGAATTTCCACTTCGGTCTTAGACTGCATGACAGGGCTGTACTCTACGCTTCCTTTCATAATATATCCCGGCGTCAACCAGGCCCGAGAGATACAGACACCTGCAGTGTTGGTCAGGAAATTTGAGCAACGCTCTCAAGGACGCATCCATTAAGTGGATGAAACCCGACTGTGTGGTCCCAGTCTTCCCAACTGAGTTCGCAGCAAACTCAACTCTGGGTAGGAGGCGGTCGGAGCAGAAAAATCCCACATGACTCTGATGGGAATCGAACCCACGACCTCCCAGCCGGGAGTCCGCGACGCTAACCACTTCGCCACGGCGGCTGTTGCAGAACAAGACTTTCTACGACAAAGGCTGACCAATGGACCCAAAGAAGCCAAAACAGAGTTGCACAAGAGTGAAAGAAAAATTCAGACAGTCCGGGACAGTGATAGGAAAGAGGCACGTCTCTTGGCTACGTCTTAGCAGATGTCTGACCTACACATTAGCCCAACGCGCTGGTCAGACCCTCAGTACCTACTTAACATTGGCTGTACCATTATTATCGTTGTATATGTGTGCATGATGAGTATGTATATGTGTGTGTATGTATATGTGTGGGCACGGGCTCATGTGTGTGTGCCAGTGTACACGGTATACATGTGCATGTACGTGTTAGTGTGTGTGTGTGTGTGTGTGTGTGTGTGTGTGCGGAAAAGGACACGAAATACTAGAACATGAACAGTAGAATGGTGTATTCAGTTTATACAGGTTGTCTAGTCCGTGTGAACTAAAGTGCTACACTCACCCTGACTAGTTAAGTGCAAGATGACAGATCATTTTCGACGAAGAGGAAACTGGAAACCTTGCACATGCTAACAGCTCTTACCGTATACACAGCTCACCCGTATACACAGCTCATCCGTATACACAGCTCATCCGTACACACAGCTCACCCGTATACACAGCTCACCCGTATACACAGCTCATCCGTATACACAGCTCACCCGTATACACAGCTCATCCGTATACACAGCTCATCCGTATACACAGCTCTATACATGGCTCACCCATGTAAACAGCTCACCGCACACACAGCTCACCCATGTAAACAGCTCACCGTACACACAGCTCACCCATGTAAACAGCTCACCGTGCACACAGCTCACCCATGTAAACAGCTCACCGTGCACACAGCTCACCCATGTAAACAGCTCACCGTGCACACAGCTCACCCGTGTAAACAGCTCACCGTACACACAGCTCACCCATGTAAACAGCTCACCGTACACACAGCTCACCCATGTAAACAGCTCACCGTACACACAGCTCACCCATGTAAACAGCTCACCGTGCACACAGCTCACTCATGTAAACAGCTCACCGTGCACACAGCTTACCCATGTAAACAGCTCACCGTGCACACAGCTTACCCGTGTAAATAGCTCACCGTACACACGGCCAAAAGACATGGATAACAAAACATCAGAATCGAAAATGGTCCTCATCTTAAAAAAGAAAAAAGACGCGCTATCACAACGAACTGCTGCACTAGGCGAAAATCTGTTTTTGAAAAAGGCAGTGGACCGTCAATAAGTTTAAGGAAGTATAATGAATTGCTAAGTCAAGTCAAATCATATTTCATGGAAGGTTGAAGAATAAATCATGTCCTCATAAAAAGAAAGAAACAAATGCAGAAGATGACGAGAAAAAATAATCATTACCACAAAGAAAATTTAGAAAGAGAGGGGGTGGTTACCGCCAGGGACACAGACAAATGAAGTACAGGACAAGACACTAGAAAGAGAGGGGTGGTTACCGCCAGGGACACAGACAAATGAAGTACAGGACAAGACAACAGAAAGAGAGGGGGGTGGTTACCGCCAGGGACACAGACAAATGAAGTACAGGACAAGACACTAGAAAGAGAGGGGGTGGTTACCGCCAGGGACACAGACAAATGAAGTACAGGACAAGACACTAGAAAGAGAGGGGGTGGTTACCGCCAGGGACACAGACAAATGAAGTACAGGACAAGACACTAGAAAGAGAGGGGTGGTTACCGCCAGGGACACAGACAAATGAAGTACAGGACAAGACACTAGAAAGAGAAGGGGGGGGGGTTACCGCCAGGGACACAGACAAATGAAGCAATACAGACAAATCTTGTCCTGTACATTATATGTCTATGTCCTTGGTGGTGTCTAACCTCCTCTCTTTCTAACTGTTGCTTCATTTTCCGCCCCCAGTCACTCCGTTTTGAAACTTTACCACAAAGAAAGAAATGAATGCAGCACGTGACGAGAAAAACGACCAACAACATTTTCAAAAGCATTCAACTTCTTCCGTACAATGTGCATAACTCTTAATATCACATTTGAAATAATAATAAAACTATTGAAACATTAACTTCAAATAAAGTAGCAGAGAGAGAGAGAGATAGAACTCAGAATTGGGTGTATGGTGAACGTAACAACAATATATGAATTTTACAGAACACTAGAAAGACTGGATGGACTTCTCTGTCAAAAAGTCATAGCTGATCGAAACTGAAATGCCTTTAACATCATATATGTCAAATTCAAGAGGTGTTGCGATTCTCTTTAACAATAATTTTGAATTTTGTGTAAAGAAGGTTTACAAAGATACAGGTGGAAGCTACATTTTTGCTGTCGTATCCATTTTGGATAAGATAATGTTGATTATTAGCCTGTATGGGCCAAACCATGATGATCCTGATTTTTTTGTTGAGTTAGAAGATCATATTAAGGATGTTGGTATTGAGAATGTTGTAATTGGAGGGGACTGGAACCTGGTTCAAGACTTTTCAATGGATTATTTTAATTACAAGCATTATAACAATGTTAAAGCACAACAACAAGTTGAAGACATGATGTTTAATCTAGATCTTACAGATATATGGAGGATGTTGAATCCTTAGTTGAAAAGATACACATGGCACAGATCCTCCCCTCTGCAGCAAAGTAGATTTGATTTTTTTCTAGTTTCAGATTATGTGTCTACCTTCGTCACGGATGCAGATATTAAGGCAGGATACAGGACAGACCATTCAATGATTACTTTAACCTTTGCTAGAGAAACTAAACGATACCCCTTCTGGAAATTTAATTGTTCTTTGTTGAAGGACAAACAGTACATTGATGAAATTAATGAGGAAGTTAAAGCTGTGATAGAAGAGTACACAGTACTGCCCTATTCAAGAGAACAACTACCATTTATTGAGCGTTCAGAAATTCAGTTTACTATTAGAGATCAACTGTTCCTAGACGTTTTATTAATGAAAATAAGAAGTAAAACTATAACATTTGCAACTGAAAAGAAACGCAGAAGTAATGAAAAGCAGAATTGCGTTTACAAGTGAATATTGAAAAGTTAGAGAGGAAAGAACAGTTGACTGATGAAGAAAGACATGATTTAGAGCAGGACAAAGAGGAACTAGAGAGGAATCAACATTTTTGCTCGCTTGAAAAAAGAAACTTAAACGAAAATATGACAAAGTTAATGTTAAATGGTGGTTTAGAAATATCTGATGACGTGAGGATCCAACATGAAGTGAAGAAATTTTATTAAGAATTGTACCGGCCAAAGGAAGTTGAGGATTGCGAAATTTCTGAAATGGTTAATTTACCTCATGTCCTAACAGACAACGAAAAGGTACAATTAGAAGGAACAATATCTATGGTTGAGGCTGGCTATGTACTTAAACAGATGAAAAACAATGAAAGCCCTGGATCAGACGGATTTACTGTTGAGTTCTTCAAATTGTTTTGGCCATCACTTGGAACATTCTTTGTGCGATCTTTAAGTGAAGGTTTTAAACTAGGCGAGTTGTCCACCACACAAAGGAAGGAATTACATTGTGTATTCCTAAAGGGGATAAATCTCGAGATACCATCAAAAGCTGGAGGCCAATTACTCTTTTAAATGTTGTTTATAAGACAAGGTCAGCATGTGTTGCGAATAGACTGAAAATGGTTCTTCCAAATTTAATCAGTGAAGACCAAACATGTTACACATGGTACGGAAACTGTTTATGGTACATGGCCAAAACGGCTGTTGAAGCATAAATGGTGTGAATCGTACGCTGATATGAAGTGAAACGCTATGAATTTGTGTTAAATGTGATGTTTTTTGCAAGGAGAAAAATAAGAATTGATTAAAAAAAAAAATGCCTTGAACAAGTAAACCGATAAATGTCTTACTATGCTTTCATTGAGAGAGAGAGAGAGAGAGAGAGAGAGAGAGAGAAAGAGAGAGAGAGAGAGAGAGAGAGAGAGAGAGAATGTGTTACAATATACTGTCAACATCACTTTAAAGAAGCCAATAAATCTCTCACCTTCCTTTCTAATTTAAACATGCATTTGCCAGTAATGACAGGTTGCACGTACTGGCAATTCACATTCAGTAGTTATTGTGTTGTTGTTGTTCTGAGTTTGATAATTGTAAACATTACAACATTTTAGTATGTCGTAGTCGTTGTTATATTCTTTTTTTCAAATCAGCTATCAAAAGATTGTTCATTCGTTATAAGATGCTGCGGCAGTCGATGTTTTCATTCGAGGAATGTTGTTGCTGCCATCGAAGTGATCAAATCCTTCGTGTTACTCCGACAATATGGTGCCCTGCATATCACATCAAACTGCACGGTGTACGACAGGTCTGTTGTCATCGGTCATAACACGTTGCTCTCTCTCTCTCTCTCTCTCTCTCTCTCTCTCTCTCTCTCTCTCTCTCTCTCTCTCCGCCACGACTCTGTAGTTTACTTGCACTTCTGCACATGCACACACACATTCATGCACACACACATGCACACGCATGCACGCACGCACGCACGCACACACACACACACACGCACACACACACACACACACACACACACACGCACACACACACACACACACACGACACACCCAGGCCCGTGCTCACACACCCTTTCACACACGTGTACACTCACCACACACATACAATGATAGTAATGGCACAACCAGTGTTAGGTAGGTACTCAAGGTGTGACCAGTGCGTTGGGCTAATGCGTAGGGCAGACATTTTCTAAGTCGTAACCAGGAGACCCTCTTCTTCAAGTATTTCGTCTTAGTTGTTAATCCATTTATCCATCAGTGTCACAAAGGACAGGGCTCCAAGGAGGGCAACGGTCCAACTGCCACCACACACTCACCAACGAACGCGCGGAGGCAAGAGAAGTACAAACAAGGACGCCACTTTAATTGAACGACATAAAAAATGTGTCAAAATTCACACACCAAGGGGGGATAAGGCCATACAGAAGAAAAGGACAGATGCCAGGTCAATAGAAGTAATTGAGAGAAAGCAAAGAAGAGAGAGCTCCCCTCTGCTGGACTACCTACAGGGACACAAGACGGAGAAAAAAATTAAAGGAAGCCTGGTTAAACCCCTCCCCTGCCTAAAACCAATCCTAGACAACCCCAAACCACCCAAAGGAGTAAAAGGGGGCGACAGTTTCTGTAATAATCAAAACAGGAACTGCAAAATCACTCTCTCTCAAAAAAGGAAAACTACACTATATGGCACGCAGGCCCGTCCTTAGACCGCAACAGGTCAAGGTGACATAATACAATGAATACCTGGTAGATACTATGAATATAGTAGGCTTATAGGCCTGCACATGCACACTCCGACAGGACACATGACAGAGACGGACATCAGTCACGACATGGACATGAACACATGACCTTTCAGTTTATGTCCCTGGCGTGTAAACAGAACCCCTGGCAGCCCAAGCCGGTGACAAACTCAGGGTAGGTCGGTCCCCGCCGGGACGATGCGCTTAAGTCCGAGGGGTCTTCACAGGCCGAGTCGCGGGCCCTAACTGGACGGCACCGAACGCGCAGACTGGACAGCTCACAGCTTGGTGTGCTCGAAACTGGTCACGCTCGAAAGCTCAGCGAAGGTAGGCCAGGCCGACGGCCAACACCACTGCCCACTGAAGGGCAGACTGACCAATACACTGCCCACTGAAGGGCAGACTGACCAATACACTGCCCACTGAAGGACAGACTGACAGATACACTGCCCAGCGAAGGGCAACACAGCCACGAGGCTAAGGAAGGTGACCCTAGGTCTGGACTGGTATCCAACGAGTACTGTACTGCTAGCACAGGACAAAAAGATCGCTCCCCCAACACAAGCACGAACACGACTCAAAAAGAAAATGGCCGACATAAACAAAAAGCACGTGAACCACGCACGCAACCCATCCACCCACGCAGCCAACAGGCCCCAACTAGGGTGGAGGGGGGATCAAATTGAACGAGTCGTGGACGGCACGGACTGACTGGCCTATGACAGAGCGAACAAGCCAAGGATAAAACCCGGAAAGGATATGCATCATCCTCAGCCGAAACAAACGGCGTTCGGTTCCAAACAAAACCCACCAAGGAAACGGCACTATACAAATGGTAGCTGAAGCGACACGACACTGAAAATAAGGTGAAACCAAAGACAGGACCAAACAGCTGAACAGCAACGGCAAGCACAGAGAAATAGAACAAACTCGCCAGAGTGCTGCCAACCAGAGAAAACTGGAAGGGGATCAGCATCCTTGCTATCTGAATACATGGAAGTCCCAGTGCCCTGCAGCACACAAACACACACATCCTGCGGTCAAAGCAGAGCAGAAAAGGCCGTCCGTGACAATCAGCTTAAAATCATGCGCAGTGTTGCCTCAGAACTTAGCGGGTGTGGTGTAGCGTACATGGAGTCGACAGCATGCGGTGGCACCTCCAAGATGAAACTGAAACTGAAACATCTGTTGCCGTCGATTTTGTATTGCATGTATGTTGCTGCTGCCATCGGACTGAGAAAGTCCCTTGGTGTTGCTCTGACAGTGTGGCGCCTTGCAGATCACATCACATCACACGGTTAGTGAATGGTCTGTTGTCGTCAGTCGTCAGACAGAGGACTGCTTTCTTCTGCCTCCCTTTCTGCCATAGACTCCTGGTTTTCTTTGAATGCTTTGTTCGTCTTTCTAACCGTGCGTTCTCTTCACTCGTTCCAGAGACGAACAGAACACATTGCGACCTACGCCCTGTGCGGCTTTTCCACCATCATGTCGATGTTCGTGTGCTTCAGCATCATGCATATCCTGGTCCCCCATCGGCGGTCATGGCTGATCCACAACTCGCTGTCTCTCTTGCTGGCCGGCAACCTGGCCAACTTCATGGTCGGCTGCTTTGCCGGTCAGTGTGTGTGTGTGTGTGTGTGTGGTGTGGTGTGGTGTGGTGTGTGTGCGTGTGTGTGTGTGTGTGTGTGAAAGAGAGAGAGAGAGAGATGTTTTCTGGCAGTTTTCCATTCATGCTTGTGTGACAGGTTTGCTGGCTGATCTACATTGAGTTTTATCATCTGTGTGTGGGAGATTTGCAGGTTACGTTTCCATGGAGTTTAATTATCATCTGTGGGGGGAGATTTGCAGGTTAAGTTTCTATGTAGTTTATTATCATCTGTGTGTCGGAGATTTGCAGGTTAAATTTCTCTGGAGTTAATTATTATCTGTGTGTGGGAGATTTGCAGGTTAAGTTTCCATGGAGTGTTATTATCATCTGTGTGGGGAAAATTTGCAGGTTAAGTTTCCATGGAGTTTTATTATCAGCTGTGTGTGGGAGATTTGCAGGTTAAGTTTCCATGGAGTTTTATAATCATCTATGTGTGGGAGATTTACAGGCTAAGTTTCCATGGAGTTTTATAATCATCTATGTGTGGGAGATTTACAGGCTAAGTTTCCATGGAGTTTTATAAGGTGTATCAGGATTTCTGGTAGATCTCCATTCAGTTTGATCATGTGTGTGGGACAGGTTTGCCCACTGATCTCCATTGAGTTGATCATGTGTGTGGGACAGGTTTGCCCACTGATCTCCATTGAATTGATCATGTGTGCGTGTAACAGGTTTGCTTGTTTATCTTAATCGAGTTCTAGGATCTGTGTGTGACAGGTTTTTTGGCTGACGTCCGTTATGTTTTATGAGCTGTGTGGGACAGTTTTGCTGGCCGATCTCCATTTAGTTTTATTATCCATACGTGCCAGGTTTTATGGATGAAATCCGTTGAGCATTATGATCTGTGTGTGAGAGAGTTCCTGCCTGACCTCTGTGAGGTGTTTTGATCTATTTTGGTGTGTGACAGGATTGCTTGCTGATGTCCACTGAGTTCTATCATCTATGTGTGACAGGTGTGCTTGCTGATGTCCACTGAGTTCTATGATGTCTGTGTGACAGGTGTGCTTGCTGATGTCCACTGAGTTCTATGATCTCTGTGTGACAGGTGTGCTTGCTGATGTCCACTGAGTTCTATGATCTCTGTGTGACAGGATTGCTTGCTGATGTCCACTGAGTTCTATTATCTATGTGTGACAGGTTTGCTGGGTGATTTTCATTGAGCTGTATGATCTGTGTTACAGGTGTCCTGGCTGATCTCCACTGAGTTTAATCATCTGTGTGTATCATGTGTGCTGACTGACATACATGACGTTTTATACTCTGTGTGTGGCAGGTTCACTTGTCAATTTCCTTTGAGTGTTGTCATCTGTGTGTGGCAGGTTCACTTGCCAACATCCTTTGAGTGTTGTCATCTGTGTGTGACAGGTTCACTTGCCAATTTCCTTTGAGTGTTGTCATCTGTGTGTGGCAGGTTCACTTGCCAATTTCCTCTGAGTGTTGTCATCTGTGTGTGGCAGGTTCACTTGTCAATTTCCTTTGAGTGTTGTCATCTGTGTGTAGCAGTCACTTGACAATATCCTTTGAGCGTTGTCATCTGTGTGTGACAGGTTCACTTGACAATATCCTTTGAGCGTTGTCATCAGTGTGTGACAGGTTCACTTGACAATATCCTTTGAGTGTTGTCATCTGTGTGTGGCAGGTTCACTTGACAATATCCTTTGAGTGTTGTCATCTGTGTGTGACAGGTTCCATTGCTAATTTCTATGGAGTGTTTTCATCTGTGTGTGACAGGTTCACTTGACAATTTCCTTTGAGTGTTGTCATCTGTGTGTGACAGGTTCACTTGACCATTTCCTTTGAGTGTTGTCATCTGTGTGTGACAGGTTCACTTGACAATATCCTTTGAGTGTTGTCATCTGTGTGTGGCAGGTTCATTTGACAATATCCTTTGAGTGTTGTCATCTGTGTGTGACAGGTTCACTTGCCAATTTCCTTTGAGTGTTGTCATCTGTGTGTGACAGGTTCACTTGACAATATCCTTTTGAGTGTTGTCATCTGTGTGTGACAGGTTCACTTGCCAATTTCCTTTGAGTGTTGTCATCTGTGTGTGACGGGTTTACTTGCCAATTCCCTTTGAGTGTTGTCATCTGTGTGTGACAGGTTCATTTGACAATATCCTTTTGAGTGTTGTCATCTGTGTGTGACGGGTTTACTTGCCAATTTCCTTTGAGTGTTGTCATCTGTGTGTGGCAGGTTCACTTGCCAATTTCCTTTGAGTGTTGTCATCTGTGTGTGACAGGTTCACTTGCTAATTTCCTTTGAGTGTTGTCATCTGTGTGTGGCAGGTTCACTTGCCAATTTCCTTTTGAGTGTTGTCATCTGTGTGTGACAGCTGTAGTGCCTGCATTCCGTTGTGCTCTATATGTTCCTTTCAGGTGTTTCTTTGAGTGTTGTCATCTGTGTGTGACAGCTGTAGTACTTGCATTCCGTTGTGCTTTATGATATGTTCCTTTCAG
>CM031602.1:89967752-89982752 GCA_018398815.1 Conus ventricosus | reverse complement strand
GTGTGTGTGTGTGTGTGTGTGTGTGTGTGTGTGTGTGTGTATGACTGGTTTGCTGGCTGATCTCTAACAGGGTTTGTAGGGTGTGTGTGTGTGTATGTATGACTGGTTTGCTGGCTGATCTCTAACAGGGTTGTAGGGGGTGTGTGTATGTGTGACTGGTTTGCTGGCTGATCTCTAACAGGGTTTGTAGGGTGTGTGTGTGTGTGTGTGTGTATGACTGGTTTGCTGGCTGATCTCTAACAGGGTTGTAGGGGGTGTGTGTATGTGTGACTGGTTTGCTGGCTGATCTCTAACAGGGTTGTAGGGGGTGTGTGTATGACTGGTTTGCTGGCTGATCTCTAACAGGGTTGTAGGGTGTGTGTGTATGTGTGACTGGTTTGCTGGCTGATCTCTAACAGGGTTGTAAGGTGTGTGTATGTGTGTGTGTGTATGACTGGTTTGCTGGCTGATCTCCATTTAGTTTTATAACTTGTGTGTGTCAGGTTCACTGCCTGATCTTCATCGAGTTTTATTCTCATTGAGCGATAACCTTATAGCTGATCTCCGTTGAGTTTTATAATCTGTAAAAGTTTGACAGCTGATCTCCCTGGAGTTTGCTATCTGTGTGTGACAGTTAAAAGTTTGACAGTTGATCTCCCTGGAGTTTGCTATCTGTGTGTGACAGTTAAAGGTTTGACAGTTGATCTCCCTGGAGTTTGCTATCTGTGTGTGACAGTTTTTCAGGCCGACCTCCGTTCAGTTTTATCATCCAGCCCTGGTAAGTTTGCTGGCTGGTCTGTTTTGAGTTTAATGATGATCATGATGATGATGATGATGAGAGAGACCGAGAGAGAGAGAGAGAGAGGTTTGCCAGCTGATCTACATTGACTTTCATAATCTATGTGTGACAGGGCTGCTGACTAATCTCTATTGCATTTTGTGATGTGTGTGTGTAACAGAGAGGTTTGCTGGTTGATCTCTATTGAGAGCTATGATCTGTGTGTGACAGGTTTGCTGTCGGATCACCATTGAGATTCCCAAGTATCAACATATGTATTGTTTGCTGACGGTCGCTGTAACACGTACATGAGCGTGTACATAGGTACAGTTGTTCGTCAATGATGGGTTACTCTGGAGGAGACAAAACAGCGCAGTGTATAAAATTGACTTCTCTGCAGCAGCAGCAGTAGTAGTAACAGTAGTATTTATAGCAGTTGTTATTGCTGTTGTTGTTGTGCCATTATTATCATTGTTATTCTTATTCTTAAACTGTTTTTGGCAGTGGTGGTAATCGTTGTAGTAGTGTAATTATGGCAACGCTATGATACGAAGTCACATTCCAGTTGGTAATAACTTCGTAAAATTGTCAAACAAGGTTGAAAAATCAACACAACAAGTTCATATGGGTCATTGGCGTGGTTGAATAGGTAATATTGTTAAGTCAAATGCCCAAACATTCAATAAAATGACATTGGATGTTTTGGCTTAATCGAAAAATAATTGATGAAAATAATGATGTTTTCAGCTTTTTGAAAGGATTCATTATTCCATTTATTCGGTGGTGTGTGTGTGTGTGTGTGTGTGTGTGTGTGTGTGTGTGTGTGTGTGTGTGTGTGTGTGTGAGGGTCAATATCTTCTATAGTTCTGAAAACAGCGTCTCACAACTAAGTATTTCCCACTATTTCAGGAAATAAAGGGCGAATCTTGTTCAAGTTAATTCCACTGTTGCGGGGAAAATTGGTTGTGACATGGTTTGGGTCGTACTTTTGTTATTAAAACTATACAAAGATAGTCTTAGGATGGTTTTGTTAAAATCTGCTTGAACTACACATTTATCAAATTTCCTTTCCAAAATCAAATTCATACCCTGCTGCTCGGCGCCGTGGGCTTAACAAAATGCATGACATGCAGAAGATGACCCGGTGTTAGCAACAGAACAAGTGTGCCACACTTTGTTGGTTACTTTACGTTACCTTTAAGTTTTGCTTTGCTTTAGATGTTGTATAGGATTGTTCCATGTAAGCAAAATGGCCAAATGGCAATAGCGACATAATGATTCGGTGGTTTCTTGGAGGCCGTTCTGAGTTGAACGTATCATGGGTTCGCGATTCTAAGGCGCGAAGTAACGACGAACCGTAGTTTCTCTTTTAATGGGATTGGCCTTGAAGTCAATTTAAGTGGCAGTGAAGTCAATTTAAGTGGCAGTGAAGTCGATTTAAGTGGCAGTGAAGTCGAGTTTAGCAATCATTTTGTCTGAAAGTTAAATTGTTTATTTCCACAGCCCTTGGTAACTCGGCTGTTTCGGCCCTATCGAATAAAAATGTGTACCTACAAATCGCGGAGAGAAATTTAGGTCGTGCAGCCACCGATTGATGTCAGTTTCCGGCGAGATGACACAAACCAGTCTTGTCAGGTGTACCGCAGGGAACTGTCCTGGGGCCCTTGTTTTTCTTAATTTATATAAATGACATAAGTAGAAATCTCTCTCCTGGAACTACTATAAGGCTTTTTGCAGATGACAGTTTAGTATATAGAACAATTAGAAGCAAGAATGATACACGCATTCTACAAGAAGATCTAAACGCTTTACAAGAGTGGGAAAGAACTTGGAAAATGGAATTTCATCCCCAAAAGTGCCAAGTGTTGCGTATATGTAACAAACGCTCACCAATTAGATCAGATTATTCTATTCATAATACTATTCTTAAAGAAACTAATGCTGCAAAATATTTAGGCGTGATTATAGATAGTCGTCTCAAATGGAAAGAACATTACAATTTAGTATGTAAGAAAGCAAATAACATCTTAGCTTTCTTATACAGGAATATCAATGACTGCCCCCAAAAGGTTAAAGACGACTGCTACAAAACACTGGTTAGACCAGTACTGGAATTATGGTTGCTCAGTTTGGGATCCTTACCATCTAAAGGACATTGATAACCTCGAAAAGATTCAGAAGAGAGCAGCACGGTTCGTAACAGGGAACCACATCAGAGAAAAGGGGAATACTAGGAAGAATATGAGGAAATTAGAATGGAAACCCTTAGAAGAGAGAAGAGCTTTTATCAAACTTAACATTTTTTTCAAAGGCAGAGCTAAAGTAATTGATATTCCAATGGAACAACTAGTATTGAATAAAAGTAGCACCAGGAGTGGCGGTCAATGTTATACCATACCAGCATCAAATATTGACAGCCACTTACATTCTTTTTATCCCAGTTCTGTACGGCTGTGGAACTCACTGCCGGGTGCCATCAAGATTGCCACAAATGCAATCTCTTTTAAAAAACAAATTAATTCAACAGTTTTGAGATCTGCATATTGATGAGTTTCTATTTTTACTTCCCTAGATGTTTTACTATTGCCTGGGCCTGAGATTGGCCATTTTTTTAACTTCTTGAATATCGAGTGCGACCCCTTGTTGCCAAATTTGCTCCAGGGGCCAACAGTCTGAGTCGCACTGTTTTATGCTATTTTATTTTACTTTTTAACATGCGCGCTGGTGACCTACTCGTTTTTGAGTGAACCAGTATTTTAGGAAGAAGAAGAACTGATTTCCATTATAGGAGATCTTTCATACAGTTACTTCCCTTAGCGCGAACCCAAACTGTTGACAGAATAATTGTGTTGAGCGATGTTTCACCGCCAATCGAGCTGTGGCCAGTTTAGCGAACCTGATCGAACTTGGATCGCAAACCGGATGTTCGTTCAGTTGAGACAGACTCCTGGGAGTTCAGAACTTTCCGGAAGGTGCAAACGGCTTTCAGAAATTAAGAGCACAACGTTCCGTGGAAGGTGCAAAAGGCTTTCAGAAATTAAGAGCAGAACGTTCCATGGAAGGTGCAAAAGGCTTTCAGAAATTAAGAGCAGAACGTTCCATGGAAGTTGCAAAAGACTTTCAGAAAGTAAGAGCAGACGTTCCATGGAAGGTGCAAAAGGCCTTCAGAAATTAAAAGCAGAACGTTCCATGGATTTTGATTGGTTACACTACGTCATTTTTCTCTAACTTCCAATCATAACCCATGTACTGTAACTAGCTTTGCTCCTCCCTGTTTCTCCGACTATTTCATGAACTGTGAACAGGCTTCTGACCTGTTGAGACGTTTAGGAAAGTGGTCTATGATTTGTCTTGGAGTTGAAGGACACGTCACATTTGGGACCTTGGTAAGGGTCGTTTGAAAACTGAGTTGTGAATATTCTGCTGGAAGGGAAAACTTTGAACTCATCACCAGAGTCCAGTTGTCCTCTGGTCGGATCGAGAATGACAATCAGCTCTCGTCAGTCACCTCTCGTCAGTCACCTCTCGTCAGTCACCTCTCGTCAGTCACCTCAGTCACCTCTCGTCAGTCACCTCTCGTCAGTCATCTCAGTCACCTCTCCTCAGTCACCTCTCGTCAGTCACCTCTCGACAGTCACCTCTCGTCAGTCACCTCTCGTCAGTCACTCTCGTCAGTCACCTCTCGTCAGTCACCTCTCGTTAGTCACCTCTCGTCAGTCACCTCTCGTCAGTCACCTCTCGTCAGTCATCTCAGTCACCTCTCGTCAGTCACCTCTGTCCAGTCACCTCTCTTCAGTCACCTCTCGTCAGTCACCTCTCGTCATTCACCTCTCGTCAGTCACCTCTCGTCAGTCACCTCTCGTCAGTCATCTCGGTCACCTCTCGTCAGTCACCTCTCGTCAGTCACCTCTCGTCAGTCATCTCAGTCACCTCTCGTCAGTCATCTCTCTTCAGTCACCTCTCGTCAGTCATCTCTGTCCAGTCACCTCTCATCAGTCACCTCTCGTCAGTCATCTCTCGTCAGTCACCTCTCGTCAGTCACCTCTCGTCAGTCATCTCTCGTCAGTCATCTCTGTCCAGTCACCTCTCAGTTACCTCTCGTCAGTCATCTCTCGCCAGTCACCTCTCGTCAGTCACCTCTCTTCAGTCACCTCTCGTCAGTCATCTCTCGTCAGTCACCTCTCTTCAGTCACCTCTGTCAATCCTCTACGTCATCAGCGGTGCAGATTCAGGATCAGCAGGAGTTGTTCTCCTGTCTCTACACTGTAGGACCAGCAGGAGTTGTTCTCCTGTCTCTACACTGTAGGACCAGCAGGAGTTGTTCTCCTGTCGTTACACTGGAGGACCAGTTGTTCTCCTGTCGTTACACTGGAGGACCAGCAGGAGTTGTTCTCCTGTCGTTACACTGGAGGACCAGCAGGAGTTGTTCTCCTGTCGTTACACTGGAGGACCAGCAGGAGTTGTTCTCCTGTCGTTACACTGGAGGACCAGCAGGAGTTGTTCTCCTGCCGTTAAACTGGAGGTCCAGCAGGAGTTGTTTTCCTGTCGTTACACTGGAGGACCAGCAGGAGTTGTTCTGTCGTTACAGTGGAGGACCAGCAGGAGTTGTTCTCCTGTCGTTACACTTCAAGACCAGCAGGAGTTGTTCTCCTGTCTTTACAGTGGAGGACCAGCAGTAGTTGTTCTCCTGTCGTTACACTGGAGGACCAGCAGGAGTTGTTCTCCTGTCGTTACAGTGGAGGACCAGTTGTTCCCCTGTCGTTACACTGAAGGACCAGCAGGAGCTGTTCTCCTGTCGTTACACTGGAGGACCAGTTGTTCTCCTGTCGTTACCCTGGAGGACCAGTCGTTCTCCTGTCGTTACAGTGGAGGACCAGTTGTTCTCCTGTCGTTACACTGGAGGACCAGTTCTCCTGTCGTTACACTGGAGGACCAGTTGTTCTCCTGTCGTTACACTGGAGGACCAGCAGGAGTTGTTCTCCTGTCGTTACACTGAAGGACCAGCAGGAGTTGTTCTCCTGTCGTTACACTGGAGGACCAGCAGGAGTTGTTCTCCTGTCGTTACACTGAAGGACCAGCAGGAGTTGTTCTCCTGTCGTTACACTGGAGGACCAGCAGGAGTTGTTCTCCTGTCGTTACAGTGAAGGACCAGCAGGAGTTGTTCTCCTGTCGTTACACTGGAGGACCAGCAGGAGTTGTTCTCCTGCCGTTAAACTGGAGGTCCAGCAGGAGTTGTTTTCCTGTCGTTACAGTGGAGGACCAGCAGGAGTTTTCTCCTGTCGTTACACTGGAGGACCAGCAGGAGTTGTTCTCCTGTCGTTACACTAGGGGACCAGCAGGAGTTGTTCTCCTGTCGTTACACTCGGGCTGTGTTCACACTGTCCCCACCCCATGGCCGCCATCTGCTGGTCGTAAACAGTGCACACGTCGTTCTGGTCTTCCCTGCCAGGGGAGATAACGACCTCATTCAACACCACAGTGTCATTCACCACCTGACACAGTGTCATTCACCACCAGACAGTGTCATTCACCACCAGACACAGTGTCATTCACCACCTGACACAGTGTCATTCACCACCAGACAGTGTCATTCACCACCAGGCACAGTGTCATTCACCACCAGGCACAGTGTCATTCACCACCAGGCACAGTGTCATTCACCACCAGGCACAGTGTCATTCACCACCAGACACGGTGTCATTCACCACCAGACACACAGTGTCATTCACCACCAGACACAGAGTCATTCACACCAGGCACAGTGTCATTCACCACCAGACACAGTGTCATTGACCACCAGGCACAGTGTCATTCACCACCAGGCACAGTGTCATTCACCACCAGACAGCAGATTTGCTTCGTAACAGATGGCTGCCTGATCCAAGGGAGTTAATTAAAGATGTTAGCAGTGAGTGCCCTTGATTCATCATGGCCGTCCAAAAGGATTCATCTTTTGGATAAAAGTAATAACAAAAATCATCACAAAGGAATATCAGCAACACGGTATATTGCCTAGCCCCCGAAAAGTCAAATCCGTTGTGTACTGTCTGTACAGCTAGCAGGCCAGCAGCCACAAGTGAAACCCCGTCACTCTCTTGCTCTTTGATTTTTTAGTTGTTTAAACCCGACTTTTCAAACACACCAAGAAGAAGAAGAAAAAGAAGAAGAAAAAGAAGAAGAAAGATAGGTCTACTTTTTGGGGATGAGTGTGAACGTGTCATTGCTAACTGTCTGGCATCATTTAGCTGAGGGCAGCGGGCAGTTTCTTTTTGGGGGATGAGTGTGAACGTGTCATTGCTAACTGTCTGGCATCATTTAGCTGAGTGCAGCGGACAGTTTCTTTTGGGGGATGGTGTGAACGTGTCATTGCTAACTGTCTGGCATCATTTAGCTGAGGGCAGCGGGCAGTTTCTTTTGGGGATGGGTGTGAACGTGTCATTGCTAACTGTCTGGCATCATTTAGCTGAGGGCAGCGGGCAGTTTTCTTTTGGGGGATGGGTGTGAACGTGTCATTTCTAACTGTCTGGCATCCTTTAGCTGAGGGCAGCGCGCAGTTTCTTTTGGGGATGGGTGTGAACGTGTCATTGCTAACTGTCTGGCATCATTTAGCTGAGGGCAGCGGGCAGTTTCTTTTGGGGATGGGTGTGAACGTGTCATTGCTAACTGTCTGGCATCATTTAGCTGAGGGCAGCGGGCAGTTTCTTTTGGGGGATGGGTGTGAACGTGTCATTTCTAACTGTCTGGCATCTTTAGCTGAGGGCAGCGCGCAGTTTTTTGGGGGAGGTGGGTGTGAACGTGTCATTGCTAACTGTCTGGCATCATTTAGCTGAGGGCAGCGGCAGTTTCTTTTGGGGGATGGGTGTGAACGTGTCATTGCTAACTGTCTGGCATCATTTAGCTGAGGGCAGCGGGCAGTTTCTTTTGGGGGATGGGTGTGAACGTGTCATTGCTAACTGTCTGGCATCATTTAGCTGAGGGCAGCGGGCAGTTTCTTTGGGGGATGGGTGTGAACGTGTCATTGCTAACTGTCTGGCATCATTTAGCTGAGGGCAGCGGGCAGTTTCTTTGGGGGATGGGTGTGAACGTGTCATTGCTAACTGTCTGGCATCATTTAGCTGAGGGCAGCGGGCAGTTTCTTTGGGGATGGGTGTGAACGTGTCATTGCTAACTGTCTGGCATCATTAGCTGAGGGCAGCGGGCAGTTTCTTTTGGGGATGGAGTGTGAACGTGTCATTGCTAACTGTCTGGCATCATTTAGCTGAGGGCAGCGGGCAGTTTCTTTTGGGGGATGAGTGTGAACGTGTCATTGCTAACTGTCTGGCATCATTTAGCTGAGGCAGCGGGCAGTTTCTTTTGGGGATGGTGTGAACGTGTCATTGCTAACTGTCTGGCATCATTTAGCTGAGGGCAGCGGGCAGTTTCTTTTGGGGGATGGAGTGTGAACGTGTCATTTGCTAACTGTCTGGCATCCCTTTAGCTGAGGGCAGCGGGCAGTTTCTTTTGGGGGATGGGTGTGAACGTGTCATTGCTAACTGTCTGGCATCATTTAGCTGAGGGCAGCGGGCAGTTTCTTTTGGGGGATGGTGTGAACGTGTCATGCTAACTGTCTGGCATCATTTAGCTGAGGGCAGCGGGCAGTTTCTTTTGGGGATGAGTGTGAACGTGTCATTGCTAACTGTCTGGCATCCTTTAGCTGAGGGCAGCGGCAGTTTCTTTTGGGGGATGTGTGAACGTGTCATTGCTAACTGTCTGGCATCCTTTAGCTGAGGGCAGCGGGCAGTTTCTTTTGGGGATGGGTGTGAACGTGTCATGCTAACTGTCTGCATCATTTAGCTGAGGGCAGCGGGCAGTTCTACACGGTTGGTGTCATGAGTGAAATGCTGTCAACTGTCACCACGTTGTCACAGTCACCACTGTTTCATGTCACCAATGGCTGTGAACTGTCACTGCTGACTGTCACAACCTTAAAGTCACCACTGCTGGCAACATGTCACATTGGATGTACTGTAAACGCGTACTAAACTGTCTGCAACATTTCACATGGCGCAACATTCACAACGGTTAGTGTCCCAAAGCTGCACGGTCAAATGGTGTCAACATGTCACCAACTGTCTGTCAACATGTCACCAATGCTGTCAACATGTCACCAACTGGCTGTCAACATGTCACCAACTGGCTGTCAACGTGTCACCAACTGGCTGTCAACATGTCGCCAACTGGCTGTCAACGTGTCACCAACTGGCTGTCAACATGTCGCCAACTGGCTGTCAACGTGTCACCAACTAGCTGTCAACATGTCACCAACTGGCTGGCTTTAGTGTGAATGCAGCGACAATTGTCATTTCTTTACGTGGGCTGGGCTTCCTTTGGCGGTAACTCTGTTTCCCATGAAAAGAAATCATCACTGGAAGGAGCACGGGTTTTTTTGTTTTTTTTTTATTTTTTTTGGCCCACCTTTACGCTGATTTCTGTCAAAATAAGGTACTGAAAGTAACCTGTATACTGTTTCTGCAGGTCACAGGCGCGTTCCCCTTCCGTTCAAAGCCACCTGTCTGGTCAACGTCCCCAGGCCATCTCTTGGCTATACCTTACTCTTTCTTCCTTCACTCCTCCTGAGTACGTATTCAGTGATCGCTACACATTACCAGCTCCTGGTTAACTTTTGCCCAATGGTCAATCTTCACCCATCTCACAGAGTGATTCACCCAGTGGTCAACCTTTATCCATTTCACTGAGCGATTCTCACAGCTGTTCGGGACACTGTCCACAATGTGACGCAGTACGATATTACACCGGTGGAAATGTTTCCTTTCTGATCCCATGGCGCAGATTGTGTTCTAATTTGTTTGTTTCCTTTTTAAATCTTGATCACTTCACCGCTTCGACTCTTTGTCTGTTTGCTTTGTTCGTTTGTTCTTAAAGGGGAAGGGGAGTTTTTCTGTATTTCGGTTCTGAAATTTATTCCAATTTTCGAAGGACTGGCTTGGCTTGAAAAACTGCACTTTTATTGTCGCGACTCGCTATGTGCGATGTCTGCATTTTCTTTTTTTTTATCGACACTCATGGCCATGCTGAGTTTTCCTCGTGTAAGCTTTGATTCATTTGTTCTGGGGGCCGGAATAGCCCAGGGCTAGAGTGCCGGTCTCGTAATCTTGGTGATCCTGGGGTTGTGGGTTTCTTATCTCCGCCGTTTTGGTACAGGGTTTTTTCCCCCTCGGAGTTAACATTGGTTCTGACTCCATTTCCCATACAGTCCTTCGAATGAAACTATAAACCGAGGTTCCGTGTGTGAACGCACGCATAACATCTTGCACACACGAAGCTCCCATCACCAACTTTCGGAAGAGAAGGCCAGTTTGGCCGTTGGTATGCATGACATGTTACACATAGCATGCACCTTCCCGAAGTTGGAGTATGGCTGCCGTAATGGCGGGGTAAAAAAAAACGGTCATACACACAAAACTCTACTCCCTTTGTTGGGTAGATGGGACTAATCCTTGCCTGTCTACGGAGAGAACGACATAGTGGAAATGGTGGTGTTAAAGTGACGGTTCACATACCTCACTGAGCAGATGTGATGAAGGAGTGGATTTGTGTCTCCACAAACGGCATGCTTTCATAACGCTGAAGAGCAGTCATGTCCAGTTTGCATGGAGATAGAGGACACTGCTCAGGTCATCTCTAGATGTACCTCATGAGTTGTCGTTATTGTTGATACGTCTTTCTACTTCCCTTAACGATAAACAGGCACACTGATCAAATTTTAACATTAAACAAAGAGGGCTATTAGTTTAGGCTATTGGTTCAAGTATGATTTTCAAATGGTATGTTTCTTTGTCTCTTTTTTTCCCCGCTGAAATAAAATTTGTGCACAAGCTTTAGCTGTTTGCCCTTGAACAAAGAATGCTTGTGTGTGTGTGTGTGTGTGTGTG
Source organism: Conus ventricosus (assembly GCA_018398815.1). NCBI lineage: Eukaryota > Metazoa > Mollusca > Gastropoda > Neogastropoda > Conidae > Conus > Conus ventricosus. The sequence continues at coordinate 89,972,063 of CM031602.1, read as the reverse complement.
TGTGTGTGTGTGTGTGTGTGTGCACGTGCATGTATGTGTGTGTGAGAGTGTGTGTGGTGTGCGTGATTACTGAGATTCTCACTTTCACGACATGATCTCGGGCTAAACACCACACTTGACACCACAACCACATTTTGCACCACCCCCGCCCCTCCCTCGCCATTTCAAACGCCACCAAACACCACCACCACACATTTCACCACACCTAATACTTCACACCATCCCTCTCTCTCTCTCTCTCTCTCTCTCTCTCTCTCTCTCTCTCTCTCTCTCTCTCTCTCTCTCCACGCGCACGCACACACATACACACACTTACTCACTCCTTTACTCGCATATTGACGAATGCGTAGGCACACCACACATACACGCACACACACACACACACACACACACACACACGTACGTACACACACCACACACACACGTACACACACCACACACACACACACGCTCACTCACACACGCATACACCACAACACACACATGCACACACATCTACAGAGAGAGTTCTAATCATCAATCTGAGTCTGTCTGTCAACAGAGAGATAAATTGAAAGGGAGAAGGAGACAGGGGCCTACTGAAGGGTTGAGGTCGATATTCCCATGGAGCGGGGAAGCTTACACTGTCACTGTCGGCAGCTGGGCCGCAGATTGAATAAGTTGGGGAAAGGCCGTCGCCTTTTGCTTAGGTGGTCCTCACATCGATTTCATTGATCGTTGGGCTGGGAACAGCTGGAGCTGTCGTGGAGCTGTTTTACTTCGTGGGAGGAGACAGTGAGGGAGGGACGGGGAAGGAGAGAGAGAGTGAGAGGGATGCAGGAAGAGACAGGGGTGGAGAGAGAGAGAGGGATGCAGGAAGAGACAGGGGTGGAGAGAGAGAGAGAGGGATGCAGGAAGAGACAGGGGTGGAGAGAGAGAGAGAGAGGGATGCAGGAAGAGACAGGGGTGGAGAGAGAGAGAGAGGGATGCAGGAAAGAAAAGGGGTGGAGAGAGAGAGAGAGGGATGCAGGAAGAGACAGGGGTGGAGAGAGAGAGAGAGGGATGCAGGAAGAGACAGGGGTGGAGAGGGATGGAGAGAGACACAGAGAATGGGAAGGGATGGCGGATTGATTGATTGATCTTTAATACGGGAGGATGGAGATTTTAGGCCAAGGCCTAGTCTTGCAATCTGTATTATTTCAACATAATATTGACAAACATAGCAACGATGTAAGGTAATTCTACTACGATAAGCATACAAGCACAAGGGACAGAGAGGGATGGAGGAAGAGAGAGGGAGGGTGACAGAGAGAGAGGGAGGGAGGGGAGGAGAGGTGGAGAGAGAGGGAGGGAGGGGGGGGAAGAGAGAGAGAGAGAGTTCCTATATGTCCGCAAAGCTGGACCGAGAGAGAGGGGAGAGAGACGGACAGCTTCCGAATGTTGTTAGCATTATCATCATTATTATCAATACCATTGTTAGTATTGATATTACCGTCATAACCATTATCATCACCATCGTCATCGCTGCTAAGACTGTTGCCACGGCAACCATGCTGTTTGACAATCCTCTAACCCACTCTCTCAACTGCTATTGCCATATTATCACCAAAAGTGGCAGTAATCATCTCTTTATGTATTTATTTTAATATTTTGATCATCATCATTATCGTTATTATCATTCCTATCAGTGGGGCCGGAATAGCTCAGTTGGTAGAGCGCCGGACTCGTGATCCTGGGGTTGCGGGTTCGAATTCCGGTATAGGGGGATTTTTTCCCTCGGAGTTAACATTGGTTCTGACTCCATTCCCCACACAGTCCTTCGAATGAGACTATAAACCGAGGTTCCGTGTGTGAACGCACGCACAACATCTTGCACACACGTAAAATCCCATCACCAACTTTCGGAAGAGAAGGCCAGTCTGGCCGTTGGTATGGATGACACGTGACACATAGCATGCACCTTCCCCGAAGATGGAGTATGGCTGCCTTAATGGCGGGATAGAAAAGGGTCATACACACAAAACTCCACTGCCTCCACAGGGAGTGTCCGCAGGAGTATCAGCCTGCGTACGCAGAAAGAAAGAAAATTCCTATCAGTATTATCATTATCATCATTGCTACCTCGACTCGCACATTGTCTCCTTCCTGACAGCCTCGTTTTCATTCAGCGCCAATCTTGCACCGAACTGGATGAAGGTAAGTGATTGGCCGTTCATTTTCGTTGTCCTGAGTGTTGTGTATCTTGCCTGAAGAAGACCTAAGAGATCGAAACGCGTCGTGTTTTGTCTTGTGATTCGTTTCTCTACGTTTTCTGGGCGGAGCTTTATCAAGAGCTTTTCAGATTTGTTTAGATTTCCGCCTGCAGTCGCCTCGCTTTGCAAGTAGATCTCCCGCAAGGAGTTCAGTGATTGTATTTTCTTGCCAACGCACTTGCAGGTTCTGCGACCATCTTTAACAGGTCTACTGATACTGATAGGAGTAAAGACGGTAAGGGATTATATCGAGGTGGTGGTGGGGATATGCTCATGGTGACCTGTAAAACAGATCGAAAGAACTTTGGAAGGAGGAATTCAAAGCATGAGTGATTTTTGACCAGCAAGATTAAACTGCATCACCGGGAAAGTTCAGAGATACACCCACTCTATAGGTTTTTGCCGATTTTTTTTTTCACACTTATAGCACCAGTTTTTCTTCTTTTTTTCTTTTTTTTTTTTTTTTTAGACAAATCTTAAATAAATGTTAGCGAACCGCCCAGAGAAACGTGGACAAACGAGTCACAAGACAAAACACAACGCGTTTCGACCTATTAGGTCTTCTTCAGGTGAGACACAAACGAATAAAAAACGAAAATTCATTTAGCTTTGATCGCTTCAGAGTTCAGCGCAAGGAAGAAGACTGTTTTTTTAGGTTCCTTCCTTTTTTCTTTTTTTTTTTTGAAACACTTATAGAACCAGATTTCTTTTAATACGCATAGGTTGGGTAGTATTTCTGATCGAACCAGCTATCAGTTTGACTAGTGTTTTCGACTTGGTAAAAAGAGAGAAAATGCTTCTCACAGAAAAGTGCAGATGCACAACACATACGATTACTGAACACGCCTCAGCCTTATGTGTCAAAATCACAGCAGTTTTTAAAGGAACGATTTTTTAAAAGGAAAAAAAGTAATCCCGACCGGTAACATGGACAAATAAATAAATAATAGATATATTATTAGAAGACAAAACACGACCCGTTTCGACCTCTTACGTCTTCTTTAGGCAAGATAAACACAATTCAGGACAATGAAAAGAAAGAACGAGCAATCAAATATCTCCTCAAATTCGGCGCAAGATGGGCCGTTTCATAAAAAGGATGGATACCGACCCCGCTTGTCCACCTAGGGAGACGTCCGACACATACAACACTAAGTACTGGACACATACAACACAAAGTACTGGACACATACAACACAAAGTACTGGACACATACAACACTGAGTACTGGACACATACAACACAAAGTACTGGACACATACAACACTGAGTACTGGACACATACAACACTGAGTACTGGACACATACAACACAAAGTACTGGACACATACAACACTGAGTACTGGACACATACAACACAAAGTACTGGACACATACAACACTGAGTACTGGACACATACAACACAAAGTACTGGACACATACAGCACTAAGTACTGGACACATACAGCACTGAGTACTGGACACATACAACACAAAGTACTGGACACATACAACATTGAGTACTGGACACATACAACACTGAGTACTGGACACATACAACACAAAGTACTGGACACATACAACACTGAGTACTGGACACATGCAACACTGAGTACTGGACACATACAACACAAAGTACTGGACACATACAGCACAAAGTACTGGACACATACGACACTAAGTACTGGACACATACAGCACTAAGTACTGGACACATACAGCACTAAGTACTGGACACATACAACACTAAGTACTGGACACATACAACACGAAGTACGGGACACATACAACACAAAGTACTGGACACATACAACACGAAGTACTGGACACATACAACACTAAGTACTGGACACATACGACACAAAGTACTGGACACATACGACACTAAGTACTGGACACGACAGCACTAAGTACTGGACACATACAACACTAAGTACTGGACACATACGACACAAAGTACTGGACACATACGACACTAAGTACTGGACACGACAGCACTAAGTACTGGACACATACAGCACTAAGTACTGGACACATACGACACAAAGTACTGGACACATACGACACTAAGTACTGGACACGACAGCACTAAGTACTGGA
>CM031602.1:89960252-89962752 GCA_018398815.1 Conus ventricosus | reverse complement strand
TAGTTGTTTGCCATTATTATTATCATCATATGATTATTACTATTATTGTCATATTGTTATTATCATCATTATCACTATTATTATCATCATTATCATTTCTATAACTATTACTATAATCATTTTTTATCATTTGTGTTATTATTATTATATCATTATTATTATAACAACAAGAATGATGTTGATAATAATAATAACGATAATATAATAACAATAATAATAATAATGATAACAATGATAATAATAATGATGATAATGAAGATGATAATACTGATAATGATAATAATAATGATGATAATTATGATAATAATGATAATAGTAACAACAGCAACAATAATAATAATAATAATAATAATAATAATAATAATAATAATAATAATAATAATGATAATAACAGTAATAATGGTAATGATAATGATAATGATAGTAGTAACAGTAATGATAGTAGTAACAGTAATGATAGTAGTAGTAGTAATGATGATGATGATGATTATTATCTTCAGCTCAGTTCAGTGGTTTATTTAATGTCTTTTCATCGCCAGATGATATTAGACACTTTTTAAAAAAAAAAAAAAAAAAACTTCTGCACTCACTCAACCTATCAAGTTCTTTCAAACCCACATCTGATATATGCATATTACATAAGTGAAATCCCCTAGTAGTACACAAAGTGATCTTGTAACGATTGTAATAATAATGATAATGATAATGATGATGATGATGATGATGATAATAATGATAATAATAATGATGGATGATGATGATGATGATGAAGATGATGATGATGATGATAATAAATAAATGATAATGATAATAATGATTATAATAATAATGATGATGATGATGATGATGATGATGATGCATGATGATGATAAACAACTAGCACTACAAACTCTCTGGATAAAGCGTGCTTGTCTTAAGCCTGTGTCATGGCTTGCCATGATGTCTGGTCGCTGTTTGGTCTCCTAGGCCAGACACTGGGAGCACGGTGCTGTTCTTTAAGGTGTTTATCCGTGTTTCTATCGGTCTGTCTGTCTGTCTGCCTGTCTGCCCTGTCTGTCTGTCTGTGTCTCAGTCAGCAAGATAACATCGCCGGCAATCCTAGGGTCGATTGTGCATTCAGTGAATCGGGAACAGCTGCATTTATAGCTGAAGGTTTGTTCCCCAAAGGCTCAGTCGGCGCTGCTTTGTGGCAGTCACTATGTGTGTTGAGGCAGCTTTCTAACTGCTCCTCTTCCCGAGGCTGTACACCCCTATTTCCAACTGCCATACCTATTTCCCCAAAACGCCATCATGATAATCATGCCTCTCTCTCTCTCTCCTCCTCTCTCTCTCCTCTCCCTCTCTCTCTCTCTCTCTCCTCTGTTTTTACTGCTTTCTTCTCCATTAATTACTAGTCAACTGGTCAACTATTTTCTTTTAATCCCAATTTGTATCAGACATTTCTTACATTTTTTCAGCTTTCCTTGAATGCCATTAGGGAAATCGCTTTCACGCCCAAATGTTCATGATTTGACTGGTTTTCTGTTTCCGTGCTCTTTTTTATAACACCATGTCATACGAATGACAAGGAGCCCGTGGTCAAATGAATATAATATTTGCCTGCAGAGTTGCTGCTCGTGAGTTCCAATCACTTTGTGAGGCTGATTTTGTACGGCTTGAAACCATCTGGCCACACGCCACAATTAGGATTTTACACTAAAACACCACGTCATCTATGGAAGTACTAAAACATCATGTCATCCATGGAAGTACTAAAACACCATGTCATCCATGGAAGTACTAAAACACCACGTCATGCATGGAAGTACTAAAACACCATGTCATCCATGGAAGTGTTGTGTGGCCACATGCCACATTAGCATTTTGCACTAAAACACCATGTCATCCATGGAAGTGTTGTGTGGCCACATGCCACAGTTAGCATTTTGCACTAAAACACCATGTCATCCATGGAAGTACTAAAACACCACGTCATGCATGGAAGTACTAAAACATCATGTCATCCATGAAGTGTTGTGTGGCCACATGCCACAGTTAGCGTTTTGCACTAAAACACCATGTCTTCCATGGAAGTGTTGTGTGGCCACATGCCACAGTTAGCATTTTGCACTAAACACCATGTCATCCATGGAAGTGTTGTGTGGCCACATGCCACAGTTAGCATTTTGCACTAAAACACCATGTCATCCATGGAAGTACTAAAACACCACGTCATGCATGGAAATACTAAAACACCATGTCATCCATGGAAGTACTAAAACACCATGTCATCCATGGAAGTACTAAAACACCACGTCATGCATGGAAGTACTAAAACATCATGTCATCCATGGAAGTACTAAAACACCATGTCATCCATGGAAGTACTAAAACACCACGTCATGCATGGAAGTACTAAAACATCATGTCATCCATGGAAGTACTAAAAACACCATGTCATCCATGGAAGTACTAAAACACCACGTCATGCATGGAAGTACTAAAACACCATGTCATCCAT
>CM031602.1:89947752-89955252 GCA_018398815.1 Conus ventricosus | reverse complement strand
TTTTATATGTATATGTTTCCCGCCAATTTTCATATTCTTATTATAGAATATTGGTTCAGCTAAAAGTTCCTCTGGTGTTTTAGGTTCGATTTTATTTCTAAACATTTGATATATCTCAAAAGTATCCTTCCAAAATTTATTGGTGTGTTTATATCTGGAGAAGAAGTCTGGACCAAATAGCGTCCAGTTTTCTGCGTCTTTAAAACAATGAAAGAACACTTGTTTCCATTTATGATTACTATTATGTAATTTTCGAAACCACGTTAATTTCAATGCATTCATATAGCAGTAAATATTTGGTATTCCCATTCCACCGTCGCGTATATTTTTAACTGACGTATTTCTATTAATTCTATCACGTTTATCGTTCCATATAAACTTAAAGCAAATTTTTTGGAGATTTTCAATAAAGTTGTCGGGAGGGTTTGGAAGTAACAACCATAGATGAACTAGTTTTGACAGAACCATCGATTTTAGTACAGCAACCCTTCCAAGAGGGGTTATCAATCGCTTCATCCATATATATTTAATAACATTTTTATTTCTTGGAATTTTTCATCAAAATTTAGCCGTGCACAATCTTCCAGGTCATTAGCAAAATATATACCAAGTATTTTAAATTTTGGGGGATTCCAGTTAAATTTAAGGTGTGGCATGAATTTGATGTCACTGTTTATCTTTCTGCCGAGCCAAACAACAAACGTTTTCCCAACATTAAGTTGTAATCCCGATTTGTTTCCAAAATCTGTTAATACCTTGAAAGTTAATTCAAATGTTTCTCTGTCCCCGTGTTGGAATAGTTCGGTGTCATCGGCAAATTGGGATATTTTATGTTCTGTTTGTCCTATTTGAATTCCTTTGATACTTGTGTTTTCTCGTATCATAATTGCTAAGATTTCAGCACAGAGTATGAATAAATATGGCGAAATCGGGTCACCCTGTCGGCAGCCTCTCTTTATTTCGAACCATGGAGACGATTGACCGTTTACTAGAACTGTTGATTTGATATTGTAATAGAAAGTTTTGATCCACCTTTTTATGTCTTTATGGAAACCATATGCGTCCAAAACTTTAAACATGAAACCCCAGTCAAGAGAATCGAATGCCTTTTCAAAATCTATACCCAATAATAGTCCTGCAGTTTTCTGTACTTTGCAAAAATGAATAATATCATATGTTAATCTTATATTATTACCCATATATCTATTAGTCATAAATCCTGATTGATCTTCGCTAATAAGCTTTGGGAGAACCTTCTTTAATCTCCTAGAAATACATGTTGTAGCAATTTTGTACACAACATTTAAAAGAGAGATTGGCCTCCAGTTTTTTAGATATTCTCTCGATTTATCATCTTTTGGGAGACATATAATGATTCCCTCCTTTTGTGTTTGAGACATTTCTCCTTTGATAAAGCCTTCGTTTATAGACCTCACGACCAGCTCACCAATTCTTTTCCGCCAAAAAAACTTTAAAAACTCTACTGTAAACCCATCCGATCCTGGACTCTTGCCGTCATTCATATTTTTCAAAGACTGTGTGGCTTCTTCAAGCGTTATTTCACCTTCTAAACTTTTGGCTTCATTTTCCGACAATGTGGGTATATTTTGTACCATTTCTTCTATTTCACAGTTGATCATGTCTTTTTTTTCATACAACTTTTCGTAAAAGGATTTTGTTTCACAGACAATATCACTTGTTTTATCTAAAAGGGTACCATCGTTTCGTACAATTTTTGTCATTTGTTTATTTATATAGTTTCTTTTTTCTAACCCACAAAAATACTTCGTTATTTTTTCACCTTCAGCGATCCATCTAGCTTTTGAGCGTATTAAAACACCTTCCATTTTCTTTTGCCTGATTTCTCTTAATTTTCTATTTTTATTTTCTATTTCTTGGAGTACATGATTGTTTTTAATTGGTTGTTTTTCTAACTCTTCAATTTCGTTCTCGAGACCGTTTTCTATCTCTTTATTTGCTTTCTTTTTCATTGCAGAATAAGCGATGGTTTTACCTCTAATTTCCATCAATAAAACATCAAGGAGTAGCTGGTCTGAGATAGTAAAGTGGATATCTAAAGTTGGTATTTCCGGTAGTTTATTTCTATCGTACGGGGGTCGCGGCATACTGTGAAACTATCATGTCTATGAGACCATTTATTTCGTTAATGTATTCCTGATCTTTTAACAATGAACAGTTAAATTTCCAGAATGTATTTTTCTTGCTTTTCTCTCCAAAAGTCATTTCCATTGTTATCAATGAATGATCAGTTCGATATCCTGGCAAAATATCTGCGGAGGTAATGTAATTGCATACATTCTCAGAAGTAAGAAAAAAGTCTAATCTGCTCTGCTGTAATGGGTTACTTCTTCTCCAAGTGAAACGTTGTAATTGCGGATTGTATTCTCTCCAAATATCTACCAAGAAATTGTCATCTATCATCTCCTCTACTTTTTCTCTAGCCTTCACATTATTATCATGTTTGTAATTACAATAATCTAAGTTTGGGTTTAATACTAAATTCCAGTCTCCTGCAATAATAAGATTTGCGCAGTTTAATTCTTTTATTTTCTTATTTGTTAGTTCATAGAAATCAGGATTATCCCTATTTGGTCCATATATTGTCACCAAGACAAAATCTAAGTCCAGTGTATGCACTTGTAGCATTAGAAAATTTCCTGCATTATCGCTATATGCGCCATTTATTCTAAATTCAAAATTGTTATTAAAAAGTATTGCCACACCTCTTGAATTAGTAGCATTTGAACAAAAGAAGGAAGTAAACCCCCATTCTGCATAGTAGTGTTTATCAAGTTTTGGATCAAAATGTGTATCTTGTATGAAGTATACATTATAATTTCTTTGTCTTAAATAGTGGAAGACGTCTCTTCTTTTTTTAAAGTCCCCCAAACCTTGACAGTTCATAGATGCAACTGTGATTCTAGTCATTTCATATTTACAGTGGTGGATAGAAAAGATTATACTTTAACATGCCACCTACAGAAAGTACACTATAATCATCGATATTCTGCATTCCATGATTAAAACAAAGCGAAACAAAACTGATAATTTTTTCCAATCTTCTCACTCGATCATTCTTACAATTCTCGCTACCATATCTTTCATTCATCGCGTTTCCGTGTCTCTTGTTGTCTCTGACATGGTTGCAATATAAGGATTAAATATGCATATAAGTCCCCTTAACATATACATGAGGGAAAAAAGGGGGAAATGGAAAAGCTGTGTGCACATAAGCATGCGCACCTACAGCTGCACGTAGTCAAGTTCTTATCTCGTACTAGACAACCCTTCACATACAGCTGAATTAAATATATAGACACATTTACACAAATAGACGTTTATGTAAGCATTTAAATATTAAAAGCAAAAACAAAAAAAAGAAAACAACACCGAAATGAGAAATAATCAAATAAATACGTGGGTGGGGTCGGGAGGGGATCGTAATCCTCATATCCTCACTGTCTATCCATAACCGCCATTCTCCTCTCTTAATAAACTTGTAACATCAGGAATATTTTCTCCCTGTAAAGTTATCCTTAAAAAAATCTTAGATCTTAATCCTGCTCTTATAGTATGAAGGAAAGGAAAAATAAATCTATAAAAAGGAGAAAAAAAACGAGAGAAAAAGGTAAATGTAGCCAAATGTAATCAAATTACCAAAGATATTAGTGACAGAAAGACCGGAGGAGGAAGATACAAAAGCGGTTAAGGTAGACTGTCATAAATGAACAGATAGATGAAAAGATAAGCAACAGATTTTTAAAAAGCGGGTACGAGAAGGGACATGGAGCTGTTCTCTACCATAGTCCTTCATTTTACTCTCCGCTCTCAGTTTACATACTTGTATATACACTTAGATATACATGTTGAATCTCCAAGGCCTTGAAGTTGCGCAGTCACCCGAAAGTCTACTGTAAATGCAATACCATTGGAAGGGGGCTGGGGCAGGGACGAGGGTGGACAAGGAGGGAGGGAGTTCAAGGAGGTGTGTGAGCCCGAGAGTGACTACTGACACTCCTTTTGGATATTTGGAACCTGGGGAGGGAGAGGGGGTGGAAGGTGTCATTCCTCTCCTATAATCAGGAGGGAGAAAAAAAAAAGGTAGAGGAGGAGGGAGACACGGGGAGCGGGAGAGGGACGGGAGCAGCAGGAGCGGGGAAAAAGCGGGAAGATGCCCAGTTTGGGTCCGTGGTCTGAAAAACGACCGCACTGGATAGGAGGGGAGGTACGGAACATTTGCAGGGTGCAGGAGATAAGCAGAATAAAATGCTACCAATTTTGCTTAGACTCTCTCTCCCCACCTCCCACCCCTCCACCCCCCCCCCCCCCCCCCCCCCGGTTTGTGCGTGTGTGTTTGGGTGTAAATAGTGGAGAGGGGGGGGGGGGGGGGGGGGGCAAAAGCCGTGCTGACGGGAAAGTATGGGTTGGAAAGGGCGACAGGGGGTACGGTCGTGCAGGGAAGGGGGAGAGGGCGGAAGGGGGAGAGGGCGTTTAGGGAAGGGGATGCACCATCAGATTGTAAATGTTTTCGAGCCTAAGACTGTGGTCATATGTTGGGGAGGTGTGGGGAGGGATGTACGAGAGGAACGGGCGAAAGATTAGTGGAAGGGGAGGGAGGGGGTCGCAAGGGGAGGGCATGGGCAGTCATGTTGATGTTGATTCAGTAACGCTTGAGGTAGCAATATAGGTATCAATAGGAATGTGGGGTCAAAGTTGGCGGGGCGGAGTAGATCGGAACAGGTGAGGATCAGGTCGGGCAAGGTGGCATGGGCCCGGAAGGGAGGAAAGGGGGAAGGGAAGAACGGAGGGAGGGAGGGGCAAAAAAAACAAAAGGTATTACCCTGTTCACAACTGTTACAGACTGTTCACAAATAGTTGTTTTTTCTCTCGGTTTTTTTTTTTTTTTTTTTTTTTGTATGTCACTTTTTTCAGTAAAGGTGTATGTCCAAGGGTTGTTTCTTCACAATTTTTTCCAGAGTTCATTACAGTGGTGTGATTTCTTCATCCACCAAATCATCCACGAATCTGTCGTCTGATGAGCGAGTGTCTATTCTTGAGAGTTGAGGACGATGCTGGTCTTCACTCGCCGTTACAGCCGTCGAGGATGTCCATTTGACCCCCCTCCTGTCTGAGTTTCCTCTTTCTCCTTGGTTGTCTGAAGAGGCAGATATTTTCCCTTTGCATGACGTGTTGTGGCGAAGCCTCGGGGTGCTGGATACCGGGTTCCTTGCATTTGTTTGTCTGCTGTTAGGCTGAGAGTGGGGCGATTTGCAATGATTTGGCCGGACCGGAATTTTGAAGATGTGGTGTCACTGTTCTCGGTCTGCATCGCTTCCTCTATCCCTAGCAGGCTGCCTTCTCTTAGTTTGACGATTTTCCCATTTTGCGTCAAAGCATGAATAGTGCCTTCTTTTGTCCAGGTGTTCTTTACTCCGGGATGTTTGTTAACAATGTTCAGCCGCGTCATGTTCAGTGGGGTAAGGTCTTCCACAATCCCTCTCTTGCTGCCTTTTAATTTCCGACGATTCTGAAGCACTTGGTTTCTGGTTTTTCTTGATATGAACTTGACTATTATTGGCCTTGGTTTTTCCCCCCTGGTGCCCACCCTGTGTGCAATACTGATATCGTTTGTTGAAATGTGGCTTAGTCCCATGACTTTTTGTATTACTTCCAATACTTTTTCTTCACATTCTTGAGTACTTTCCGTCCCGCTCTCTATAACACCAAGGAAGCGAACACAATCCCGTCTCTGATATTGCTCCAGATCATTTCTTCGCTCCCTCTCCGCTTCCAATGATTTTTTAACCCTCTCACTTCGTGCTGTAAGTCTTCAATTAGATCTTCTTGGTTTTCGATCATCTCTTTCAGGGTATCGTTCTCTTTTTGAAGATCAAAGATTTCACTTCTTAACCCTTCAATTTGTTGTGTAATTTTATTCGATAATTTGGTTTCACTGTTTTCAATCACTTTGTGAATGAATTCAAGTTTCTGAGTCAGTGTCTCTTGTAACTTTGCAATCTGTTCTGAAACGGTAAACTGATCTCCTGACGGTTCGTTGCTCCCCTCAGTTGTAAATGTCTTATTGCTGCTAGTCATGTCTCCTGACCTCCTACAAAATTAACAAGGCTTTGCTGTCCGTTATTACTTAACAATGGTCTTTGAGATGACGAAGATCTTGATTTTTTATGTTTATTGGCACTTGATGTTTCCAGTGAGTTATTATTTTGAGTACTCACATCTGATGATCTTGACGTATTTTTCCGCTTGTTGGGACGAGGCATTTCATCACAATTCGGCGAAGGAAGAGAAAAAAAATTATTTGAGAATATTTTGACAGCACTTTCATCATCACATTAAAACTAAGCTTTGCAGCACCATGTCTTTTTTGAGACAATCACATACAGCTCATCGCGTGATTTGTTTACAGTGAGTCTTACAACAAGAAAACCGGTTCAGCGGAGCTCTGCGATCATGCGTCCGTCTCCGTCGGTGAACAAGAGTCAAGTCATATACATTTTTTTTTGTAGTTAGGACTAGGTAAGGGTTCAGACTAGTGAGATTAGGTACGGGTTTGGTTCATGTCTGGTTAAAGTCAAAACTAGGCCGTTTAGCACCGGGAAAATGCGAGTCTTCTGGTTTTCTAAGCAAAGATCCTGTTTCCATGGCATTCACTTGCATCCTTATTTCTTCAGTGATACGCATGCAGTGCTATCCCCCCTCCCACCCACCCCCATTACTCAACCCTCCCATCCCCACCTCATCGCATCCCTCCACTTCCCTACTGCCGGTCTCTTCCCTAATCCCCTCCTCGACTCCACTTCCCTACTGCCGGTCTCTTCCCTAATCCCCTCCTCGACTCCACTTCCCTACTGCCGGTCTCTTCCCTAATCCCCTCCTCGACTCCACTTCCCTACTGCCGGTCTCTTCCCTAATCCCCTCCTCGACTCCACTTCCTACTGCCGGTCTCTTCCCTAATCCCCTCCTCGACTCCTCTCTCTTTCGACCAGACAGCAGCGGTTTGTTTCAAAGTCAGGTGACTGCAGGCGGAAAATGAAACATTTTTTCAGAATTAAGTGACCCGCCCATAACAGGGAAACAAATCACAGACAAAACGACGCGTTTCCCTCTTTGCTCTCAGGACATTGAAAACGGGGCGTCCGCTGTAGAGGAAACTCACGTTTCATGCCAGTCCTCTGACTTGTCGTTACTGCACAGGTGTGAAATACCTGGACGATTGTCCCCTAGAAAACGTATCCCCATCTACCTGCTGGTTGGCGGCTGCTTCTTGCCCTCAAGCTGCTGGGATGCTGTGGAAGAACTGCTGTTGCGACGATACGACAACATGGACGCCTTTTACGACAGGTGGGCTGAAAATGACTTTTAACACAAAACACACACAAATAAGAATTAAGTGATATAAATTGCCTGTGATGGGTTTTGTGGAGTATAACATGACACAGGGAGTTCAGTGTCGTGGTG
>CM031602.1:89924351-89932667 GCA_018398815.1 Conus ventricosus | reverse complement strand
AGTCCTGCAAATGACTATCCATTAGGCAGAAGTCAAAAGACAAAATCAAGAGAGCCCCTAAACTTGTGCCTAATCTTCGGGGAAAAAAAAAATTATGTCTGTCATTACGACTTCTCAATTTATTTAAGACGGGTTTTGAAGTTGACGCTGTTCTCGTATAATTGCTTTCGATAAAGAACATTCTGAACCCATACATCAGAAGAACCTGACTCGAACTAAATCCACAGATCTTCAGAAAAGACTTTTTAAGGATGAACAACAGCTGTTTTGGAAAGACTTGGAGAACCGCCAAGCGCAAAGATGTCAGTTAGTCCCAAAGAAAAGAAGCCAAATTAAGCGCCCTTAAAAAACCTAATTATCGGGACTTCAGAAGTTTCATGTCCCTTTTTGGCAAAAACGATGAAAAAAAAGAAGTCAAATTGGGACAAACCTTATTTTTTGGGTTTACCGTTTTAAAATTAAAAAAGCTTTTAATGTTAGAATTTCTTTATGACTCTTTTAACCCTTGTATCCAGAGCCCAGGTACTTTACACAGATCAGATAGTTTTTTTAAGTATCCCTACTAAAAGACATCTATAAAGACATGGAAACCGAAGAGCTAAAGGAGCGAGCGGATGTATGAACGCCCGATTCCCCTAAGATTCGCCTTTGCATTCAATTACAAATAAAAAGGTTTTAGGAAAGATGAAGGATGATTTTGGGAAAAGGTGTAAAGGGTATGTGGGGTTAAGGTCAAAAATTTTACATTTTTTTCGACCCAGGGAAAAAACCATCGAAACCAAAAGGAATATCTCGCAGCGTTGTGCAGCGGTATCGATGAAAAATCAAAAAAGCTTTGTTTGACAAAAGACTTTTATCATGACAACGTAAAACTGGATCTAATTAATGAGATCAACACAAAGGTTGTAACAAAGAAGTCATTAGATAGAACAAAAAACAAACGGGGTTTGTTAAAACCAGAGTTTTTATAGCAATAGGGCACGGAGGACCCCTAAACAGGGGGTTTTATATTTTTCATCAGCTTTTATTTAAGATCAATCCCCAGCTTCATCCCAATTTTATTTAAAATTTTTTTCCCTGTTTGCTTGATGCGTTCGAATTTTTTTTATTATTTCAAAATATTCTTTTTCCAATTTGGGGGGTTTTTGTTTTAGGTGTTGGATGATTTAGCATGCATTTATTTTAACTTCAAAAATGTTTCCCCTTAGCATTCCCGCTCAAATGATTCCCGTATCATTTCCAGGGCTCTTTCTTTACCCCTTTTTGTTTCGTTTTGCACTTCCCTTGAGCTTCCATTTTAAATCAAATATATTTAGTAAAAATTTAAACCAAAGCAACGGGAAACGGGTTTTGGTGGGGATTATTTTTTGCATTTTTTCTTTTACAAAAGCTTTTGGGGCTGGTTTTTTTTGTTTTTGTCAGTTTCTGTAAAAAATTTACACGGGGGATTCATTTTTAAAATTCTTTTTATTTCATATGGAAAAAACACTCCAAATGGATCTGTTGCCCTGATGGGAGTGCCCCCTTTCTGCTTCCCCCGGAAAATAAAGGTACCTTACTTTAAAACCCAAAATTTGGTAATATTTTGCCGGATGAGGACTCTCCTTCAAAAAACATTTTTTGGGTTTTTCTTTTGATTGTTTTGAAACTGGTTTTAGTTTTTTAAATTCTTCATTATTCTTTTGCCCCCAAAACTGAGGGCAGTTTTTCAAAACCCATTCTGTTTTTGCGAGAATTGTAAATTTAAGTCTCTGTGTAGGGTGGGAAAAAAGCTTTCGCAAACTGTTTTTTTAAATTTTTTCCAACTAAACCCTGTGACCCTTTTGAACCCCGGGGAATGCCTTTTTTTTTTTGGGTAACTCAAAGTTTTAACAATAATTGATTCACTTGGCCTTTAAATTCTTTTCCATCATCGACTGAATCATGCGAGGATAAGTTAAGGGACCTCGTTGGTATATCAGTTGTATGGCACAGCAACAGCAGAAGCACTCTTTTGTGTTAATGGTTCAGCATCTTTGTATCTTGAAGCTATGTCAATGACTGTGAGTGCGTACTTAAATCTTTTTCGTCTAATCGTATCAGAGGGTAAATATAGAAGACCCAAATTTGATGGTGTCGTATTGGAGTTGTATTGACAAAGTGTGGTCTCTGTATTCGTCTAGGGTGCAGGTAAATAAATTTGCCAAATCGCTTGTTTAGATAACCATTCCTTTGCTGTTTGTTCACTGACTCCCGCTGCTTGGCTTAGCTTTTTTATGCTGTGATTCCCTTCCAATTCCTTTTGGTGAATTAGAATTTTGTTCATTTTTATTAAAACCAATATTATGTGCAATAAAATACACAATGGTCATACCAACGACAATAAACACGATTTCTTGCATCTTTTGTTTTTCTGACGGTTGATAAAAGTCACTAAATTTTGGCGGGGCAATGTTTCGATTGGTTTGCCTTTACAAGATAATATTCCTTTATTGCTTGATCAACGTCTTTAAATGTGTAAGCTGCATGCCCCTGTTTTTTCAGTTTTTTTTTTTTTTTTTTTTTTTTTTTTTTTTTTTTTTTTTATAAACACGCTTTTTTCGGGTAACAGGAGAACTACATATGCGCATAAAGAGGACAGTGCGCAGAGGTTTTCACACATACATTATACTGATAATACATATATATTTCTAGCTATTATGAAAAATTGAACAAAAAATAGACAAAACATGTATGAATACAAACTTGGGCACATTAAACGCAAGCATATTCCATAATTTCCACGAGTATGGAATTTAACATAGCTGATAATGTCAATGAACGAACAGAAAACAATAGTCACCATACATTGCTTTGAAACATCATTTCAATTAATGTCAGGAGTTTTGATTTTCACAAGGTGTTTTTTTTGTTGTTTTTTTCCCCTTCTCCCTCCCTCCCCCCCCCCCCCCCCCCCCCCCCCCCCCCTTCCCTTATACTCGCACTTCACTCTAAGTCTCATTCTCTCTTTAATCACACTCCCCCTTCATATGCACACCTTTCCCCTATCTTTTTGCAATGCTTATGGGTGTCCGACTATTTCTTGCCGGTTGTTACCTAGTATCGAGGAAACATGGAACAAACAACAACAAAAAACAAAGAAAAAAAGAATACCAGGAGCATTTAGTTGAAGTTGTTGTTTCTTATGTGTACCGCTTATATTTAATTGCTGAGTATAATTCACATAAATAAGTCAATATACATGTTTAAAAAAAAGGGACAACAATC
Source organism: Conus ventricosus (assembly GCA_018398815.1). NCBI lineage: Eukaryota > Metazoa > Mollusca > Gastropoda > Neogastropoda > Conidae > Conus > Conus ventricosus. The sequence goes on along the minus strand of CM031602.1, from coordinate 89,929,421 downwards.
TTGGCTTTGAGACGATTTCTACTTTTTAAAGGCATATTTTTTAAAGAATTTGGCATTCACTCCTCAAGCAGACCTGAATAAGGTGCCCATTTTCTTTCAAACTCAAACAGTTGCATTTCGGAGCTATATATATATTTTTCAATACGATAGTTTCTTTTCAAATCTTCTACGAAAAAATTTAGTTTGGGCCCTTACTTTGATTAAATCTACATTTGTAGATGAAATATTTTGCCCATAGTATAATAATATTCAATATTTCGTCCGTTTGAGTGATTTCATCAGTGCCAAACAATATTAATTCAACTTTTAAATGACATTCGCACATGGTGTGCGGTTTTCTGTTTAAGTAACCTTTCCAGATTTTGCCAAAAAGTTTTAGAGTAAGTGCATAGCCATAAGTAGTGGTGGATAGAGTCTCGTTCGCTATTGAAAAAAAGTACATCTATCATTTTAGTTACCCCCATTTGTTTCAAAACAACATTTGTGACAAGGATTCTATGACAAATTCTTAACTGAAACCATTTCAGTTTTATTTCTTTTATTTTATTAGCCAGCTTTAAAACCACGTTCCAGTCAACAAGAGTATCAATTTTTTTCTCCCAGTTTTAAACGGTTTTATATCAAAAATTGTCTGCATTTTAGAAGATGATTATAGTATAATCTTGAACCTTTTTTTACACTGATTACTATTTGAAGTGTTTTTGGATGTTGATTACCAACGTTGCTGTCTATTTTGATATCTCTTATTCTCATGTATTCTTTTATTGCTTGTATACAACTGACATACCGTAGATAGTTCACATTTATTTTATATTTTCTGCAGAAATCCTCCCAGCTTAAAAAATCACCACTTTCGTTTAGAATATCTTTTACAAGGAAAACATTGTTTAAGTGCCCAATTTCTCCAGAAAAAATATGTTCGGTCGATTTTAAATTTCTCGTTGTAAAAAAGAGGTTCAGAGACAATTTCTTTGCTTTCAGTTAGATCGATATTAGTATTAGATCTGCGAATGCTAAAAACACATCTCTCCAGAAAAAATTACATCGGCTATTAGTGTAGCGTTTTGCTCCATAACTACTGAGATTGTTTACTTCTGGACATAGCGTCTGAATTACTATTTTCCATTTTTGAGATCCAGTATACAGCTTTCTTATCCATGCTAGTTTTAATGACTTTATAAAAGTTTTTATGTCTGGGATTCCTAGTCCTCCGTGTTCAATGTTTGTATGTGGAATATGTTTTTTTGACTTTTGTTGGTTTGTTGTCCCATATGAAATCAAAGCACATCTTGTGTAGTGATTTAATCTCAACATCTGGTGGGTTAGGTAATAAAATCCATAAATAAACTAACTTTGAAAGAAAAAAGCGACTTCAGTATCGCAACTCTGCCTAGTGGGGTACACATTCTTTTTGCCCAAATTTTAAATAGAATTTTTTTCTTCCAAAAGTTTGTCCGCTACATTAATTTCCGTTAGATTTATTAAATCGTTTGAGAACCAAAGTCCTAGGATTTTGAATTTTCTAGGGTTCCATTCCATATGCTTATGTGGTAAGTATTTTACAGGTGAATTTTTCTTTTTTCCTAACCAAACATTTATTGTTTTTTCAAAATTAAGTTTCAATCCCGAAATTGTTCAAACTCGTTTAATATTTCAAAGACTTTTTCATACGACTTCTTGTCTCCATGCAGAATAAACGTCGTGTCATCAGCAAACTGATTTATTTTAAACTCGGTGTTCGAAATATCTATACCTTTTATTTCTTGGTCTTCTCTATCTTGCATGCTAGAATTTCAGCACACAAAACAAATAGATAGGGGGAGACTGGGTCTCCTTGACGACATCCTTTTTTAACATCAAAGCTTTGCGAAACTTTTCCATTAACTGTTAAATAAGATTTTATATTGCAATTTGAAAATAGAAATCCAGTTACAGATATCTTCACCAAAACCAAATGCTTAAGAGTTTTTTCTATGAACTTCCAGCTCACCGAATCGAACGCTTTTTCGAAATCAATTGATACAAGCAGTCCAGGCAAATTCTTCTGTTCTAAATAGTGCATCATGTCGTAGATTATTCTCAAATTATCCCCAATGTATCTGTCTTTTATAAACCCAGTCTGATCTTCATTTATTAACTTTGGAAGCACGGTTTTTATTCTGTTTGCTATACACGTTGACCCGATCTTATATGTAACATTTAAAAGTGTAATCGGTCGCCAGTTTTTCAAGAATTCTTTTGGCTTATCGCCTTTTGGCAGACATATTATAATCCCTTCCCTTTGTGTTATGGACATTTTACCGTTACTGAAACCTTCGTTAATGGACCTGACTACAAAATCGCCCCAAATTTCTTCCAGAAAAATTTGAAAAAATTAACAGTCATCCCGTCAGTTCCCGGACTTTTATCATTTTTCATATGCTTTAACGCTATCGTTGCTTCTTCTTTAGATATTATACCTTCCATTTTATCAGATTCTAATGTAGTTAGTTTTGGTAAGTTATGATATATGTTCTAAGTCAACATTTTTGGTTTGTCTTTCTTCATATAATTCTTTATAGAATGTTTTAGTTTCTTCCAAAATCTCGTCTGTTTTCTGAAAGTGTCCGGTCTCCATGTGTTACAAGTTTAAACATTTGTTTGCTCACGAAGTGTCTTTTCTCAAGGGAACAGAAGTACGGTTTACTTTTTCTCCATCAGATACCCATCTCGCTTTGGAGCGCAAATTATACCATCCATTTTTATTTTTCTGATTTCTAACAATTGTTTCTTCTTTTCTTGTAAGAGCATTAAGTCACTTTTAATTTTGAAGGTATCTTTTTCCAGTTCTTGTATCTTGTGGTCTAACTCTCGCTCTTTCCCGTTAAGTTCCCTTTTCTTTTTATTGAATATGTAATTGTAATATTCCTTTATTGCTTGATCAAGTCTTTAAATGTGTAAGCTGCATGCCCCTGTTTTTTCAGTTTTGTTATTAATAAAATCTAACTGCTCAATTCTCTGCTTTTCATAGTGATCTTGTGCTGCAGCTAGTTGCTCCACAGCTTTGCTATGTCTTTTTCTCTCGCCGTCGTCCCATAGTTTACTAAAAGCGTAATTACTTCCGCTAAAAGCAAGCGCATTCACCACAGCGCCACCTATCATCATTACGGAGTGAAGCCATTTTTTATAAATGTATTTTTTATTTACATATTTATACTGTCTGGAATTATTCCTTGCTTAACTAGAAATCTTTCGTGGCAAACGAAGCTGCAATGATAGCAATTAGCTTTGCTGAATCCTCAAAGTCTAGTTTGCCAAGATCTGCTGGTTTAATTTCTTAACAAGCTTTTACCAAGCATTGTGTATCCTACACTTAGACCTCCAATACAGCAGAATGGTATACAAGGTTGGCAATAGTTTTTTCGGCGCTCATTTAAAAATAAAATAATTATAATTAATAAAAACATGAACACCGATGATCTATTAAACCTTCCTGAACTTATGATTACAAATGACCAGGTTGATGAGCAAGCTATTATGCCAAAAAAAGAAAGACTGTATTCTTTGGCAGCATGTGGAAAAACAAAACAGTTCCTCGGAAATGAATTCAGCATAGAACAGATTCAACAGATGTCGCCGCAAGACATTATAAAGTATCATAACAGGTATGAAGCGCAACTTGGATCAAGAATGGTAAAAAGTGTAGGGCAAACGGTTCTTAGTTTGTACACTAAACTAGTCAGTAGATTTGCTCCCATTGATTCTGAACAAGATCTTACGTATGATTTAACGCAAGATCCAGTTTTAACAAAGTCATTAGAGTCTCTAAGCTGTGATTTATATTACAGATTTGGAACATTGTTATCGCCGTTAATCATGGGATTAATTACTTTTAATCATATAGATTTTATTTCCCTTCAAAATGACCGAGCCAGAAAATCATCAGAATCAGGAAACATTGAATCCAGTAAAGAAAGTGACCAGCGAGAAGCATCCTCATCCTGGGCGTGTTAAAGCAGGAAAAAAATTAGCAGAGTGGAACAGACAAAAAAAATTAATGTTACAGAATATAACTCATCATGAAAACATAACACCGCCAACGCCAGAACAAGTTAATTCAATGCCAGCTATAAAAACTTCATGCGATTCAAGGGCCCCAAAGTCTTCATGGAATATTGAACTTAAAACTGTTGCCATTTTTGGCGCCATTGCTGCTGCTGGGGGCAGTTATTACGGTTATAAAATATATACACAATGGCAACAAAAACAAAAGAAGTTAAAACAACCTGAACCACTAAATACAGAAAAAGACAACAGCACGCCAAAACCGCCAATAACAAAACATCATTTTGATCCATTTATAATGCAATAATATTTTAAAATTTTTTAATAAAAATAGATCATGGCGGATTATTATTTGTTTAAAATGATGAAGTCAATAAATAAAGACATGGAGTCTATAAAAGACATTTCCATAGACCAGAATTGTAATTGCTTAGGATGTAAGAACTTCATTAAGATTTATGCTAACCGATCTTGCGCAGAGGACGTTGAGCAAGACATCCTCAACGATGACGCGTTTTTTGAGGCGTGTGTGTACTATATTAGACATCTACTATTTAAGATAAAAACATAGATTGTATTTTTTTTGATAATTATAAGATAACTTGAATAAGAACTTGGCTGTACTTAGAGGATGACTTAGTTATGATCTTAGGTTTACTTGGGTAAGAACTTGAGGATGACTTGAGGACGACTTCAGTTAAGAACTTAAAAGTGACTTGAGGATAACTTGAGGACGACTTGAGGATGACTTGTGAATGACTTGAGGATGACTTGTGAATGACTTGAGGACAACTTGAGTAAGAACTTAGAAGTGACTTGGAGTGACTTGAGTTAAGAACTTGTGGATAACTTAAGTGTGCATGCGTGGGGTGGGGTGGGGGTCGTGCGTGCGTGGGGTGGGGGTGGGGGGACGTGCATGTGTGGGGTAGGACAAAACAAACAACAAACAAACAACAAACAAACACACAATAGACAGTCCTGGGGTGGGGGTGGGGGACGTGCGTTTGCGTGGGGTGGGGGTGGGGG
>CM031602.1:89891851-89921851 GCA_018398815.1 Conus ventricosus | reverse complement strand
AGCTTAATGAGTTAAGTGTGGAGTCAGATTTTCTTATCTCCGGGGTTGACCTATGCATGGAAATACAGAGGCCTGTCATTAGGCGGACGCCTCATTACTTAATTTGTGGTGTTCTAGACCCAACGCCCCCCCAACAAGCGTGCGCAAATCTAATTGCAGGGTGTATTAGATGGTGTCAGGGCGGCAACAGTGGCATAGTGGGCTGTGGCTCCTGCGATACCTGTAATTATTTGACTGCAAACCTTCGCGGGGGAGCAAAGCTAATCATTTTTGCTAGTACTTATCTGCTACGTCGCCAAAACAGTCTTCAGTGGCCTGCGTTGACATGAAGACGTTGACAAGTTTAGCTCTGCTGTGAGAATATAAGTCAATGCAAGTTCTGTGACTTAGTTTTCCTTGCGTGACTTACTTCTGGTTGTGTAACACATTTATTTTCAGTTTGACCTGTGACACTATTTTTTGCTGTTGACACTATTTCTTGCTGTTGACATATAAAAAGGTATTGACCTGTTTATAGCTACGTGTTCTTGGAGACATGCAGTTAGTTTCAAAATGACAGATCAGGCAACAACATCGGGAACACCAAGAACTGTTCAAAATTTTTTGGCCCGCATTCCATTTAAAAAAGAACATTTGGAAGAGCAAATAGCGAAAAAGAGAAAAGAGTTGAGAAAGATAAAGAGACAAAGAGTGGAACAAGAAGAAAGAGTAAAACTAGAAGAACAAAAATTAAAATCATTGACTGATAAAGAAACAAAATTGAAAGCTGCTCTTGATGAATTAAATACTCAATGGGATGCAGCAGAGGATTCACAAGACATTTAAGGTAAGTTTATTATTTTTTAAAATTATAGCATGCAATTGTGTTTGTATATATGCTGTTATCGTTGTTGTTGTTGTTTTGCTAATAATAACTATATCATATTCTGGACATCCGTTCTTATAAATAATTAAAGGCGCGCGCACACCCCCCACCCCACCCCATCCCCACCCCACGCATGCACACACTCAAGTCACTTCTAAGTTCTTAACTCAAGTCACCCCAAGTCACTTCTAAGTTCTTACTCAAGTTCTTACTCAAGTTCTTACTCAAGTCATCCTCAAGCCACCCCAAGTCACCCCAAATCACTTCTAAGTTCTTACTCAAGTTGTCCTCAAGTCATCCTCAAGTCACCCCAAATCACTTCTAAGTTCTTACTCAAGTTGTCCTCAAGTCATCCTCAAGTTCTTACTCAAGTCACCTCAAGATCGTAATTAAGTCATCCTCTAAGTACAACCAAGTTCTTATTCAAGTTATCTTATAACTATCAAAAAAACAATACAATCTATGTTTTTATCTTAAATAGTAGATGTCTAATATAGTACACACAGCCTCAAAAAACGCATCATCGTCGAGGACGTCTTGCTCAGCGTCCTTGGCGCAAGATCGGTTAGCATAGATCTTAATGAAGTTCTTACATCGTAAGCAACCGCATTGATTACAATTCTGGTCTATGGAAATGTCTTTTATAGACACCATGTCTTTATTTATTGACTCCATCATTTTAAACAAAAATTAATCCGTCATGATCTATTTTTATCAAAAAAACAAAAAAATTTAAAATTATTGCATTTGAAATGGATCAAAATGATCTTTTGTTGTTAGTGGTTCTGGCATATTTTTTTGTTCAGCTTCTGCATTTAGTGGTTGAGATTTTTTTGACTTCTTTGGTTTTTGTTGCCATTGTTTATATATTTTATAACCGTAATAACCGCCCCCAGCAGCAGCAAGGGCGCCAAAAATGACAACAGTTTTAAGTTCAATATTCCAGGAAGACTTTGGTGCTGTAGGCCTTGAATTAACTTGTTCTTGTTCTGGAGCCGGCATTGAAACAGCTGCTGGCGTTGGCGGTGTTATGTTTTTATTATGAGTTATATTCTGTAACATTGATTTGTTTTGTTTGTTCCACTCTGCTAATCGTTTTCCTGCTTCAACACGCCCAGGATGCTTTGGCTTTTTACTGACCACTTTCTCCACCTGATTCAGTGTTTTCTGATTCTGCTGATTTTCTGGCTCGGTCATTTTTAAGGGAAACAAAATCTATATGATTAAAAGTAATTAATCCCGCAATCACTGGCGACAATAATGTTCCAAATCTGTAATACAGATCACACCCTAGAGACTCTAATGTCTTGGTTAAAACTGGATCCTGCGTTAAATCATACATAAAGTCTTCTTCAGAATCAATAGGCGCAAATCTACTGACTAGTTTAGAGTACAAACTAAGAACCGTTTGCCCTACACTTTTTACCATTCTTGATCCTAGTTGCGCTTCATACCTGTTATGATACTTTACAATGTCTTGTGGCGATATTTATTGAATCTGTTCTATGCTGAATTCATTTCCGAGGTACTGTTTTGTTTTTCCGCATGCTGCCAAAGAATACAGCCTTTCCTTTTTGGGCATAATAGCTTGGTCATCAACTTGATCATTTGTAGTCATAAGTTCAGGAAGGTTTAATAGATCGTCGCTGTTCATGTTTTTTATTAATTATAATTATTTTTATTTTTTAAAAATGAGCACCGAAAAAACTATTACCAACCTTGTATACCATTCTGCTGTTATTGGAGGCCTAAGTGTAGGATACACAATGCTTGGTAAAAGCTTGTTAAAAATAAAACCGGCAGATCTTGGCAAACTAGACTTTGAGGATTCGGCAAAGCTGATTGCTGTTATTACAGCTTCGTTCGCTACGGAAGATTTTCTAGTTAAGCAAGGAATAATTCCAGAGAATATAAATATGTAAAATTGAAAAAATACATTTATAAAAAATGGCTTCACTCGTAATGATGATAGGCGGTGCAGTGGTGAATGCGCTTGCTTTTAGCGGAAGTAATTACGCATTTAGTAAACTACGGGACGACGGCGAGAGAAAAAGATATAACAAAGCTATGGAGCAACTAGCCGCAGCACAAGATCACTATGAAAAGCAGAGAATTGAGCAGTTAGATTTTATTAACGACAAACTGAAAAAACAGGGGCATGCAGCTTACACATTTAAAGATGTTGATCAAGCAATAAAAGAGTATTATCTAGTAACGGGCAAACCAATCGAGACATTGCCCCCACCAAAATTCAGCGATTTTTATCAACCATCAGAAAAACAAAAGATGCAAGAAATTGCGTCTATTGTCTTTGGCATGTCTGTTGTGTATTTTGTTGCGCATAATATTGGCTGAATAAAAAATGAACAAAATCTATTATTCGCCAAAAGGATATTGGAAGGGAATAACAGCAATTAAAAAGCTAAGCCAAGCAGCGGGCGTTAGCGAACAAACAGCAAAAGAATGGTTATCTAAACAAGCGATTTGGCAAATTTATTTACCAGCGCCTAGACGAATACAGAGACCACACTTTGTGAATACAATACCGAACGACACCCATCAAATGGACCTTCTATATTTACCCCATGATACGATTAGACGAAAAAGATTTAAGTACGCACTTACAGTCATTGACATAGCTTCAAGATACAAAGATGCGGAGCCATTAACACAAAAGAGTGCTTCTGCTGTTGCTGTCGCTATACAGCTGATATACCAACGAGGCCCGCTAACTTATCCTCGCATGATTCAAGTCGATGATGGAAAAGAATTTAAAGGTCAAGTGAATCAATTATTGTTAAAACATAGAGTTACCATTAAAAGAGGCATTCCGGGAGTTCAGATCACAGGCTTTAGTTGAAAACTTTAACAAACAGTTAGCCGAAAGACTTTTTTCTTACCAGTATCACAGAGAGCTTATTGACAATTCTCGCAACACAGAATGGGTTAGACGACTGCCCTCAGTTCTACGTGCAATGAATAATGAAGAATTTAAAGGGCTAAAACCAGTACAAGCAATCAAAAAACAAACAATAAATGTTGCTGAAGACTCCAGTTCATCCAGCAAACTATTATCGTTTGGTTTAAAAGTAAGGTACCTTTATTTACCGGGGGAAGCAGAAGGGGACACTCGCTTCAGGGCGACAGATCCAGTTTGGAGTGTTGATCCATATGAAATAAAAAGAATTGTAAAAATGAATCCGCCCGTGTATTATTTACGAGAAACTGACACAACAAAACAACCGGCTCCTCAAAGATCTTTTGTGAAGGAAGAACTGCAGATAATCCCGCCAGACACAGTTCCGCTTAATTAATTTACGTAAATATATTTGAGTTTAAAATGGAAGCTCAGAAGGAAGCGCAGAATGATACAAGAATGATAAATGAAAAGACCTTGGAGTTGATGCGGGAATCATATGATTTGAATTCTGCTATTAGGGCAACGGTTGCGAGGGTTCAGCAACACATGCTAAACCATCCAGATCACCTACAGCCCAAAATCCTAAATTTTGACTATCAAATATGGAATAAAGAATATCTTGAAATTAAAAAAATAAATTCGAGCGCATCAAGCAAACATGAGAAAAAATTTGTCTGAATTGGAGGATGATATGATTGATTTTATAGATAAAGTTGATCAAAAATATGGACCCGAATATAAACCTGAAGAAGATATATAATTATGCTGTTCTCCAATGTCCAATTGCATATGAAAACTCTGGATTAACAAACACACGTTTTGTGTTTGTTCTATCTAATGACTTCTTTGTTACAACCGTTGTGTTGACCTCATGTAGATTAGATCGCAGTTTTACGTTGTCATGATGAAAAGCATGTTTATTGAACAATGCTTCTTTGTAGTTGTCATGCGATATGTTTGACTGCACAACACTGCGAGATATTCCTTTTGCTTTCTTAATGGTTTCCTTCTGGCTCGAAATACTGTACATTTTTTACCTTAACCCAACAAACTCCTTAATCACCCTTCCAGATAATTCATCCTTCATCTTTCCTAAAACCTTCTTATTAGTAATTGAATGCAAAGGCGAATCTTTAGGGTAATCGGATGTGTCATACCATCCTGCATGCCCTTTAGCTACTTCTATGTCCATGTCTTTATAGATGTCTTCAGTGGGGATATCTGTAACAAAACTGTCTGTATCTGTGTAAAGTACTCTGGACGAGGGCTTAAAGTAGTCATAAAGAAATTCTAACATTAAAAGCTTTGATAATTCTAAAACAGTAAACCCAATAAATACAGGCTTATCTAATTTGACTTTCTTTTTCTTCATCATTATGCCAAAAAGCTGATCATGAAATCTTCTAAAGTCCTGATAATTTGGTTTAGAAGTCAGCTTAATTGCTTCGTTCTCTCTGGTGACCAATCTGACGTCTTTGCGCTTGTGCGGATTCTCCATAGTCTTTCCAAAACAGCTGTTGTTCATCAGCTTGAAAAAGTCTTTTTCTGAAGCATCTGCGGATTTAGTTCTGAGATCAGTGTTCTTCATGATGTATGGTTTCATGAACTGTTCTTGATCAAAAGCAATTATACGATGAACAGCTGTCAACTTCAAACCATGTCTTAAATAAAATTGTAGAAGTCTGTAATGACAGACATAATTTTTTTTGCCTCGAAGATTAGGCACACGTTTAGGTGGCTCTGTTTTTGCCATCTTTAGACTTTCTGCAGCTAATGGATAGTCATTATGCAGGTCATGGAGTTCATGAGGATATTCTAAGTCAACTTCTAGAATGAAACCACGCTGTTGACCCGGCGTCAAACTGCCCAACCACTTTAATGCCTTTTGAATATTATTTGTACCGCCGCTTGTGTACATTTTAAAGTTACGTAATGGAAGTGATTGCGCCATTGCCCATCCATACAGATTGTTTGCATCTAAATACATAAGATAGTTAGACCTTTTACTTGGATCATAGTTGTCTAAGTATTTGTTGTTTGCTTTACAGTAATGATGCGACGCCATACTAATTCCTCCGCGCAATCCGTTTTCAATCATCTGAATCATTGGTAAATCAGACAATAAATCAATCTGTACTCCAGTAAACTTTAAGAAAGCATCCCAACTCTTCCCGGGCGCAGAAATGTAATGCGCGGGATCCAGGCTATAATGTTTCATGCAGGTCTTCCTATAATTTTCAAAGACGTCCGCCAACAAACATACATCTGCCATCAAGTATGAGTCATGATAGTCTCCCATTGTTTTACACTCTAACTTCTGCCACGCATCTTGAGCATGCTGGTAATCAGAATCACTGATTTCCTTTCTTCTAAGGCTAGAAAAGAATGCGCCTTTAGGCGGAAGTGTATCTTCGTCAAACCTTTCCAACTGTTCATATACTCATATGGGTAAACGCCCTTTCTAACGAGTGTTGGGTCAAAATATTCTTCTGTTATTGGGCAGGATTTTAAGGACATAGCCAGTGACTCTAATGAACCCATCATGTGCTGCATAGAGTCATAAAAAGACATGTTATTTAAAGCGAAACACATGTACTTTTCTGATGACTGTGCAATGCATGACACCCTGAAGGCGTCGGTTACTGCTTGCATTATAAGATGAGAGTCGTAACCTCGCAAGTTGTGAAAGAATATAGGCAGCTTCCATGTCTTTGGTTCAAACTTTAGTTGAAGATTGCATTTACTGTGTGCTGCTCCTCTAAACTTTCCGCTAATGTGATCATGGTCTCTTACTGTCGGATTTGTTGCTTCTTCACTGTTAGGCATTAGTTCTAAACCACAAATCCAACAATGTGTGGCTGATTTATACTGTTCTTGGTCTTCGAGCGTCATTATGATTTCAGATAAGTTTAGATTATTAGAACAGTCATTACGCACTTTCTGCATGCGTTCTAAGAAGTATTCTGCAGCATCTGGGCCTCTATACAATTCTGATGCTGAATGGACGCCATACGACCTGACAATAATGAAGGCAAATGAACAAATCTGATGATTGCTCATTAAGACTGTTTTTTCGAAGTTTTGTGGCGCTGGCCCTTCATAAGGAACAATAAGCCACTCGAAGTCTGCGTAAACAACATATGGAGAATTTTGCATCCGTTTCCAGTTCTTAAAACTAACTTTAGATCCTGGTGGGGGCGTAATTAGTTCTGTATTTACAGTCAACTGGGCCGATACAGTGTTTCTTATGTTCACTCGCCGCTTTAACAGATGGAATTCTTGTTAAACATTTCTACAGAATTCTGTTTTGCCCATCTTTTGAAGTATGCTGCATTAGTTTACTCATTGTTCGTATCAATGTGTAATGCGGTAGCCCTGCTGGTGAAAGCATCAGTAGTAAGTCAACATGATTTTTGTCTGGTTCGCCTATTGTTGGACTGTTCTTGACACTTTAATAGGCTGTAGATGTGTTTCCTCATCCCATGTGTAGACATTAACAGTTATTAGTTTGTTTTGTTCTTCAAACTGATCAATTTGGTCTATACTGACAGGAAAGGATATTCCACTAAAGTTAAGATCATTGATGTAAGGGCGATAGTTAGACACTCTCTCTGCGTTTTTGTGGACGTAATGCAGCCTTGCAAGAACACACCACATAAAACATTTGTTGTCTGTATTCTTTATGTTTAGAACTGCTCTTTTCGGTACCAATGCTGGGGCAGCGGAATGTAAGCCTTGCCAACAATCGGCGCATACTTAGACTGTTTTAATCTGATCTCTAAGACTTCGCCCTCTGACCAACCAGAGCCTCTCATTTTGGCTTCTTCAGCGGCCACATCAAACTGTGTAAGCAGTTCGTCTGCCCAACCAGGTGTCATTACGAGATAGAATAGTCTGCTGTTAGTTGAGACCCAGACTTCTAGATTTTCTTCATTTATTGTTACATAGTCGATTAAAACAGCTAACATTACTTTAACCAGTGGGTCTATTGTTAGTTTACCTGGAACTTGAGAAATAGCATGTGCAACACTTGCCCGTACGTTTGCTGAATCAATGACATCTAGACTGATATCATTCAGTGCTCTTGATAAATCTTCTTCCTTACGCATTGCTTCAAACAATCCGTCTGGACCTTCATATATCTTATCCATGCTGAGTTTCTTTTCTAACTCAAAATATTTATTTAAATCAAAAAAAATAATTAATCAATATCGATGGTCTTTTTGTGCTTAGACTCATAAACTAAGTATAAACACCCTTTGGCGTTGTTAATGTGAGCTGTTTAGAGAACAGAGTTTAATGTTTCGTTTACTTTTTTTAAACATTCCTTTTTTATCTGCTCGGTGTTATGCTGTTGAGAAAAACTTGTCCTTGCCTTTCTTTGAAGATCAAACTTTTGTCTTTTATAGTCATTAAAATCAGCCTGTAAACGACTAAATTCTTCATCCGTGATGTTTGAGTCAGCTAGTGCTTTATTTATTATCAGCTTGAAGGAACTAAGTTTAGCTGTTATTAGTTGAACCATAGCTGTGTGCTTTTGGAGTTTAGTTTTTAATTTTTTGCTAGCAGCACCTACGGCTAATGAACATAAGCCAAGAGCTAAAGACAAACCACCTAGAGGTAAAGCTGCGGGGGCGCCTATGCCCGCTGCTAAGAGACCAACACTTGTCCCTGCCGATAGAGCACTTATAGTCGATGCTCCAGTATTAACATAGGTAACAGCACTAAATGCAGCAGAATACCTTCGTTTGGCTTTGCTGTATTTGAAAGGTCTTGCTCTAGTTCTTGTTGCATTTGTGTAATGTTGGTTAATCTGAAGGTTTTTTACTTCAGGGTGTTCTACAGCAGCAGAGACGACCTTGGAGTTGATGCTGCCTTCTATAGCAGCAGAGTTGCCTACTATCTCTTCTTTAGGTACTTTTGGATAATGCTGAACAGACATGCTTTTTTTAAAATGAAAAATAATTTAGTATGGGTTATTTTTTTAATCTGCTATCTTCAATATTCAGCTGCGCATCATATAATAAAAACAAATGTACATTAAGTGGTTTATCAACATCTTTTTCTTTCTCAATTTGAATGTTTATTACGTCTATAATCTTTCTCCCACTTCCATGGCAACTGATTATCCTCTGTTGACCTTAGGTCAATCCATAAACCGTATTTTGTTGTTAAATAATCATCAAGCCTAACACTGTGAAGATGTAGATCTTTAGACACAAGGTCTGCTGTTGAACTTCTACACCTCCCGCCCCCAAACAATTTTCTTATTTCGTCAAAATGCTGATAAGGTCTAAGCCCGCTAGCATAGAATTTGCTGGGCCATGAAAATTAAAATTCCATATGGCGTCTGCCTTGCTTTTGGGATATGTTGTATGATGAATTACTCTTTCGTAATATATTGGTAATTTTGACTGATATTGTTGCTCAATTAGCCTTGCTAAATTAGAGTTGCTAACAACATCAAACTCTAACGAGATGTCAGAAATGCTGTACTTTGCTGCGGTGTCTGTAGATATAATAACACGTTTGTATTCATTAAAAGTTAGTTCGTATGACAATCTGTCTTTTAATGCTCCTTGAAAGTATGGGGCATGCGCTTTTAACAACTCAAAATCTAAGGGAATGGAAAAGCGATTTCCAAACGCATAACTTACTGCTTCATGCTTTTTGCCGTCTTTAGCATCTTCAGCGCCTATTCTATGTTTTAGTGCTTCTTTATTTTCGATTCCTTGAATCGCAAGATCAGCCCTTTCATCCGCGGTTAGCCATAGATCAGAATAGGTTAAAAATATGTCTGCATTGTGTAAAGAAAATATTTCTTGTCCCTCAAGTTTTATAGAAATTTTCTTAACGATTGCCCGCCCAGATTCTGTACAACCGTCCTGTTTGGGTTTGTTGTTGATTCGAGTTCTATTTTGAAAGTAAGTCGCGCAGAGCCTGGCACAATCACTTCATCCGATCCTAGGTCTGGAAATTTAACAGTAAGAATTTGATCTGCATCAATAGTAGATGGATTATTTGGAACAGTAATATTCCGTTTATTTCCCTTCACGCCAAAGGGCTCTTTCAGTCTTCTATGTGGGTCAAGAATCGAGCCATATTTTTGTGACATTTTTTTTATAAAACAAAATAAAAAGTTATTTAAAAACATGGCAGGCATTGAAGATTATAATTATGATCCTGGAGACAACATGAGTGATTCCCCTTGGGAGCAGCATCGCTCGAGGCTCTCAATACATGATGAATTAGTAGAAGCGCGGCAAAGGCGTGAATTAACAGAAAGTAAGGCCAGATCATTATACCAAAGTTTAGGACTAGAACCTCCCGAAACTATATACCCTGATGATTTTGAACTAAAAGATAACCATTTGTATGTGAAAAACGACAAAGGAGAACGTGTTCCGCTTACGTTTAAACGAGACCCATCAAGGTTTGTAGGCATGGGTACAATTAATCAAAAGCTCAGTGCAAGTGAGCGGAATCGCCTTGGCTTTACTAAACCAAAATTAGATGTGGAGGCAGTTGCTAAACATCAAAACATACAACAAGAACTCCCAACAAATAACCAAATGCAAAACATGGAACTTGAAGATTTAAGTCAAACAGCGGGCAAAATAAATCAAGCAATAGAAGCCACTAAAGAAGAAGAAACAGCATTAAAAACAATACACGATCCACCGCTACCTATGAGAGAATTATTAGCCCTTGATCGTACTTTAAGAACCATCAAAGGGGAATTATTAAACAATTTAGCAAAACTAAGTGAACTAAATGAGCATATAGAAAAAGAAAAAGAAAAACTCGCTGAGGCTGACGACGCCAACTTAGGGCTGATGTTAAAGAAAGAATAATCCAAAGACTAAAAGATCTTGAAATACAAAGATCAGCAAGACTAGAAGTGACGACTACTAACCGAGACCAATTACGAACTCAAGTGAACAGAATAAGAGAAACTATCGAAAAATTTTTATATGAAGACGCGACGCTAGCAGAACGAATACAAACACTGTTTAGAGAGCAAGGCGTCACATTAGCAAGCGTTATAACAGCCTTAGGATTTGCAATAAGTACACTAGTGTTGGCTATTACAGGCGGTGGTGGTCAAAGTTCAGTACCTCCACCGCCATCGCCTCCATCACCGCCTGATAAATCATGGGTAAAAAAACAGCTTGATCATCTTGCGAGTTTATTAAAAAAATTAGCCGGTAAAGCTATAGACTCTTTACCTGGTATATTAGGGAGTATCGTTAGCTGGCTTTTGTCTACTGCAAGCAAAGTAGTTGGCTTTATGGCCGAGCACTTATGGGCATTAGTTCTCTTAATAGTTGGGTTACTATTTAGTAAGATAAAGACCAAGTAATCCTAGGCCAGTTAATCCAACAACAAGTGCTGTCTTTTCATATTCATGGTCATTATTTTTTTGACTTCTTCAACAGCCTTCGGGCTTTGGGACACAGGGATTGGATGACTTATTCTTGGGGGGTCATCTTGTTTGTTTACTGCTTGCAATATTACTGGCTCAGAATTTATTTCGTTTTTTCCGACCTTCTGTTCATTGCCTGCCACAAGGATTTCATTATGTGTAGTTTATTATTGTACCTATCTGGAGTCTGAGGTCGGAAGGCAGCATGTATAAACCAGTGCCAACAGCAAAGTCTACTTTCGATCTTGCGAATTGTAAAACATTTTGGTACCTTTTTATACTTGAAGGTAAATCAACTGTAGAATTAATGGCGTCCTCTAAATTTGCCAAGTACTGTTTTTGTGCATCAAAACCAGTAGAAGGATCAGTTGTGCTCGATCTCGTTTGTGCTTGCGAACCTAGCAAACACCAAACGTAAGTACGAATAGAGTCCTTTATTCGTTCTATTCCCGCTCTAGTTAGGCCCTCAGATGTGTCTAAGATAAATGTTGTCCATGCTGTTTTATGCTCTTGCTCTATGGACCCAAGGTGAACACCTGTGCCTGAAGAGAAAGATGTGTAAGGAGGATGCCAGTCATAGTTATACTTTCTGTGCACGCCCCAAAAATAAGGGGTGCCTAAGCCATGATTAAGATCCAACTTTTGTCTAAAGTCTGTCTTAACATTAATATTGAATTCGTTACAAATCCTTTCAAAAGCCTTCATGTCTATTCTGTTGCTAAATGGATTAAACGGTTTGTCATTTGGTAATGGTGCTTGCAGTTCAGTCAAAATACGTCTGAAGGTGTAATAAAAATGAAATCTGTACACTGACCTCACCAAAGGATCAGGATGATTTAAGTGATCAGCATACGACACTCCACACCCAGTTGTTGCGCAAAACACAGCAAAGTTTAACTGGTTCTGATAAAACTGCATCGGATGACTAAACCACACTTTCGGGATGCGGTCGTTTTTAATAGGAGGGTTGAGATATCTGTTTAATGGAGTACTCACCTTTACTTGAAAGGTGTCAGTCTGGGTCACCGAAATGTCAAGAGTATCAGTTGTTATTTTTTTAAGATTGTAGTGCGGCCCAACAGAATATTTTGCATCAGTATATTTAAACGCGCTCATTTTTATTTCGTTTAAAAAATGTTTGTAACAATAACAACTCAAGACCGTCCTTCGTTTTTATAACATGCTATTAATAACAATTGCGGAAGCAGAATGGTTGCGCTTCATGAAATATTTTACAAAGTCGTATGGTTTTCATATAACTGAATCCAAGAACAATAATAAGATTCTAAAAGTTGACAAAACAGGAGCCAAAGTTAGCCAGTTAACAATACCTGATGGTTATTACAGGTTTTGCTCGCTAAAAGAAGCAATGAGTAACTTCGACATTACTCTGAAACTTAACAATGCAAATCTAAAAACAATGTTGACCTTCAAACCTGAAGAAGAAGCAGGTTACTATTTTGATAAAGAGCTAGCTAAAATGTTAGGCTTTGCAGCTGACAATCATAGATTTAGAGTTACACCAAACAAAACTACTTATGAGGGAGAAAATCCGCTCGATCTTGCATTACATTCATTACTCTATGTTCATTTGGATGAGCTGAGCACTGATGAAAACTTATATGATGGAAGGCCCTCAACTGTTTTAAGAGCTCTTCCATCAGGGAAAGCTGCATATTGCGATTATGAAATTATACAATTCCCTAATTTACAGTTTAAAAGATTAGTTTGTGGAAGGGTCGGATCATTTAATGTAAAAATCGCAGACAAAACAGGGAAAGTCGTGAAATGTGATAACCTGCACATTGTTTTAGAAATAAAATAATAAGTTGTACTAAAAAATGTCGCGGGGGCCAGAAGAACCGGGAGTTACATTAGCGCCTGTGAGGTGCATAACTTTAGAATTAAAAGACCTTGCAGACGTTGCGGACTTTGAACAGAACGGTGAGATAGGCGCTTTGTATGGTTTTGAGTACACTAAAGATGGTGATTATAAACGCAAAGAGGTTGGCGACAGCAAAAAGTTTCCTAAACTAGAACAGCTGCGCAATCTAGAAGCAAATAATGGTGGCCAGTATGAATATAAAATAGTTCGAAAACCTGACCTCAAATGGCACTTGGAACCATATTTAGAATGGGACATAAAATTTGAATTCATAAGCCCATTTACATTTTTAGCCGCCAAAAAAGTTTCAGAAAAGCATTCATTTTACATGTAAGTCTTATGCCAGAGGACAATAGTCGGAAAGAGATTGAAATAACGCCGTATGGGAATAAACAGTACATCCTCCACAGAAGAGAAACGGTTTTAAAGGACGCTTCTACAAAATTACAGTTCTTTCCACAAATGAAATTAGAAGACACGTTCACAATGATATTTGAAATTTCTGTTTTAAAAGATGAGGAGAGGAATGGAGCTGTGGGCGTCAGTGACGTCCTTTTAAAAGGAATTCTAATTAGCTGGCAAAACTTAGACGTTGACCGTCTTAAAGTTACCATCGTCGTTCTTCACAATGGTGAGGATATTAAGGTCATAACAACAAGCAACAAAATCAATATTAGTCTAAATAGAAACAATCCTACAGAACTAAATTGGATTAATCTTACACATTTAGGCCTCATAGGGTTTTATTATACTGAACAAGTTCTAACATAGAGTATGATAAAAATAATAACTGGATTAGATTAAATCCTGTTATAAAACTATGGAGCAGTTAAACTTTATGACAAAAACTCCTCATTGTTCATTGATTTGTGGGCAGACTGGTTGTGGAAAAACAATATTTGTCCTCGACCTATTACAAACAGTTTATCGTTATAATTTTGATTATATTGCGATTTTCTGTCCAACACTTAAAAGGAACAAAGCATATCATGATAGAAGGTTTATATGGACAGACGATGACGTATATTTAGTTAATCCTAGCAATAAACTAAGTGAGTGTTTAGAATACTTTTATAAAGTGTTTGAAGGAACGCAGACACTATTTATTATAGATGACTGTTCAGCAGAAAAAGACATAGTTAAAAAAAGAAATACTTTGTCAAAACTGGCTTTCAGTGGAAGACATGATGGAAAGAGTGTGTGGATTTTATGTCAAAAATATAACTCAGTTTTAAAAGACTTTAGCGAACAATTAAAAACTGTAGTTTTATTTCACATGAAAGACAGAGACTCATTTGAAGAATGTTTGCGCGAAAATAATGTTATTAAAAACAAACAAGAAAAAACAAAGGATTGAGCAAAAACTACAATCTAAAAAGTTTTGTAAATTAGTATTGAAAACGGATAATCCAACACAGTATGTATGTTTGTAGATAATCGTTATTTTTTTTTGGTTATTGAAGTTTTACTTGCCAGAGAACTATAACGCGGCAACGGCAGACATGTAAGGCGATCCCTAGAGCGACAATTAGTGGCTTTGCTGGCACACGACGGCTGTTAATGCTCTCAGCAGGCCCGTAATTGTCTCCCTTTAATAGTTTTCTATTCGTAGTTCTCTGAGAGAGAATTGTTAAAAGCTATATTTTCATATTTAATATGCTAAAGTATTTAATATAAATATTGAACAAACTAGTGACTAAAGAGTAATGTAAGATACAGTTGTTGTTTGGCCTTTAAAAAATATTCTACTTAAATAAAAAACAACTTTATCAACATTTACACTGGCCACCATAGAATTGTGAAAGCTTTCAATATGTTGGGTTTATATATACTGTTGCTATAACTGTTAATGTGAATGCGTCGTGTACTTTTTAGCAGCAAGAGGGCTGGAGGATGTAGTGGCTTACGTAACTATACAGCAGCGAACTAGGCCAAACGATCCTGTGTGATCACTTGACCTGCAAAGCACAGCAGCAAACTTAGGCCAAACGACCCTGTGTGATCACTTGACCTGCAAAGCTCAGCGGCAAACTAGGTCAAACGACCCTATTAAACAAAAACTGAAATCTGAAAAGATTAGTAAATTAGTATTGAAAACGGATATCCCTACACAGTATGTATGTTTGTAGATAATCGTTATTTTTTGGTTATTGAAGTCTTACTTGTCAGAGAACTATAAAATACCAATCCTAGGTCACTTCGCCCGAAAACTAGTTTGAGGGCGAAGTGAGTTAGGATTGGTATTTTATAGTTCTCTACATTTATTTCTGTGTATAACAAACATGCTCCATTCATCAAAAAAAGAGTCAGACAAGAAGCAAAACCACCGTGGATAACAAAAGAAATAGATATCGAAATAAACATAAGAAATCAGTTAAGCAATTCCGGAACAAATAAAGAATTCCGTAAACAAAGAAATAAGGTAAACTCAATGAAACGTAAATCTAAGCGTAATTACTTTCAAAAGATGTTAATTTCTACAAAGGATTCACGTCAGATTTGGAAGGCCATTAACATGTTGAATAATAAACAAGTCTCAAGAAATCAGGAAATTATCACAGATGTAACTGCAGATCAATTAAACAACCATTTTGCTAGTATCAAAGAAAAAATTATATCACATGATAGGTCCAATGAAAATGACCTTGAGCATTTAAAACACTACCTTGATTTAAAAGATATTAGCTTTTCCTGTACCCTCCAACCAATGACTGTTATGGACGTTAGTAAAAGTATTTCATCTTTAAAACAATCGGGTACACGCGATTTAGATGGTTTAGATGCAAAAATACTAAAGATTTCGTGTCCAATAATTACTGATACACTAACGTATTTGTACAATTTATGCATAGAGAAACAAACCATTCCCTTGAAATTTAAGGAAGCTAAAGTAATTCCACTTTATAAATCTGGTGATAAGTCAATTCCATCAAACTATAGACCAATTTCTATTTTATCTGCTTTATCTAAACCTATTGAAAAACACTTGCAAAATTTACTATATTCTTACCTTACTAAAAACAATTTACTCCATGACGATCAATCTGGTTTCCGTAAAAATCATTCCTGCCATACAACCCTTGTACAGCTTATTGATAGCCTCTTATGCAGTATAAATGAAAATAAATTTACTGGTATTCTTTTTATAGACTTTGAAAAAGCTTTTGATGTAATAAATCATTCTCTCCTGTTGCGTAAACTGGAACTCTACAAATTAACTCAAGAATTCATAAATCTCATGTCCTCATTCCTATGTAATAGGAAACAATCAGTAACGGTCAACAATAAAACGTCAAATTTAATGTCTATCAAATATGGAGTACCACAAGGCTCTGTACTGGGCCCTCTACTGTTTACTGTCTACGTCAATGATTTACCTTATTTTCTTGAAAGTAAATGCGAAATGTTTGCTGATGACACATCTCTTCATTCCAGTGATTCAGATCCATATAGATTAGCTAGTAACCTCCAAAATGATGTTAAAAAACTTATCGAATGGACTCAGTTGAACCATATGTCCTTAAATGCAAGTAAAACCAAGTGCATGTTTGTATGTGCCCGACAAAAAGACAAAAGATGAAGTCAAAATTTCCACCATTGTTTATATCTGACAAAAAAATAGAAGTCGACTCACATAAAATACTAGGAGTAATAATAGATAAAGATTTAACATGGACGGACCACATAACGTCAATGGGGAAACGTCTCTCAAAAAAATTACTTCAATTAGCCAAGATTAAGAACTTCCTGGACACCCATTCTCGAAAGCTCTTTTTCTGTGCTCATATTCTATCAATCATTGATTATGCATCAACCCTATGGGATAACTGCAGTGAAACCAACTTGAAAATTATTCATCGAATGTATAAAAGAGCATTAAAATTAGTATTACTAAAAACAAGCACCCTAACAACAGAAGACTATAAACAACTTAATATGTTAACCTTCTACAACAGACTTTTGTTCAACAAGGCAGTATGCATGCATAATGTTACAAACGGATATGCTCCTAAAAAGATAAGAGATTCATTTACAACTAACACTTATAGACATAGTCATTTATTATCCTTTCCTAGACCAAGAAATAATCTTTATAAATCTAGTCTTTTGTACTCCGGTGGATATGTTTGGAACAAGCTACCAATCACTTTGAAAAACATAAAGAACAAAAATCAGTTTAAGAAAAATCTGAAAAAGCATCTCATGGATGGTTAGCAATCAATATTTTCTCAAATTCCTTTGAAATAACTTTTCAGTGATTTTACATGATGTGTTCTTGTGTATATGTTTATGCCTATGTACATGTCTGTTTATGTGTGTGTATGCTTTGTAGACAATGTATTGATATTGTACATAACTTAACTCTCTCTCTCTCTCTCTCTCTCTCTTGTTATTTCCTTGTTATGATAATTATAACAGGCTTGAATTCTTTTTTGTACTCCTCCCTCCACCCCCACGCCTCCATCCTACCCCCTCCCTCCTCCTATTTCCTCTCCCCTCCTCATCCCCCCTCAGATTTCACCCCACCACCTCCCTCGCCCTTTTCCGCTGGTTTTCACTCTTTGTATTTCTTCGTTTTCATTATTTTATTATTCAAGTTTCTTTGTTTTGTTATGATGGCTTGATGTAAAAAAGCAGTTTCTCTGCTTATTCAATGTTCCATCTGGAAATAAAATTTTGACTTGACTTGTCTGTCCCTGTCTCTCTCTTTCCCTCACTCTTTTTCTCTGTCTGTCTGTCGGTTTGTCTGTCTCTCTCTCTCTCTCTCTCTCTCTCTCTCTCTCTCTCTCTCTCTCGTCAGTTCTATATCACCGATCCTCCTTGTCCAGTCATTATTCCTACTTTTTTTAAGACACCCAGTCTTTCAGACAAGTCGTTGACTTGTCGGAGTCATACCATCCAAAATTGTCGAGGCATGATTTGTGTGTGTGTGTGAACACAATGCCCAGGTGCAGGCCGATTTCTCACTTTCTGTAATTACGACTGCAGGCCGATTTCTCACTTCCTGTAATTACGACTGCAGGGCGATTTCTCACTTTCTGTAATTACGACTGCAGGCCGATTTCTCACTTTCTGTAATTACGACTGCAGGCCGATTTCTCACTTTCTGTAATTACGACTGCAGGCCGATTTCTCACTTTCTGTGATTACGATTGCAGGCCGATTTCTCACTTTCTGTAATTACGATTGCAGGCCGATTTCTCACTTGTTATGATCATGAGGCTCTGTTGCAGGGAAGTATTCTACTCTGTGTGGATTTCTTTGTTTATTCTTGCTTTTCTGGTTATCCAAAGTTGCAAACACGTTTCCCACTGTTTAAAGCAGTCACCCTTGCTCAATGCATCTTTGATTCACTCGTGGCTTATCACCGCACGCTTCCATGGCCACCAAAGATAACATCCCTCACGCATGTGTATTATACTGACCTACATTGACTGTGTATTGTAATGACCTATATTGACTGTATTATACTGACCTATATTGACTGTGTATTATAACGACCTATACTGAGTGTGTATTATACTGACCTATATTGACTGTGTACTATACTGACCTATATTGAATACGTATTATGACATGTTGACTGTGTATTATGCTGACCTATATTGTGTATTATACTGACCTATATTGACTGTGTATTATACTGACCTGTACTGACTGTGTATTATACTGACCTATACTGACTGTGTATTATACTGACCTATACTGACTGTATATATATACTGACCTATATTAACAGTGTATTATACTGACCTATACTGATTGTGTATTATACTGACCTATATTGACTATGTATTATACTGACCTATATTGACTGTGTATTATACTGACCTATACTGACTGTGTATTACAATGACCAATATTGATTTTGTATTGGAATGACCTATATTGACAGTGCAATGCAATGACCATGTTGACTGTGTATTATAATGACCTCTATTGATTGTGTATTATAATGACCTATATTGACTGTATTACAATGACCTATATTGACGGTGTATTGTAATGACCTATATTGACTGTGTATTACAATGACCTATATTGACGGTGTATTGTAATGACCTATATTGACTGTGTATTATGACCTATAGTGACTGTGTATTACAATGACCTATATTGAGGGTGTATTGCAATGACCTATATTGACTGTGTATTGCAATGACCATGTTGTGTATCATAATAAGCTATATTGATTGTGTATTATAATGACCTATATTGGCTGTGTATTACAATGACCATGTTAACTGTGTATTACAATGACCTATTTTGACTGTGTATTGCATTGACCATTTTGACTGTGTATTACAATAACCTATATTGACTGTGTATTGCAATGACCTATATTCATTGTGTATTGCAATGATGTTGACTGTGTTTATAATGACCTATATTGACTGCATTACAATGACATACTGACCTTGTCTTGCAATGACTTATATTGACTGTGTATATGCAATGACCTGAGCTTTAACCGTTAACGAATTAACTTCTTATGCACTCTCCATTTTAGAAAGTGTGTCCCGATGCATAGACTTATTTTACCATACTAAAGACACAGCCACTCCGATTAATAAATCCTCACATTTGCTTCCATTGATTCTAAACTACCACTTCTATGGACAAAGGTGAAGATTTCTTAAAGAAAAATAAAAGGATGGTCCACATAAACGTCAAAACGCCATTCACGTTGATCTGACGGTTGGAATAAGCTCCACTCTTTTCAGCTGATGATTAACGCTGTGGTGACCAGAGCTTAGATTTGAACTGCAGCGGGAACAGAATAGTGGACAAACCTACGTGTATTGGCCCCCGCCTGTCGACACTCGCGCTTGTAGTTAAACATGTTTTTTTCCCGTTGGTGTTCACGATGAATTTGACCTCACAAAACTGGCGCTTGCTTTCAAACATGATTTTTCTCCGTTGTGTTTTCTCTCCGTCAAAGATCACGATGAATTTGACCTCACAAAACTCGCGCTTGCTTTGAGACATGATGTTTCTCCGTGGTGTTTTCTCTCCGTCAAAGATCACGATGAATTTAACCCCACAAACCCCTGTTCCATAAGGAAGTTATCCACTGGGGCCTGGCACTGGCGGACGCTGATGTAGAGGTCTGCCAAACAGCACCTCTTGAGTCCACTGCTGAAAGTTATCCATTGGATCCTGGCACTGGTGGACGCTGATCTAGAGGTCTGCCAAACAGCACATCTCGAGTCCACCGCTGAAACGCCAGGAGTGAAACCAAAAGCGCAGGGAAACAGGAAGCGGAAGGCATTACTGGGAAAAAATCTAAAAATGCAGGTGTTAAAGTAACGGCTTCGTACATCTCAATATTGTTGTGTTACTTTGAGGAAAGCTGTTAGTTGGAATGTTTACATCAATACGACTGAGCTGTAAGCATTGCAACAGTCGTGCAAACCTTTTTGTACAAACCTGATCCTAGTTGTAGATAGAGACTACATTTTCCTCATTGCAAAACTCTAATGAGCATTTTTTCTTATGTAAAACCGTGGCACACGTATTTCATCTTCATTGTAAAAAACGTCATCTGTCGTAGATGATGCGTTTACTTCTTATTGTGAAAAGCTTATCCCAGCTATAAACATATTTAGTCGTTGCTACATTCAGCTTAACCCTACTTGCAAGCTATTCATTTCTATAGTAAATCCTTAGATTTAGACATATTTGCTTCTTATTACACACGATGATGCTCGTTGTACACACATTTACGTTTTACGAGAGACAGTTCATCCATCATTTCTAATGTACTTACTCCTTACTGTGTATAGCTTGC
Organism: Conus ventricosus; assembly: GCA_018398815.1. NCBI lineage: Eukaryota > Metazoa > Mollusca > Gastropoda > Neogastropoda > Conidae > Conus > Conus ventricosus. The sequence goes on along the minus strand of CM031602.1, from coordinate 89,900,963 downwards.
CCTTGTTAATAAAATCCTACTTTCGTTTGTCGCACACACTGGAGCAGTAGATGCAGATACGCTTGCATTGTACACACATCAACCTACTGAAGATAAACTGGTCATACCTTCCCCCGATTGATGCCACATCTACCTTTCTTGCAGACGTTTTAGCCCTTCTACAACAGACAGGTCCTTAACCTATCCATTCTAAAATCCGGAAAAGTCTTACACACATCCATCAAACCAATGGGCCAAAACATGAACAAGCTGTGTGTGTAAAGTCACAGAACAATGATAAACTCCCATCATCTGGACCTTAGAAACTGGCGGCCTCATCAGCAAAGAACAGCATGCCATCCAGAAACATCAACGCCTGTTCAACCAATTGTCCACTTGCGGGCTACAATATAAAACTCGTTCCTCAGCATACACCATACCAATGCTATCTTTCATGTTAACAAGCTAAACACATTACATGAATATTTAATAGTATTAGAATATTCAATAGTATAGCAGACTAACGATCTGGGTTCTCGCTGTCTCATAAAACGTTCCAAGTTCATGGTGGTTCGACTATTGTCTACCTTTCACGGGCAGGAGCTGGGTGTTATTCAAGGAGCATGCTGCCCCAGTGTGTTTAACATCAACGTTAGTTATTTTGTCATCCCTCTTGCCAAAGTTCGTGATCTGAATTCGCTCTCTTTGAAGACCGGACATTGAATCCGAAAATCCCGCCTCTTCCATCCAAAATACTCAGCGTGTTGGAAGAAAATCTTCGTGCAATACGTCCGTCAGAAATCCGTATTCTTCCCATCTTGCCGGACTTGCCGATGCTGACGTATTCTCCCATCTTGCCGGACTTGCCGGTGCTGATCAGCAACGACAGACTCTTGTTATAGACACACTTATAACATACATCAAATAGGGTCTGACTTGAATGTTAATTTATTTGGGAAGAATTCAAATAAACAGTCATTAAAGACAACGAAAAGTAGATTGTATACACTGAGATGATGGCAACCTGTGCAGCCTGTCTATCCATCTATCTGTGTGTGTGTGTGTGTGTGTGTGTGTGTGTGTGTGGGTGTGTGTGTGTGTGTGTGTGTGTGTTTAGAAACATTAGTAGTGGGGGAAACAAGTACTGGCTTCTTCCGTCATTACATTCAGACCTGGCAAAGATTAAAAAAAGAAAAAGATGAGGTTTGGGGAACGTGGGTTAGAACAAATGAAAATGAACAAACAGGGAAATCTATCATAAACATAAAATCCTTTACCACCAGCGCTTGGAGACCATTGTAAATCTGTCCTGAAGACAGAGCCATTCATTTATAATTTCATATGTAAAAATCCCCCCAAGGAAAACACAAAGGGCCCATTTTTTAATCTGTCTTTTTAGACAAATTCATTTAAAAATTCATATGTAAAACCCTTCCCCGGGCAAACCTAGCGACCATTGAAATTTGCCCTCAAAAAAACGCCTTTAATTTTTTTTTCCCATGTGTAAAACCCTTTTCACGGGGAGAACTAGGGACCATTGAAATTCTGCCCCTTTGTAGACAAGACTTTCCCATATGGTAAAGCGTTCTGCCCGCTGGATATTATTTTCTGCTTACGTCTTTGGGGTATGTAAATAAAAATATATAATTTTTTTTTTATAAAATCTTTAAAATTTTATTTAAAAAAATATATAATTTTATTTATTTTCCCGGCTTTTTCTTGAAAAGTGCCCCAACCATGCGGGAGCAGTAAAAAAATAAATTTAAAAAAAATCAAAAAAACCCTTTTTTTAAAAGATTTGTTTTTTAATCATTTTAATTTATATATATATTAAAATATATATACATAAAAATACTTAAAAATTTTTATATATATATATAAAAGACTTCCCTCCAAAATTTTCCCTTTACAATGGTTTTGACCCGTTTTTGGTCTATAGGTACACAAACCCACACACAAAACGGGAATTTTCCCTTTTTATATTTTAATACCCTTTGTCCCCGGTTTCGCTGGGATATCTGTACAATGTTTTTTTTGGCCCCCCCCCTTCTAAACCATTTAAAAAGAAAATTACAAAAAAATTCAGCTTGGGTTTGTTTCGTTTTTTCCCAGCTAAACCCCAATTCCCCCAACCCCTCCCCCTATCCAACTTCACCCAATTTTTCTTTCGGACGCCCACCCCTTCTTGTCTAAATCTGTTTTCCCTCACGTTTTTTTTCGAAATTTACATGCACAGTCCTTAGAGGGAGCCTGTACTTTGTGAAAAACCCCAAAGCATTTAAATTTCCTTTGGGTTTGAAGTGCTCCAAAATGACAACTCTGTGGGGGCTGCCAAAACCCTAGTGGAAAAAGGCGCTGGACTCATGATCCAAAGGTCGTGGTTTCGAACCCCCGGTTTGGGTTTTGGGAAAATTTTTAAAACTTTGGAATTTTTCCCGCAAAAATTTCCCGGGGTTCACCCCGATGTCCACCCCCGCCCCGCAGGTGTCAGGCAAAGGGGGAGGGCCCAGCCTTCTGCAAAAAATTGATTTGGGCACGGCTTTTAAAATCCAACCAAACAAAACCAATCGTGAAAAGATTGCTTTTTTCACAAAGTACCCTGAAAAAGGGAAAGGGCCCTCTGGGAAGACAACTTTTCCCTGGTTCCCTTTTTGGGCGCAAGTTAGCCCAGTTTTTTCCTTGCTTTTTCCAGTTCGTGAGCGCAACTTTGGGAAACCCCAATGGGGTAAAACAGGGAAACGGTCGGGTTCCCCCAAGGGGGATAAAATTCTGACCCGGGTTTCTTGATAAATTGCCCGAGCGAAAAGGGGGGTTTCCCGGGAAACGGAAGCCATCAAAACTGGAAGGGCAGGGGTTGAGCCCCAGGGGTTTTCCAAGGTTTTTTTGGGGGAGCACCCACAGGTTCACCTTTGGGGGGCCACATGATATTTTCGTTCACAACGTTCCTGTGCATTGGTTAAGAAACATCGGGTCCCTTTTGTCCCCTTTGGCAGGTCCATTGAGTGGAGAAGATCAGGGGGACTCCAGTTTTAAAGCAAAAAAAAAATTTATGCGGTGGAAGTCCAAAAAAAATTCAATGGGTTCGGGGTTTTCTTTTTGGAAAAAAAGGGGTACCCCCCAACATTCTGCGACAGATTTTGTACAGAGTTCCCTCCAGGGAAGTCAGATCGTTTTTTCTTTTTTGGGCCCTGTTGACTTCCGTTCGGGGGGAAAATTTTCCCTTTTTCCGCGGGCCAGCTGATTTTACAGTGAGCATAAAAAGGGTAAAAATCTTCTATCAGATCCCCCTGGTACCCATAAAATTTGGCTTTTATTGTGGGGGGGCCCAAATTTGTATCTAAAAAATTTCTCAATGGCCCCATTCCCAAAGTCAAGCATAATTTTTTGCGAAGTGGCCTGTCTGGGGATTTCCAGACAGGGGGCCCCTAAATTTTGTTTGACTTTTTAAACAATCATGTTCCGCCACTTTTTTCCCCCGGGTGTTGACAATTTTTGCTCGGTCCCCATTGGGACGACAGGGGGTCTCCAAGCCCCCAAAAAACACGCGGGTTTCCTCCCTTTGGGCCCGTGCATTTGGGTGTTTTCCCGCAGCTAGATTCCATGGCCTCGTAGAAGCTTTGGGTTTCGGGGGAGCTTCATAAATTTATAAAGGGTTGCAGCCTCTTTGTGTTTTTGGGGGCCCAACTTTGGGACCCAGCTTGAGGGGCCCGGGTTTTTGGCGTTTCTTGTTTGTGGGCATCCGGGGGACCTTGAAATTTGTATGTACTGTCCGCCCCCCCCGGAAAAAAGAGTAGGGGCAATCCCAAGGAAAGGGCATTTGGCTAGCACATTTTCCCGTAGAGCAGTCCTGTTCGGGATAAATTCAGGATGGCTTTCCTGTCCCTCGGAGCATCAAGGAACTTATTTTGGGCTGTTTTGGGGTGGGATCCTGCCCTGTCAACCATGGTCATAAAGGTTTTAAACGTCTCTCTGGTCAGCTTAAAGCTTCTTCGCTGATCCCCCAGCTGCTCCCCGGAAAGGCGAAAGTGGTTTTTTGGTCCGCGGTAGTTTTCGGGGCACAGTTTGCTTTTGTGTAAACTGTTGGCACCCCTTTCCCCTCTGTAACTTGCCCCCCAAAAAGAAGATTTTATACTAAATTTCACAGTAAGGGGCTTGGTTGAGAGGGATCTGTGTATTTGCGCTTCATAACAGACTTTTCTTCGGACTTGGAAGGGGAAATTTCAGAAAGGGATGGTTTTTGAAGAGGTTTTCCACGGTTGCCGGTTTTTTGGGGGTTTTCCCAAGCCACCGGGATAATACAGAAGTCACCCCAGCGTCGGGGTCTCTGAGAGAGGGGAGGTTTCCCTCCGGGGAAGTTGTAGAAGGGGGTTCATTTTCCCCATTTGGGTTTTCGTGAAATTTTGTATATCATTATTCAGGCTTTTAAAAATTTTCATTTGGTATACCAAAAAACTTTCAAAAAAGGGGTCTAAATTTAGAAAATAAGGGATTTTAAAATTTTTTTTAAAACGCCTTTTTTTTGAGTTTTTGTTCGTGTAAATTGTTTTTCATTTTTTCCCGCGTGAAAAACTGATTGTATCCCGAATTTCATCGGGAAACGGTCTAAATTAAAATAATAAGGGTTTTTAAACGGTAAATTTTTAAGTTCCGTACGAAAAATGTTGAATTCATTTTTCCCGCGTGTAAAAAACTGGTTCTGTATCCCCAAATTTTCATCAAGAATGGTCAAAATTTTAAAATAAAACGGGTTTTAAGGGTAAATTTTAAATTTTCCCGGTTCTTTAAAGTTTTTATATCTTTAATTCCTTTTAAAAACTTCCCCTGTAAACCAAATTTCATCAATAAAGGCCCTAAATTTAAAAACATAAGGATCTTAAGGGTTTTTTAAACGTCAATTTTAAGTTTTTTGTTCGTTAAATGAATATAAAGGGTTCAGCGGTAAAATGATCGGGATCCCGTTTTTATCAGGAAGGGTTAAATTTTAAAATAAGGGTTTTTTTAACGTCAATTTTAATTTTGGGTTTTGTTTTAAGTTGTTTCTTTAATTCACCCTTTTAAAATTTCCCCTGTTTCCCAAAATTTTCCCCAAAAGAAAGGGTCTAAATTTAGAAAATAAGGGAAATTTTAAGGGTTTTTTAACGTAAATTTTTTAAGTTTCGGGTTCTTTAAAATTGTTTTCTTTGTTCAGGTGAAAAACTGCATCTGTAAAAAACCGTTTTTTAAATCAGGAACGGCTAAATTTATTTTAATAAGGGTTTTTTTAAAGGTAAATTTTTTAAAATTTTCCCAAACGTTTAAGTTTTTTAAACATTGTTCACGTGTAAAACGGGTTTGATACCGAATTTCTTTCAAAAATGGTCTAAATTTAAAATTAAAGGGTTTTTTTAAGGGCAATTTTAAGTTTGGTTCGTGAAGTTGAATATCATTTTTCAGCATTTAAAACTTAAACCTTTTAAAACCAAAATTTTCATCAAGAAAGGGTCTAATTTAGAAAAAAAAGGTTTTTAAAAAGGGTTTTTTAAAACGTAAATTTTAAGTTTCGTTCGTGAAATTGTGTTTTCATTGTTCAGGGTAAAAAACCTGCACTTTATCCCGAATTTCATAAAGGAACGGCCCCAAAAATTTTAAAATAAGGGTTTTTTTTTAACAGTAAATTTTAAAATTTTGGGTTTTTGGTGTAAGTTGTATATAAATTATTAGCTTTTTTAAAAACTTCCCTTATCCCAAAATTTTCTTTCAAAAAAGGGTTAAATTTAAAAAAAATACGGATTTAAGGGTTTTTTTAACGCTCAATTTTAATTTTCTTGTGAAAATTTTGTAAAACCAATGTTCAGCGGTAAAACTGAAACTGTATACCAAATTTCATCGGGAAGGGTTTAAATTTTATTTAAAAAACGGTTTTTTAAAAACGGTCAATTTTTTAGGTTTCGGTTCGTTTTTTATTGTATATATTGTTCACGTGAAAAATTTGCATCTGTAAAACCGTTTTTTAAAAAAAAAAAGGGTCAAAATTTTATAAAAAGGGTTTTTTTAAAGGTTTTTTTTTAAGTTTGGGTTTTCTTTGGTAATTTGTATATTTTTTATTCAGCTTTTAAAAAACTTCACCTTTTCCCCAAATTTCATCAAAAAGGGTCAAAATTTAAAAAATTAACGCTGTAAACGCGATAAAAAAGGGGGTCAAAAAAAACTATGGGAATGACCCCAGGGGTTATCCACGTATTTCCTTTAGCCCTCATCCCAAGTTGGGGGCAAACCGACGACAAATTTTGCCCCCAACTTTCAAAAAGATTGTATTTTTAAACTTTTTAAGGGGGGTACTTGTTTTTAAGGGGCCCAAAAATAATTTCCCGAAAAATGCCCAAATTTGGCCCCTTATGTTATTTGGGAGATGTCCCTTAGGTTCGATGACCTGTGCAATGCAAAACGGCCATTTGAGAAAAGCAGAGGAAAAAGATTCTTTAAAAACCGTTATAAAGTTTTTTAACGGTTTTTAACGGTTTCCCTTTTTTTAGGGGATTAGTCCAAAACCATCCTTGGGTTTACAAAAGAAGAAAACCCGCTTAAAAATTTTTAAGAGATCGGTTTTTAAAAGTTTCTTTTTTAAAAAGGGTTTTTTGTTTTTAAAAGGTTTAACTGTTAAAAAATAACGGGGGTTTTTTAACTGCCCAAATTTCGGTTTCATTTTAGAGAAGTAGTCCTGTACCCGGGGAATGTCCCCCCCCTTTGATAAAGCAGAGGGGAAAAAAAAAGTCTTTGAAACCCCTTTTAAAAGTTTTTTAAAAAGGTTTTTTCGGTTTTTAAAATTTTTTTTGAAAAAGCCCAAAACCATCCCCGGGTCACAACAAACGTAAACCCCGGGAAAATTTTATTCCCAAAAAGGGTTTAAAAAGTTTTTTTAGTCTTTTGCGTACACAACACACCACAAAACGCACCCAGAAATTTTCAATTTTAAAATATTAAAATAAATAGCCGGTTTTACCCGGCTTTGCTCGGGTAAAATCTGTACAAAATTTTCCTTGGGGGGCCCCCCCTTTTTCCCCCACCACTAAAAAAACAATACAAAAAAACACCCCTTTGGGGGGTTTTTTTTCGTTTTTCCCCTGCCCGAACCCAATTCCCCCCCCTCCTCCCATCTATTCACCCACTTTCCCCCCTTGCCCCTTTAAATTTTTTTTTCCCCTCACGATTTTTTTTTTCGAAAAACGATGCATAGTCCCCAAAAGGAAAGCCTGTACTTTGTGAACTTACCCGGGATTTTTAATTCCTTTAAAAAAAGTGCTCCAAAAAGGGGCAAAACCCGTAGGGGGCCCCCCCATAACCCAGGGATAAGGTGTTTCACCCGTTCCCGTCGTGTTTTCGAAACCCCCCTGGTCCCTTTGGAAAATTTTTACGGGAAAGTTTTCAAAACTAAAATGGGCCCTAGTTCATCCGAGGCCACCCCGGCCCCCCAGGTGTCAGGCTAAATAATTTACGGACCGCCCTCGATATCCTTGATTTGGGCACGGACGTTTTAAAACCAAATCAAAAATGCAACCCCTGTAAAAAAATTTCTTTTCACGTTTTATCATGTCTATTGGGGGGCCTCTGGGTAGACAACATTTCTGGTCTCCCTGTTTGGCGCAAGTATAGTCAGTGTTTCTGCGTTTCCAGTTCGTGATGCTGCAACGTAGAACATTCCATGTGAAAAAACACGGAACGGTCAGGTCTGCCCCAAGGGATGAAAATGTCTGACCCTGGCTCCCTCATGGAGCATCAAGGAACATTATGTTGCTGCTTGCTGTGGGATCCTGCCTCTGCTCAACCATGGTCATAAAGCTGTCGTACACGTCTCTCTGGTCAGCTGTCAGCTTCTTCAGCTGATCATCAGCTGCTGCCCAGAGTGCAGTAGTGTCGTAATTGGTCTCGCTGTAGTATTCTCGAGGCACAGTTTGTCGTTGTGTGACTGTTGACATCCCATACTCCTCTGTAGACTTGCCTCCAAGAAGGAAGAGTTTGTGCTGAATCACAGTAAGAGCTTGGTTGTAGATGGCATCTGTGTACTGCGCTTCATAACAGACATCTCTTCGGACTTGGAAGAGGAAATCTTCAGCAAGATGGTCTCTGAAGAGGTTCCACAGGTTGCCTGGGTTACTGGGGTTGCAAGCCACCAGGATAATACAGAAGTCACGCAGCAGTCGGGGTCTCTGAGAGATGGAGGCTTCCTCCAGGGCAAGTTGTAGAAGGCGGTCATCTTCCAGTTTCGGTTCGTGTAAGTTGATATCATTGTTCAGCATTTAAAACTACACCTGTATACCAAATTTCATCAAGAAAGGTCTAAATTTAGAAAATAACGGATCTTAACGGTTTTTAACGCTCAATTTTAAGTTTCTGTTCGTGTAAATGTATATCATTGTTCAGCGTGTAAAACTGCATCTGTATACCGAATTTCATCAGGAACGGTCTAAATTTATATAATAACGGTTTTTAACAGTCAATTTTAAGTTTCGGTTCGTGTAAGGAAGCCTCAAGAAGTAGCACTCTCCCTAGCGAGGACTGATACTGTACAATCGCCGGATTGCAGTGTCCCTTTGTCGTTTCTTCCACATATTCTGAGTGGACATCCATGTGAAGTGCTCAGGGACTTCCACGTACTTCAGCTCTCGGCTGTAGGGTCTTGAGAGCATAAGCTAAAGATGACGGTAAGGGTTGCTTCTGGGGAGAGTCTTGTGCTCTTTGCGCTGCGTTGTGTGGATTGAAGTAGACCCATGTCCATTCTCCAGATGGACAGCTGGTCTGTGCACCATGGGGTGGCGCTCATGCAGGTCAAATCCCAGGAGTCTCCAGGTCGCCTCGATGTTGCCAACATAGTGGGCATTCTGGTACATTTGGATCTCATCAACGACTGGAGGTTGTTGAGCTGCTCCTTCACCTGCCTGAGTGGCTTGGAGTTGGAAGACGGCTTGGTCTGTGCCCTTGTGGACATACTTCAGACGTACTTGATGGATTTTATGCTACTGCATATTTCCACATTGATGTGGCTGCTGAACTAATGTAGGAGGTAAGGGTTGTAGGGACAACCCACTGGTTGGTGACGATGATTTCTCTCTGTCCAAGCGTCACAATCCAGTATGTCCTCTCAGACTCTCGCATCTCC
>CM031602.1:89860274-89891751 GCA_018398815.1 Conus ventricosus | reverse complement strand
TTATCTTGGACACTTCTAAGGGCCTAACTAAAGCAGGAATAGAACGAATAAACGACTCTATTCGTACTTACGTTTGGTGTTTGCTAGGTTCGCAAGCACAGGCGAGATCGAGCATAACTGATCCTTCTACTGGCTTTGACGCGCAAAAACAATACTTAGCAAATTTAGAGGACGCCATTAATTCTACAGTTGATTTACCTTCAAGTATAAAAAGGTACCAAAATGTTTTACAATTCGCAAGATCGAAAGTAGACTTTGCTGTTGGCACTGGTTTATACATGCTGCCTTCTGACCTCAGACTCCAGATAGGCACAATAATAAACTACAATAATGAAATCCTTGTGGCAGGCAATGAACAGAAGGTCGGAAAAAACGACATAAATTCTGAGCCAGTAAATATTACAAACAATAAAAAAACAAGATGACCCCCCAAGATTAAGTCATCCAATCCCCGAGGCCCAAAGCCCAAAGACCGTTGAAGACAGCGAAAAAAATAATGACCATGAATATGAAAAGACAGCACTTGTTGTTGGATTAACTGGCCTAGGATTACTCCTTCTTTATCTTACTAAATAGTAACCCAACTATTAAGACAACTAATGCCCATAAGTGCTCGGCCATAAAGCCAACTACTTTGCTTGCAGTAGACAAAAGCCAGCTAACGACACTCCCTAATATACCAGGTAAAGCGTTCATGGCTTTACCAGCTAATTTTTTTTAATAAACTCGCAAGATGATCAAGTTGTTTTTTTTACCCATGATTTTATCAGGCGGTGATGGAGGCGATGGTGGTGGAGGCACTAGACTTTGACCACCGCCGCCTGTAATAGCCAACACCAGTGTACTTATGCAAATCCTAAGGCTGTTATAACACTTGCTAATGTGACTCCCTGCTCTCTAAACAGTGTTCTTATTCGTTCTGCTAGCGTCGTGTCTTCATATAAAATTCTTTGGATAGTTTCTCTTATTCTGCTCACTTGAGTTCGTAATTCTTCTCGGTTAGTAGACGCCACTTCTTGTCTCGTTGATTTTTGTTCTTCAAGCTCATTTAGGCTTTGTTCTATTCTTTCTTTAACATCACGCCCTAAGTTGGCGGCGTTAGCCTCAGCGAGTTTTGTTTTTTTTTTCTCTTTCTATTTGCTCATTAGTTCACTCAGTTTTGCTGAATTGTTTATTAATTCGCCTCTGAAGGTTCTTAAAGTGCGATTAAGGGCTAATAATTCTCTTATAGGCAATGAAGAAACATCAATTGTTTTTGGTACTGTTTCTTCTGATAAACTGGTTCGCCGTGGTTCGCGTATTTGTTTTTAATGCTGTTTCTTCTGATAAACTGGTTTCTGCTTCTATTGTATTTATTATTTTGTCTGCTGTTTGACTTAAATCTTTAAGTTCCATGTTTTGTATTTGGTTATCTTTTGGGAGTTTCTTGTAGTGTGTTTTGAAGTTTAGCAACTGCCTCCCTATCTAATTTGGTTTAGTAATGCCAAGGCGATTCCGCTCACTCACACGGAGCCTTTGTCTAATTGTATTCATGCCTACAAACTTTGATTGGTCTCGTTTATCCGTAAGCTGAACAAGTTCTCCTTTGTCGTTTTTTTACAAACAAATGGCACACGGAGCCTTTGTCTAATTGTATTCATGCCTACAAACTTTGATGGGTCTCGTTTATCCGTAAGCTGAACAAGTTCTCCTTTGTCGTTTTTTTACAACAAATGGCCACCTTTTTTTAGTTCAAAATCATTAGGGCCTATAAATTCGGGAGGTTCTAGGCCTAAACTTTTGTAAAATGCTCCGGCCGTACTTTCTGTTAATTCACGCCGCAATGAGAACGTCGAGCGATGCTGTGTCAAAGGAGTCATTTCACTCATGTCGTCTCCACGATCAAAAACATCATAATCTTCTCACCTCCAATTCCCGCCATGTTTTTAAATAATTAACTTTTTATTTTGTTTTATAAAAATGTCACAAGCATATGGCTCGATTCTTGACCGCATAGAAGACTGAAAGAACCTTTGGCGTGAAGGGAAATAAACGGAATATTACTGTTCCAAATAATCCATCTACTATTGATGCAGATCAAATTCTTACTGTCAAATTTCCAGACTTAGGAGCGGATGAAGTGATTGTGCCAGGCTCTGCGCAACTTACTTTCAAAATAGAACTCGAATCAGGAACAGACCCAAACAGGACAGTTGTCCAGAATCTGGGGCGGGCAATCGTTAAGAAAATTTCTATAAAACTTGAGGGGCAAGAAATATTTTCTTTACATAATGCAGACATATTTTTAACCTATTCTGATCTATGGCTAACCGAGAATGAAAGGGCTGATCTTGCGTTTCAAGGAATCGAAAATAAAGAAGCACTAAAACATAGAATAGGCACTGGAGATGCTAAATCCGGCAAAAAGCATGAAGCAGTAAGTTATGCGTATGGAAATTGCTTTTCCATTCCCTTAGATTTTGAGCTGTTAAAATCGCATGCACCATACTTTCAAGGAGCATTAAAAGACCGATTGTCATATGAGCTAACTTTTAATGAATACAAACGTGTTATTATATCTGAAGACACGCAGCAAAGTACAGCATTTCTGACATCTCGTTAGAGTTTGACGTTGTTAGCAACCTAATTTAGCAAGGCTGATTGAGCAACAATATCAGTCAAAATTAGCAATATATTACGAAAGAGTGATTCATCATACAGCATATCCCAAAAGCAAGGCAGACACTATATGGAATTTTAATCTTAGTGTCGCAGCAAGATCGCTTAAAGGTATTTTATTGCGTGTGAAGATGAAGAACCATTCAAAAGACAAACTGAAAATTTTATTAATCCTAAAATAACAAAAGTGCAATGTTCGATTGAGGCAGTCCTAACCAAATCTACGCTAGCGGGCTTAGACCTTATTCAGCATTTTGATGAAATAAGAAAATTGTTTGGGGATGGGAGGTGTAGAAGTCCAACAGCAGACCTTGTGTCTAAAGATCTACACCTTCACAGTGTTAGGCTTGATGATTATTAACAGCGAAATACGGTTTATGGATTGACTTAAGGTCAACAGAGGATAATCAGTTGCATGGAAGTGGGAGAACGGTTAAAGACGTAATAAACATTCAAATTGATAAAGAAAAAGATGCCGATTAAACCACTTAATGTACATTTGTTTTTAATATATGATGCGCAGCTGAATATTCAAGATAACAGATTAAAAGATATACATTACTAAATTATTTTTTATTTTAAAAAAGCATGGCTGTTTATATTTATCCACAAGAGTCGCCAAAAGAAGGGATAGTAGAAAACCCTGACATAAAAACCTTCAGATTAACAAACATTACACAAATGCAGCAAGTACTAGAGCAAGACCTTTCAAAATACAGCAAAGCCAAACGAAGGTATTCTGCCGCCTTTAATGCTGTTACATATGTTAATACTGGAACATCGACTGTAAGTGCTCTATCAGCAGGAACAAGCGTAGGTCTCTTAGCAACAGGTGTTGGTGCACCCGCAGCTTTACCTCTAGGCAGTTTGTCTTTAGCTCTTGGCCTGTGTTCATTAGCTGTAAGTACTGCCAGCAAAAAAATAAAAACTAAACTCCAAAACCACACAGCTATGGTTCAACTGATAACAGCTAAACTTAGTTCCTTCAAGCTGATAATAAAGCACTAGCTGACTCAAACATCACAGATGAAGAATTTAGTCGTTTACAGGCTGATTTTGATGACTACAAAAGACAAAAGTTTGATCTTCAAAGAAAGGCAAGGACAACTTTTTCTCAACAGCCAGACACCGAACAGATAAAAAAGGAATGTTTAAAAAAAGTAAATGAAACATTAAACTCTGTTCTAAACAGCTCACATTAACAACGCCAAGGGTGTTTATACTTTAGTTTATGAGTCCAAGCACAAAAAGACCGTTGATATTGATTCTGATTAAGTATTTTCTTTTTAATTTAAATAAATATTTTGAGTTAAAAGAAACTCAGCATGGATAAGATATATGAAGGTCCAGACGAATTGTTTGAAGCAATGCGTAAGGAAGAAGTTTTAACAAAAGCTTTAAATGATATCAGTCTAGAAGTCATTGATCCAGCAAACGTACAAGCAAGTGTTGCTCATGCTATTTCTCAAGTTCCAAGTAAACTAACAATAGACCCGCCAGTTAAAGTAATGTTAGCTGTTTTAATCGACTATGTAACAATAAATGAAGAAAATCTAGAAGTCTGGGTCTCAACTAAACAACAGACTATTCTTTCTCATAATGACTTAACACCTGGTTGGGCAGACCAGCTGCTTACACAGTTTGATGTGGCCGCTGAAGAAGCCAAAATGAGAGGCTCTGGTTGGTCAGAGGGCGAAGTCATAGAGATCAGATTAAAACAGGCTAAGTATGCGCCGATTGTAGGCAAGTCTTACATTCCATTACCTCCAGCATTAGTTGCAAAAAGAGCAGTTCTAAACATAAAGAATACAGACAACAAATGTTTTATGTGGTGTGTTCTCGCTAGGCTGCACCACGTCGGCAAAAACGCAGAGAGAGTGTCTAACTATCGCCCTTACATCAATGATCTTAACTTTAGTGAAATATCCTTTCCTGTTAGCGTGGACAAAATTGATCAGTTTGAAGAACAAAACAAACCAATAACTGTTAATGTATACACATGGGATGAGGAAACAAATTTGGTGCCTATTAGAGTGTCCAAGAACAGTCCAACGATTGGCGAACCAGACAAAAGCCATGTGGACTTACTTCTGATGTTTTCACCAGCAGGGCTACCACATTACACATTAATACGCACAATGAGTAAACTAATGCAGCATGCTTCAAAGAATGGGCATAAACAAGAATTCTGTAGAAAATGTTTTAACAAGAATTCCATCCGCTCAAGCGCAAGCGAACATAAGAAACATTGTATCGGCCCAGTTGACTGTGATACAGAACTAAATTACGCCCCCAGAAGGCAGTAAAGTTAGTTTTAAGAACTGGAAACGGATGCAGATTACTCCATATGTTGTTTACGCAGACTTCGAGTCGCTTATTGTTCCTTATGAAGGACCAACCCCGCAGAGACTTCCAAAAACAGCCTTAGTGAGTAATCATCAGATTTGCTCATTTGCCTTCATCGTTGTCAGGTCGGATGGCGCTCATTCAACGCCAGAATTATACAGAGGACCAAATGCGGCTAGAAGATTTTTACAGCGCATGCAGCAAGTGCGTAATGATTGTTCTAATAATCTGCATTTATCTGAAATCATGATGACGCCTGAAGACCAACAACAGTATGACTCAGCCACACATTGTTGGATTTGTGGTTTAGGCCTCTCATCAGATGCGGCAAATCCAACAGTAAGAGACCATGATCACATTAGTGGGAAGTTTAGAGGTGCAGCACACAACAACTGCAATCTTCAACTAAAGGTTGACCCAAAGACATGGAAATTACCCATCTTCTTTCACAACTTGCGAGGTTATGACTCCCACCTTATAATGAAAGCAGTAGACAGCGCCTTTAACATAACATGCATTGCACAGTCATCAGAAAAGTACATGTGTTTCACTTTAAATAACATGTCTTTTTATGACTCTATGCAACACATGATGGGATCGTTAGAGTCGCTGGCTATGTCTTTAAAGTCCTGCCCAATAACAGAAGAATATTTTGACTCAACTCTTGTTAGAAAGGGCGTTTACCCTTATGAGTACATGAACAGTTGGCAAAGGTTTGATGAAGATACACTTCCACCTAAAGGCGCGTTCTTTTCTAGTCTTAGAGGAAAGGACATCAGTGATTCTGATTACCAGCATGCTCAAGAAGCATGGCAGAAGTTAGAGTGTAAAACGATGGGAGACTATCATGATTTATACCTGATGGCTGACGTTTGTTTGTTGGCGGACGTCTTTGAAAATTATAGAAAGACCTGCATGAAACATTATAGCCTGGATCCCGCGCATTACATTTCTGCGCCCGGGATGAGTTGGGATGCTTTCTTAAAGTTTACTGGAGTACAGATTGATTTATTGTCTGACCTACCAATGATTCAGATGATTGAAAACGGATTGCGCGGAGGAATTAGTATGGCGTCACATCATTACTGTAAAGCAAACAACAAATACTTGGACGACTATGATCCAAGTAAAAGGTCTAACTATCTCATGTATTTAGATGCAAACAATCTGTATGGTTGGGCTATGGCGCAATCACTTCCATTACGTAACTTTAAAATGTACACAGAAGACGATCCGAAAAAAAATATTCAAAAGGCATTAAAGTGGTTGGGCAGTTTGACGCCAGATCAACAGCGTGGTTTCATTCTAGAAGTTGACTTAGAATATCCTCATGAACTCCATGACTTGCATAATGACTATCCATTAGCTGCAGAAAGTCTAAAGATGAATCCAACAGAGCCACCTAAACTTGTGCCTAATCTTCGGGGCAAAAAAAATTATGTATGTCATTACAGACTTCTACAATTTTATTTAAGACATGGTTTGAAGTTGAGAGCAGTTCATCGTATAATTGCTTTTGATCAAGAACAGTTCAAAAAACCATACATCATGAAGAACACTGATCTCAGAACTAAATCCCCAGATGCTTCAGAAAAAGACTTTTTCAAGTTGATGAACAACAGCTGTTTTGGAAAGACTATGGAGAATCCACACAAGCGCAAAGACGTCAGATTGGTCACCAGAGAGAACGAAGCAATTAAGCTGACTTCAAAACCTAATTATCAGGACTTTAGAAGATTTCATGATCAGCTTTTTGGCATAATGATGAAAAAAAAGAAAGTCAAATTGGACAAGCCTGTATTTATTGGGTTTACTGTTTTAGAATTATCAAAGCTTTTGATGTTAGAATTTCTTTATGACTACTTTAAACCCTTGTATCCAGAGTCCAGAGTACTTTACACAGATACAGATAGTTTTGTTATAGATATCCCTACTGAAGACATCTATAAAGACATGGAAATAGAAGTAGCTAAAGGGCATGCAGGATGGTACGACACATCTGATTACCCTAAAGATTCGCCTTTGCATTCAATTACTAATAAGAAGGTTTTAGGAAAGATGAAGGATGAATTATCTGGAAAGGTGATTAAGAAGTTTATTGGTTTAAAGTCGAAATGTACAGTATTTCGAGCCAGGAGAAAACCATTAAGAAAGCAAAAGGAATATCTCGCAGTGTTGTGCAGTCAAACATATCGCATGACAACTACAAAGAAGCATTGTTCAATAAACATACTTTTCATCATGACAACGTAAAACTACGATCTAATCTACATGAGATCAACACAACGGTTGTAACAAAAAAGTCATTAGATAGAACAAACACAAAACGTGTGTTTGTTAATCCAGAGTTTTCATATGCAATTGGACACTGGAGAACGGCGTAATTATATATCTTCTTCATATTTTCCCTCAATCATATTATAGTTTTCCTCAAGTTTCATTATAAGCTCAATCATATCATAATCCAATTCAGACAAACTTTTTCTCATGTTTGCTTGATGTGCTCGAATTTTTTTTATTATTTCAAGATATTCTTTTCCCCATATTTGATAATCAAAATTTGGGATTTTGGGCTGTAGGTGATCTGGATGCATTGCCATGTGGCGATGAATCCTCACAAATGTTTCCCTAATAGCAGAAATCGCATCATATGAATCCCGCATCAATTCCAAGGTCTCTTTCTTTATCATTCTTGTTTCATTCTGCGCTTCCTTCTGAGCTTCCATTTTAGACTCAAATATATTTATGTAAATTAAAAAATTAACTAAGCAACTGGAACTGTGTCTGGTGGGATTATCTGCAGTTCTTCCTTCACAAAAGATCTTTGAGGAGCTGGTTGTTTTGTTGTGTCAGTGTCAACCTCGGGTGATGTCGATGGAGGAAGGACTAGCGCACAGCCCAAACACACTCACAGCTTGCTTACGATCTCATTCATATATCATGCATTCGTCACATCAAACCACTAGTAAAGTCTATAACTTTACTACACATGTTCATAGAACGAACCATCAATGCATATGGAATCAAACAAAATAAAACATTCTCTCTTCCTGAACTTCACAAAAATCATTTGTCTAAAACATCATTAACTAACCCGGGTATAAATAGATTTCTACTTTACCTGGCCAGGTGATCTTAACTATTCACGAATCACTGTCTTTTCTTTTCTTTTTTTTTCTTTTCACTGTCACTTTCACAAGCACGACACAACTGCTGGCACTGGTCTTGGTCTGCTGGCGCCTGGTCAGGTTAGACTGTTGGCACTGGCGTTGGTCTGTCGATGAAAGTGGCGCTGGCCAAGTATGAGGTCGAACCCCAGTGAAGATAGAACAGTGACTATCAACATCGATCTGTTCTCCTTTCTTTCTTCCTGCATTAACGCATTGCATCTCTCTCTCTCTCTCTCTCTCTCTCTTCTAGTCTGCTCTTATCAAATGGACATGGTTGCTTTTCTTTTCTTTTTTTTCTTTTCTTTCTTTTCCTCCTCATTAGTTAGCAGCTCTCTCTCTCCACATCTCTCCTCAGTCCTTCCTCTGCGACTATCTCATGCTAATCTCTCAACTTGGTTCTCTTCTCTCCTCCCCTCATCTCTGCTTTTCTCTCCTCAGAGATTACACTCAGACCTCTCTCTCTCTGTCTCTCTGTTCGTTCCCCCCGTTCTCTCGTTCTCTCACTCTCACATCCTTCTTATCCCGTTCCGATCTGTCCAAAAGGGCGAGTACCATTGGTCAGTATTTTTACTGCCTCGTACTCGAAGTTATCTCCCTCTAATTCCATTGGATGTTCAAATCATGCCAGTCATGCCTACACGCCTTACTCTCTGTGGTGGTCAATTGGTCATTTAATTGATTAGCTGATTTCGCCCCCACCACACACTACCTTCCCCCCTTTCCTACTTAACTGGCGCCGTGTGGCTTAACTCGTGGACACTGGTCACTCTAAATTGGCTAGATGAGTCTGGTTAGGCGCCACGACGTCTGACCAAACCTACCGAGACCTGTCGGTCCAGCCACTCAGACTGTCTGCTGTCTCCCCGCTGTGCTAAATTGGCTGGATGCGACGCATGGAGCCGTCTTCGTGGCGCCAAGATGTCTGCGTTTGGACTTATGTCCAGTTGAAGTGGCCGGCGACGGACCACACTTTGGTTGTGTTGAATTTTGACCGTGACAATTTCCCCCTTGCAAAAGACTATGCACCGCATTGTCTCAAAACAACGGTACAAAAAAAGACAACAACCGAATTTGCTGAACCACAGCTACACGTGCAAAGTTTGAAAAATACTTTACAACCAACGGTTTTATAAATTATAAAATATATCATTAGTGGATACCACTCCAATGAGTTATCATTGACGTGCGCTCTTGCGTTATTTCAACTCATTTTAGAACGACCTCTGTGCGCACTTATGCAATTCCCCTACCTGCGGATTTGCCCCATCTTCTCTTCACAATTTCTATGAAAAGCACAATATAATATGCTCACGATCCATGACACTTCACTGAGGAATCTCCATCCTCACTTATTGCAAATAATGCATTACTACACAAGCGACTGTATGCTCCAAGCATAACTACATTCACATGAACAAGTCTCACAAAGAAAATATGAACAAGTCTCACACAGAAAATATGAACCATAGCCAACTGGGAATGAACCCATATCCAACCAACATATACTGTAATCAACACATATTATCAACACAGCACCCCGGATATGACTGACTTCCTCTGAGTTGCAGCTTGCTAGACTACGCGACTTAAATAGTCAGCTCCGACATTCTGTCGACCTGGAATGTACTGCACTCGGTACCTGTAGGGCTGCAATGCCATTGCCCAACGCAGCACTCTGCTGTTTTTCAACTGCACCTCCTGCAGGAATTTGAGTGGTTGGTGATCTGTCTCTATCACGAACTCTTTCCCATACAAGTATTTGTGGAACTTCTGCACGGCCCACACGACGGCTAAACACTCCTTCTCCACCGTTGCGTACCCTTCTTCACACTTTGTCAACTTCCTGCTAGCATACCTCACAGGAAACTCGACCCCTTCATGCTCCTGCAACAATACTGCACCTATTCCACCGCCTGATGCATCTGTCCGCAACAAAAATGGTTTGGACATATCTGGTAGCTTCAAGATGGGACGGGAACCTAGTCTTTCCAACACCGTCTGCAGTGCTTGCTCTGCAGCGTCTGACCACTCGACCACTGCCGGTTTCCCTGCCTTGACCAAATCACTGAGAGGACTCGTGATTGCTGCGAAATTTGGAACAAACTCCCTATAGAAGCCAATAAAACCTAGCAGACTCCTGACTTCTGTTTTGGTCTTTGGTCTCTCTGAATTCATCATCTTCTCCACTTTTCCTCTTTCGGCTGCTTTGTGTCGCCTCCGACAACAAAACCTAGGAACTCCAGGCTTGGAAAACCAACCTGGCACTTTGTTGGTCTGGCTGTGAGATTGGCTTGCCTCAACCTCTCTAAAACTGCTCCTAGCTGCCTCATATGCTCCTCCCATGTCTCGGATGCTATCAGAATGTCATCCATGAAATTCACAACGCCTTCCAATCCGTCAATAACTTCCTCATCATCCGAGGAAGACTGCAGGTGCGTTGACCATCCCGAAAGGAAGTACTCGCCACTGGTATAGCCCCATAGGAGTGGAGAATGCTGTGACTTCCTTTGAGTCCTCACTCAAGGCTATTTGCCAGTAACCCTTGCTCAGATCTATCCTGGTGAAATACTGGCTCTTGCTTGTGGCGATCTGAGCGAACAGGTCTTCCATGTTCGGTATGACCTCTGCATCGACCTTGGTGACACTGTTCAGACGTCTATAGTCAACACAGAATCGATGCTCACCTGACTTTTTCCTCACTAAGACGACGGGTGCACTATACGATGATTTGGACGGTTCAATCACCCCAAGGTCCAACATCTTTTCTACCTCCTCCTCGATCACTTGCTTGGTGGCATATGGGATCGGGTAGGCTTTCACATGTACGGGTTTTTGCGATGTTAACTCCACCGTACATGTCTCTAGAGTTGTCCTGCCTGGTTTATCAGTCAGGGACGCCCTATACTGTTCTAGGAGCCCCCTAACTTCCTCCTGTCTCCTACTGTCTAGCCCTTCATACAGTGACCATCCCTGTATGACTCTTCTCCTGGAAACTCCGGCAACAAAATCTCCCCTTCTTCTGCTGGGTCTCCTTCACCTCCATCAATGATTGCTGCTGCGCCTATGTGCTGAGTCTCACGCTGAGTATATTTGCGGAGAAAATTTGCATGGAAAAGTTTTAGTTTCCCATTCACATCAATTCGGTAATCCCGACCGACCTTTTCAGTGATGGTGAATGGTCCTTTCCAATGCATCAGCAGCTTGTTGTGACCCGTGGGAAGCAGTACCAGGACTTGATCTCCCACCTTGAGGGATTGCTTCCTCACCTTCCTGTCATATTGCTTCTTCTGACCGACCCTAGCCTCCTGCAAACTTTCCCTTGCGACCTTACATGTCTCCTCGAGCCTATTGCGTAGGTCCACCACATACTGATAAGTGGTTTTGACCTCTTCTGACTCCTGTTCTCCGGACCACAGCTCTTTGAGAATGCACACTGGTCCCCGAACTGTCCGCCCATACAGCAGCTCAAATGGCGAAAAGCCTGTGCTTTCCTGAGGGGCTTCCCTGTAGGCGAACAGTGCCGCTGGAATGTAGCGGTCCCAATCTGCTGGCCTTTCCTCACAGAGCTTCTTTAAGATGCCTTCAGCACACCATTGAATCTCCCCACCAAGCCATTGCATTGTGGGTGGTATGGGGTAGTGAGAAGCTGTGTGATCCCTAGCAGCTGTTGACCTCCTTCATCACGCCTGAGGTGAACTGTGACCCTCTGTCACTGAGAATTTGTGCTGGCACACCCACGCGAGAAAAGATGTCTACCAGCCTTCAGCGACCTGTTGCGTATCTACGCCTTTCAATGCAACTGCTTCTGGGTATCTGGTCGCGTAGTCCACGAGCGTCAACACATACCTGTGCCCACCTTTGGAACAGGGCGCGATTGGGCCAATCAGGTCAACAGCCACCCTCCTGAATGGAGTGTCAATTAAAGGAGGCTGTTTAAGAGGCGCCTTCCTCTTCACCCCTCTTGTGGCTGACCTTTGACACACGTCACATGACATGCAGAAACGCTTGATGTCTGCCATTGCTCCTGGCCAATGAAAGTCATCGAAGATTCGGTCAGCTGTTTTGCTGGTGCCGAGATGACCCGCCATGAGCGACTCGTGACCCACTGACATGACAGTGTCACGATAACCTGCTGGTACCTCTAACTGAGTGGTCACCTTACCTGTCTTCCCCTTGGTGAACACTCGGTACAACAGCCCGCCTTTCACAAGAAATTCTGTCTCACCTCCTCTAACCTCTGTTTCTCTCCACACTCTTGCCAACTCCCAAGACTTCACGAGCGAAGGGTCTTGTTCCTGCGCTGCCCTAAACTCATCAGGCGACACATCTATGCCTGACTTCCTTGCTGGAACGACTAACGGTTTATCAACCTTTTCCTCCTTCTTGCTCCGTGTGTGAACTGCTGCCCCTGTAGCAGTCAACAACTCAGGATCCCTGGATCCCTTGCACCTGGAATATTTCGATGATCACATCATGAAGGGGTTTCTCCATCACCAACGCAGACAACTCGCCTGAGAAGTAAGGGGTACGTACTTCTATCTTAGCAACTGGAAACTCCCTCACAGTGCCATCGATTAGAGTACAGGTCTGGATTTGCCCTGTCAATCCCCTTTCTCGACCAGCGTTGTTCGTACTACCCCGCATGAACAACCAGTGTCTCGTAACACTTTCACCCTCTGCTGGCCAATCCACCCTTCTTCCACTGGTAACGAACCACTCAGCCTAGTGCCCTCCATCCCTGACACTGACTGCTGTCCAGTGCTAGCCATAGGCTGCACTCCACCCTCTTCAGACTGACTCCCTTTTGGTTCCACTGCAGGTCGTTTCCCTTGACGACCTTATCCACCTCTTGCAAGGCTGCTGCCTTCTGGAACCTCATGCGACAATCCCTCGCCACATGTCCCTTCTTGTGACAAATGAAACACCTAATGTCCCTTTGCCCTTCCTTCTGCCCCACCACTGGGTTTGCAGACTTTGCAGAAAACTCCCCTAGTCTCCTTGCACTCTTCTCACCTGTGCCTAGCACCTGTTTCTCCTGCACCTTAGTGCCCAAACGTGCCTCTCTATACACCTCTGCGAACTTCAACAACTTCCTGCTGTCTCTGGCTGTCTCTCTTTCAAATGTATGGTTAACTCAGGGCCGCAACCTGACAAAATCTGTTCCTTCATAACTAGCTCTTTCAACTCAGCGAACTCCTTTTTCGTACCACTCAGCTCTAACCACTTCTCAAAATAGTGATCTAAACGTGCACCAAACTGAGTGTACGTCTCACCTGCTTGTAATTTAGCTGAACGAAATTTCTTCCTGAACCCCTCCTCTGTGAGGTCAAATCCTTTCATCAACGATTCCTTCACAGCGCCGAAATCAGACTGTTGTTCTGCTGGTAACGCAGCGAAAATTTGTAATGCCTTACCCGTCAGTAACGCTGACAAAATGACTGCCCACTCTTCTGAAGGCCAACCCTGACTGGTCGCAAACGTTTCGAACGACTGATGTATGCATCAATCGAATCGGTTCCTTCAGAGAATTTTGGCAAATTGGGTCGGGGAGCATAGCTGCGCACAGAGTCACTGGAAAGTGAGCTACCATCCTCGGTGGTCTCCCTTTGTATTCTCACTTTCTCCAACTCTAATTGAACCTTTAATCTTTCCGTTTCCTGCTTCATTCTTTCTGTTTCCTGCGCTTCCTTTAGTCTTTCTGTTTCCTGCGCTTCCCTTATTCTTTCTGTTTCCTGCGTAACCTGATTATCATTAGCCTGAATCCTTAATCTTTCTGTTTCCTGCTCTGCGCTAGCTTTAGTCCTTTCTGCTCTGCTATTTCTACTGCAACACGACGTCTTTCCGCGCGTTCATCTCTTTCCATCTTTTGTTGGTTCTCAACGAACGCACGCAACTCATCTCCCGAGTAACCTAGATCACGAGCGACGCTCACAAGTTGTTCAATAGGGGTGTTCTTTTCTTCCGCCATTATATCTTCCTCTTTTTTTTTTTGAACAAGACCTTACTACTACGACAGCCAAACTGGTGGTTACCGACACGAGTGACGTAATAGCACAATCCTATGAATGATAATATTAGCTTGGGACAACGTAATTAGTTTTTATAAGACGCCCAGCGCCTTGACCCAACCATGAGAGCGAATTATAGGCAATCTGTGCGAAATAAGTACTCTGGGGCTGAAATGCCAAGCTAGTATTAACTATCTTGGAAGCAATGCCAAGCCTAGTATTTAACTATCTTGGGAACATACAGTAAGACAACCCCTTGTCTTAGGATTACAATACTTGAATCCCACCCAGCTTCCTCTCTGAGAAGTTGAACAATTATAATAAATGGGCCAGAATATCCTGGCAGGCTCGCCAATAAATTGTCAACCTCGGGTGATGTCGATGGAGGAAGGACTAGCGCACAGCCCAAACACACTCACAGCTTGCTTACGATCTCATTCATATATCATGCATTCGTCACATCAAACCACTAGTAAAGTCTATAACTTTACTACACATGTTCATAGAACGAACCATCAATGCATATGGAATCAAACAAAAAAAACATTCTCTCTTCCTGAACTTCACAAAATCATTTGTCTAAAACATCATTAACTAACCCGGGTATAAATAGATTTCTACTTTACCTGGCCAGGTGATCTTAACTATTCACGAATCACTGTCTTTTCTTTTCTTTTTTTTTCTTTTCACTGTCACTTTCACAAGCACGACACAACTGCTGGCACTGGTCTTGGTCTGCTGGCGCCTGGTCAGGTTAGACTGTTGGCACTGGCGTTGGTCTGTCGATGAAAGTGGCGCTGGCCAAGTATGAGGTCGAACCCCAGTGAAGATAGAACAGTGACTATCAACATCGATCTGTTTCCTTTCTTTCTTCCTGCATTAACGCATTGCACTCTCTCTCTCTCTCTTCTAGTCTGCTCTTATCAAATGGACATGGTTGCTTTTCTTTTCTTTTTTTTCTTTTCTTTCTTTTCCTCCTCATTAGTTAGCAGCTCTCTCTCTCCACATCTCTCCTCAGTCCTTCCTCTGCAGACTATCTCATGCTAATCTCTCAACTTGGTTCTCTTCTCTCCTCCCCTCATCTCTCTGCTTTTCTCTCCTCAGAGATTACACTCAGACTCTCTCTCTCTGTCTCTCTGTTCGTTCCCCTCGTTCTCTCGTTCTCTCACTCTCACATCCTTCTTATCCCGTTCCGATCTGTCAAAAAGGGCGAGTACCATTGGTCAGTATTTTTACTGCCTCGTACTCGAAGTTATCTCCCTCTAATTCCATTGGATGTTCAAATCATGCCAGTCATGCCTACACGCCTTACTCTCTGTGGTGGTCAATTGGTCATTTAATTGATTAGCTTGATTTCGCCCCCACCACACACTACCTTCCCCCCTTTCCTACTTAACTGGCGCCGTGTGGCTTAACTCGTGGACACTGGTCACTCTAAATTGGCTAGATGAGTCTGGTTAGGCGCCACGACGTCTGACCAAACCTACCGAGACCTGTCGGTCCAGCCACTCAGACTGTCTGCTGTCTCCCCGCTGTGCTAAATTGGCTGGATGCGACGCATGGAGCCGTCTTCGTGGCGCCAAGATGTCTGCGTTTGGACTTATGTCCAGTTGAAGTGGCCGGCGACGGACCACACTTTGGTTGTGTTGAATTTTGACCGTGACAGTCAGTTTCTCGTAAATAATACACAGGCGGATTCATTTTTACAATTCTTTGTATTTCATATGGATCAACACTCCAAACTGGATCGGTTGCCCTGATGCGAGTGTCCCCTTCTGCTTCCCCCGGTAAATAAAGGTACCTTACTTTCAAACCAAACGGCAATAGTTTGCTGGTTGTACTGGAGTCTTCAGCAACATCTATTGTTTGTTTTTTGATTGCTTGTACTGGTTTTAGCCCTGTTAATTTAAATTCTTCATTATTCATTGCGCGCAAAACTGAGGGCAGTCTTCTAACCCATTCTGTGTTGCGAGAATTGTCAATAAGCTCTCTGTGATACTGGTAGGAAAAAAGTCTTTCAGCTAACTGTTTGTTAAAGTTTTCAACTAAAGCCTGTGATCTGTGAACTCCTGGAATGCCTCTTTTAATGGTAACTCTATGTTTTAACAATAATTGGTTCACTTGACCTTTAAATTCTTTTCCATCATCGACTTGAATCATGCGAGGATAAGTTAGCAGGCCTCGTTGGTATATCAGTTGCCCTCGTTGGTATATCAGAGTGCTTCTGCTGACCAAACCTACCGAGACCTGTCGGTCCAGCCACTCAGACTGTCTGCTGTCTCCCCGCTGTGCTAAATTGGCTGGATGCGACGCATGTTTGTTAAAACATAGAGTTACCATTAAAAGAGGCATTCCAGGAGTTCACAGATCACAGGCTTTAGTTGAAAACTTTAACAAACAGTTAGCTGAAAGACTTTTTTCCTACCAGTATCACAGAGAGCTTATTGACAATTCTCGCAACACAGAATGGGTTAGAAGACTGCCCTCAGCAACAGCAGAAGCACTCTTTTGTGTTAATGGTTCCGCATCTTTGTATCTTGAAGCTATGTCAATGACTGTGAGTGCGTACTTAAATCTTTTTCGTCTAATCGTATCATGGGGTAAATATAGAAGATCCATTTGAGGGGTGTCGTTTGGCGTTGTATTCACAAAGTGTGGTCTCTGTATTCGTCTAGGTGCAGGTAAATAAATTTGCCAAATCGCTTGTTTAGATAGCCATTCCTTCGCTGTTTGTTCACTGACTCCTGCTGCTTGGCTTAGCTTTTTAATTGCCGTGATTCCCTTCCAATATCCTTTTGGCGAATAATAGATTTTGTTCATTTTTTATTCAGCCAATATTATGCGCAACAAAATACACAACGGTCATACCAAAGGCAATAAACGCGATTTCTTGCATCTTTTGTTTTTCTGATGGTTGATAAAAGTCACTGAATTTTGGTGGGGGCAATGTCTCGATTGGTTTGCCCGTTACTAGATAATACTCTTTTATTGCTTGATCAACATCTTTAAATGTGTAAGCTGCATGCCCCTGTTTTTTCAGTTTGTCATTAATAAATCTAACTGCTCAATTCTCTGCTTTTCATAGTGATCTTGTGCTGCAGCTAGTTGCTCCACAGCTTTGTTATGTCTTTTTCTCTCACCGTCATCCCGTAGTTTACTAAATGCGTAATTACTTCCGCTAAAAGCAAGCGCATTCACCACAGCGCCACCTATCATCATTAGGAGTGAAGCCATTTTTTATAAATGTATTTTTTTTTTAATTTTACATATTGATACTGTCTGGAATTATTCCTTGCTTAACTAGAAAATCTTTCGTGGCAAATGAAGCTGTAATAATAGCAATCAGTTTTGCTGAGTCTTCAAAGTCTAGTTTGCCAAGATCTGCTGGTTTTATTTTTAACAGGCTTTTACCAGGCATCGTGTATCCTACACTTAGACCTCCAATAACAGCAGAATAGTATACAAGGTTGGTAATAGTTTTTTCGGTGCTCATTTTTAAAAAATAAAATAATTATAATTAATAAAAACATGAACAGCGATGATCTACTTCAGCTACAGGGTGGCCTAAACCTTCCTGAACTTATGATTACAAATGATCAAGTTGATGACCAAGCTATTATGCCCAAAAAGGAAAGGCTGTATTCTTTGGCAGCATGTGGAAAAACAAAACAGTTCCTCGGAAATGAATTCAGCATAGAACAGATTCAACAGATGTCGCCACAAGACATTGTAAAGTATCACAACAGGTATGAAGCGCAACTAGGATCGAGAATGGTAAAAAGTGTCGGGCAAACGGTTCTTAGTTTGTACACTAAACTAGTCAGCAGATTTGCTCCCATTGATTCTGAACAAGATTTTATGTATGATTTAACGCAGGATCCAGTTTTAACAAAGTCATTAGAGTCTCTAAGCTGTGATCTATACTACAAATTTGGAACATTGTTATTGCCGCTAATCATGGGATTAATAACTTTTAATCATATAGATTTTATTTCCCTTCAAAATGAACGAGCCAGAAAAACAGCAGAATCAGGAAACATTGAATCAGAAAACATTGAATCAGGTGGAGAAAGTGACCAGTAAAAAGCCTCCTCATCCTGGGCGTGTTGCAGCAGGAAAAAGATTAGCAGAGTGGAACAAACAAACAAAATTAAAATTACAAGCACATAATATAACTCATAATGAAAAAGTGCTAGAGCCGCAGCCAGTTGTTTCAATGCCAGCTATAAAAACCCCAGAACAAGATGATTCAAGACCTACAACAACAACAGGGTTGCCTACACCGCCAAAGTCTTCATGGAATTTTCTTAAAGCAATTGTCATTTTTGGCGGCATTGCTGGGGGTGGTTATTACGGTTATAAAATATATAAACAAAGACAGCAAAAACCAAAGCAGTCCAAACAATCTCCACCACTAAATACAGAAGCCGAACACAAAAACATGCCAAAACCGCCAACAACAAAAGTTCATTTTGATCCATTTCTAATGCAATAATACTTTATTGATACTGCAATCCTAACATACTGGATTGGTTTTTGATTTATTATAAATGAATTTGTTTCTTTGATAAAAATAGATCATGACGAATTATTATTTGTTTAAAATGATGGAGTCAATAAATAAAGACATGGAGTCTATAAAAGACATTTCCATAGACCAGAATTGTAATCAATGTGGTTGCTTACAATGTAAGAACTTCATTAAGATCTATGCTGACCGATCTCGCGCCAAGGACGCTGAGCAAGACATCCTCAGCGATGGCACGTTTTTTGAGGCGTGTGTGTACTATATTAGACATCTACTATTTAAGACAAAAACATAGATTGTATTGTTTTTTTTTTCTGATAATTATAAGATAACTTGAATAAGAACTTGGTTGTACTTAGAGGATGACTTAATTACGATCTTGAGGCGATTTAAGTTAAGAACTTGAGGTGTCTTAATCAAGTTCCTGAGGTGATTAGAGTAAGAACTTAAAGGTGACTTTGGGTAAGAACTTAAGATGACTTGAGTGAGAACTTAAGATGACTTGAGTAAGAACTTAAAGGTAACTTGATTAAGCACTTAAAATGACTTAAGTAAGAACTTAAGATAATATAAGTAAGAACTTAAAGGTGACTTGATTAAACACTTAGTAAGACTTGAGTAAGAACTTAAAGGTTACTTGATTAAGAACTTGCGTGCATGCGTTTGTGTGTTGGGGGGGGGGGGGGGGGTGTATGTGCATGCAGGGGGGCATACATAGGGATGGGGGTGGGGTGGGTGCAATACTTATTTATGTTTGAATAGGAATTTAACTGCGATAAGAGAGGACACAGTTAGGAGGCTTGCTAGTTTCACCACTCTAACTGTGTCAAACGTGCATGCCAGTCACGTTTGACACAGTTAGAGAGCTTGCAAATCTATGTCAAACGTGACTGGCATGCACGTTTGACACAGTTAGGGGGCTTGCAAATCTATGTCAAACGTGCCTGGCATGAACGTCTGTCCTAGTTCTAAGGCCCAAACAAATAAGCACTGTGACTTGGTAATTAGCGAACAGTGCTACGCCCACTATAATTAACCAGTAACAACACTGGCTTGGAAACTACGCGCGAACAGCCATTTATAGTAACAGTCAGCAAGGCTAGTTTCGTCGCAGCACACTCCTCTCGCCTATTTCACAAAAAGTTTCACAAAGAGTTTCACAAAGAGTTTAACTCTCCTCTTTTCATCCGGGCTTAAGGCCGGCATTGGCGGAGTTAGTGTTTTTTTGGCGGCCCTTGATTGCCAGGCAGTACACCTATCACCGAACATTTGGAGCTTTTTGAATAAAACAGCGCCGTTTTTTAGAAATGGAATCATTTCTTCAAAAGTTAAAAGCTTTTCAAAGTTAACAACATCTCTTTCAAATATATCAGCTAAATCTCTGTCTTAAATTAACAAGCTTTCAAGGTGCTTGTGTAGTTCATCATTAGTAGGTTCTCGTTTTTTTCTTTCTCCTCACCTTCCGAAAAAGCAATACTTCTCTTTGGCTTAAGAAGTAAAGAACTGGGCCCGCCTGATTTTCTTTTGTTTAGATACTCCGCCATACAGTTGTAATAGAACACATTATCGCCTATAGCAAGAAGCTGTTCCTCTGTGAACAAAACACGACCGTCTGCATTGGAAGCCATAGCTAAACTGAGTGGCGCTGGTTGGGGGGCGTTGGTTCTATATCGTCATGTCCGGTCACGCGGGTATTGAACCTTGCCAAGTCATAAGGCCCAACAACGCAAATTAAGTAATCAGGTGTCAGCCTAACGACAGGCCTCCCTATTTCCATGTCTGTGTACAAGTTCTTACTGTCGGGCACCAGCAATTAGGGGTGTTGCCCCGTCATTTACCTTTCTCATATTGCCCGTGCCAGAAACACAGCCAGTAAACAAGAAGTGACTCGGTTTTAAAAGACTGTAGTTTTATTTCACATGCGTGAAAATGATGTTATTGAAAACGATCAGGAAAAACACAGGATTAAGCAAAAACTGAAATCTGAAAAGTTTAGTAAATTAGTATTGAAAACGGATAATCCTACACAGTATGTTTGTTTGTAGATAATCGTTATTTTTTTTTGTTATTGAAAGAGAATGTGTGATGGATTATCAGAGAACAGTAAAATGCCAATCCTAGGGTCACTTCGCCCGAAACTGGTTGGGGCGAAGTGAGCTAGGATTGGCATTTTACTGTTCTCTGACATGCTAACTCCACAGTGGAACACTGTTCACTGGACGGTCTGTGATGAGGCCCATGGTCGGTCCATGTCGTAGTAAGGCCCTTTGGTGCATAATTGCCCAATATCTGTCGTAAAGTACATACTTTCAATGTGGCATATGGTTTTGCTGAGACGAATTTTTTTGTTTGTTTTGTATTGGGTCGATTTTGTGCTGAATTTTCTCAAGGGCATGGTCCGGTGAAATAAACTGTCTTGGAGGCAATCAGACATGAAGACAATCAGAGAGAGAGAGAGAGAGAGAGGAGAGGAGAGAGAGAGAGAGAGAGAGAGAGAGAGAGATAGAGAGAGAGAGAGAGAGAGAGAGAGAGAGAGAGAGAGAGAGAGAGAGAGGAGACTGACACTGACACTGACACTGACACTGACATCTTTTATTGACAATGGCTTATAGCCTTTTTGTCAAGGGAGTACAATGTCTTTTTTCATGCATAGAAGAAAAGAAAACAAAAGGAGAACTGCAAATTAGGTGTCTACACAACTAATCAAAATTAAGAAATGATTTCCATTTCTATCACTCATTTGCGTTTCATGAATATGTTCTAGTACAAAATCATTCTCACACAACAACCATTCCCTTCACATACGCACACTGATCCATCCTATCTTCCATCGACTTGCACGCACGCATTTGTATCCTTATCCTCCCTTCTCCCCATTCACATACATTCTCTGTACAGATGATTTATCTGGCTTGATATGAAAAACACTCACTTGAACCATCAAGCTTCAAGGTCAAATAAGTATTCTGAACAATAAAATGAAATATAATTGATATCCCCTCAGTGTTTTGAACTTTATTCATTCATAATTTTCTTCCGCGTGTCTACAGCTTCTGTTAGATATTTTGCTAGCATGTTTAACAATGTTCCATCATTTGTTTGCAAAATATTGTTAAGGTTTCGACTCTTTACTATGTTATGATCAAAGAGTCTTGATCTTTTTCTAATGTTCCCATAAGCAGGACAAGTGAACAAAAAATGTAATTCATCTTCTCTAATTGCAATATCATTACATAATGGACATGAATCATCAACAGCATTATTATTTAGATACCATCTTTTATTAGCATTTAATCCCAGTGTTCTATTTCTAAATCTTGCAAGGATACCTCTTTGCCACCGATTAGATACTAGATGTAAATACTTTTCTGCCTCCAAGTTACTTTTGAAGGATAAGAACCAGGAATATCTATCATGTTCTTCTAGTTGGCTGTGCCAGTTTTGTTTATACGAGGAAATTAGTCTGTCTTTGAATTCAGACATAAAAGCGGTCTCGTTTCCGACTGCCTGGCTCAACCACACTATCCCAAACCCATTCTCTGTCAGCACTTTCTTAACCTTAGAGGCCCAGTTAACATTTCCTAACTCACATTGTTGCAGCATCATGTCATAGGCTTGCCTGCTCAGTCTAGCTACTGGTAATCGTATTACTTTACACCAGTATCTAACACACTTTACAATACATCTGATGTACAAAGGGTACCTTCCTGTTTCACCGTAAGCTATCTTATTGGACGAATGAATCAGAATATTCAGAAACCTTTTGATTGCATAAGTGTGCACTCTTTCTATTTTTAGATTTTCTTCAAGTCCCCATATTTCAGCACCATATGTAAGAATCGGTTCAATCTGGGTATCAAATAGCTTCCAAAAGCTTGGAAAGAGAGAGAGAGAGAGAGAGAGAGAGAGAGAGAGAGAGAGAGAGAGAGAGAGAGAGAGA
The DNA here is from genome assembly GCA_018398815.1 of Conus ventricosus. NCBI lineage: Eukaryota > Metazoa > Mollusca > Gastropoda > Neogastropoda > Conidae > Conus > Conus ventricosus. The sequence continues at coordinate 89,869,101 of CM031602.1, read as the reverse complement.
GAGAGAGAGAGAGAGAGAGAGGGGGGGGGGATTAATCTTTCATTTTCTCTTCCACGCCAAGATCAAATTTCTAAAGTCAGAGAGTTCATGGGTGATGACACGGTGTGAGGGTGGTCTATTTCTCAACATGAACCACAAACGCCCAGAAGCTGAAAAGTAATTAAAAAAAAAAACAAAACCGTTTCCGTTAACTTTTTTTCCCTTTCACATTAAGAAAATAGAACTTTTTTTTCATTTAGCTTTAACAGAAAAAGAAAAAAAGGGAGAAATATTCTGGTAAAAAAAATAAATGAAAAAAAATAATAGCGCGGACCTCATTCATTAAAGTCGTGCTGCCACGGATGACCTTGGGGGCCGGAAAGCGACATCTGCGCCATCTAGCGCCCACGCAAACACAAGGGACGCAATCAGTGTAATGGCGAGCAGACACATATCCATCGCTCAACTCCCCCTCACTCTGGGAGATAACCAAGGATCCACAACTATCGCCTGTGTGTCCGATTGCCTTCCTCCCAGACCCCCCAATCCCCAACCCCTTCTCAACCACCTGCCCCCTCCCCCTGCACTAGCTTCCTCTCCCTCCCTCCCTCCCTCCCCGTCATCCCACCCACCAGACAATCTGTGAATCCATCTCAGGGAACTGGAGAAAACATCCAAACGTATTTGTTGATTGATAGTTCACAGGATGGTCAGCTTCCCCCCCCCCCCCCATCTCTTCTACCAACTTAACAAAAAGCCCGATATGTGTGTATTTATATATGTGTATCTATCTATCTATCTATCTATCTATCTATCTATCTATCTATCTATCTATCTATCTATCTATCTATCTATCTATCTATAATAAATTCCAAGGATAAGTACCGAGCACCATTCCAGCAACTTACAGAGCAGCTTGGTGTTGCAATGACTGCAAGAAATATTGAATTATAAACAAAGCTTGCTCTTATGTCTTAGATTGAAGAAATAGGGGGAGATAAGCATTCATATCTGCAGTGGTAGATAATTCTGCCTAACTAACAGTATGTGCTTGATATATACTCACGCGTATACTCACGAGGGTGAGATAGACCACCCTCATATATGTGTGTGTATGTATGTATGTGTGTGTGTATGTGTGTGTGTGTGCGTGCGTGCGTGCGTGCGTGCGTGCGTGCGTGCGTGCGTGCGTGCGTGTGTGCGTGTGTGTGTGTGTGTGTGTGTGTGTGTGTGTGTGTGTGTGTGTGTGTGTGTGTGTGTACATACATATATATATCTATATATAATGACAGAAGAACTGTTAGCCTGCACTCGTTTTCCCCCACTACTGAATTATTCAGCATAGTATATATCTTCCTAGCTTTCTGTGTATTTATATATGTGTATCTCTATGTATGTATGTATATATATATATATATATATATATATATATATATATATTATATATATATATATATATATATATATATATATATATATATATATATAGAGAGAGAGAGAGAGAGAGAGAGAGAGGGGAGAGAGAGAGAGAGAGAGAGAGAGAGAGGAGAGAGAGAGAGAGAGAGAACGAACGAACGAACGAACGAATCTTTTGTAATGAGGGAAAAAGCGGAATAAGCACAAAATGGCTTTTTACATCCGGCCCTCAATAAAGGGAAATATATAGAAAATGCAATAACAACATCAGCAAAACTAATCTAGAATAGAAGTAAACATACATAAACGCTATATATAGAAAGAAGAAATGGTTAACACAAAAGAACAGAACACGATCAATGCCTGGAAGAGAGAGAGAGAGAGAGAGAGAGAGAGAGAGAGAGAGAGAGAGAGGAGAGAGAGAGAGAGAGAGAGAGAGAGAGAGAGAGAGAGAGAGAGAGAGAGAGAAAACTGATTTGCCAAACATATACTGAGTTGTGGTGGCGTCAATTCTGATGCTGTGTCCATACTTTGTCCGAGGGCCTGAGACAATGTTTGTTAGCTATTTCTTTCGGGACAGCATCTTCCAATGGTTGGCTTTATCCACGCACGCGTGCTCTCCAGCAGACTATCCGTGTCAGTCTCTAGTCTCTTTGAGTTCTAGACATCAGCAGTTTCTGTGTCTGATGACGCCATACGGGAAACCCGTCAGCACTTCCTGTCGTTGGTCTTGATCAAGATATCCGTTTATCTGTTAGGTTTCCGGGTCGTTCCTTCATGCTGTGATATCTTTGAGACGGAACTGTTTGACTCATTGGTTAAATTTTGGTCGCTTAATACCAGGGGTTTGGGATCAATTCGTTCTTGTGACCTGCCGAAGTGATGTTGAGTCTTGTAATTGTAGTCGTGTGTGTGAACGCTTATGTGTTAAAACACACACACACAGACAAACACACACACACACACACACACACACACACACACACACACACACACACACACACACACACACACACACACACACACACACCTGCATGAAATGTAAATCTCATCCCACGCTTCTGTGAAGGGAAGACCATTATCAGTCGGCGGATGAATCACATAAACAGCAGCATCATCTCTACCCCTCTCCCTTTCCCCATATCTCTCACCCCCACCTGCCCCCACCCTCCCCTCACTCTCACTCTCCCTCCCTCGCGGCCTCACCGAATCTCGTGTGTCAGCGGTACCGTTCATATGCCGGTCTATGTGACGGTGACTGATCAGATGACCGTGGTGGACATTGGTCTATGTGACGGTGACTGATCAGATGACCGTGGTGGACATTGGTCTATGTGACGGTGACTGATCAGATGACCGTGGTGGACATTGGTCTAGGTGACGGTGACTGATCAGATGACCGTGGTGGACAGTGTGACGGTGACTGATCAGATGACCGTGGTGGACAGTGTGACGGTGACTGATCAGATGGCCGTGGTGGACATTGGTCTAGGTGACGGTGACTGATCAGATGGCCGTGGTGGACATTGGTCTAGGTGACGGTGACTGATCAGATGACCGTGGTGGACAGTGTGACGGTGACTGATCAGATGGCCGTGGTGGACATTGGTCTAGGTGACGGTGACTGATCAGATGACCGTGGTGGACATTGGTCTATGTGACGGTGACTGATCAGATGACCGTGGTGGACAGTGTGACGGTGACTGATCAGATGACCGTGGTGGACAGTGTGACGGTGACTGATCAGATGGCCGTGGTGGACAGTGGCAGTGCAGGGGGTAATGAAGGAGCGCGCTGCACGTGCTGCCAGTGACCTCTGTGCACACCGCCTGCAGACAGATCCATCAGAGGTCATCCTCCGGTCAGTCAGCATGGCGGCCATGGCGGTCAGCCACCGCTGTCATCTGCCTGAAGGTCGCGTGACTGGCCCTCGCTGACGGTCTGACCTTCGTTTGACCCCAAGTTGTTTCGTCGGTCTGCAGGTCGCCTCAGCGTGTGACGAAGGCTTCATTGGCTTCCTTTGGCCGACAGTTCCTGTTGTTTCCTTCCCGCAGAGGAGAGCAAAACAGGTAGCACCCATAGCAGGGAGGCAGGTCTGAAACAGTAGAGTCCTAATCTGTGCCTTTGGAAAGATTATGTATTATATATTTTTCTCTTTTTTTTTCCTGCGAAGATCAGAAGGGAGAAGAGGTCGGGATGGGGGGGGGGGGGGGGGGGGGGGGACCAGAAATGTAATGAAAACAATAATTTCTTTTGTGATCAATGATTTTGACAATGCAATGAATAATTTCGACAATCTAAAAACGTAGGTGTGTATAATGGGGGTGGGGGTGGGGGTGGGAGGTTGGAGGGGGCGGGGGGGAATGCAAAGAAATGCAGGCCTTTTGAACCGTCGATATCTACAGGCCATGTCCCACACCCACAAACTCCACTAAACCCACCTCACGGGTACAGGGGGGAAGTAGGGGGTGGGGGTGGGGGGTGGTGGTGGGCAGGTACTCAGCTCCCAAGCAGCTCACACACAACTGTGATGGATGTGAGCGTCACCCGTTGGGAGGAGTGACCTAATGAACCTTTCTCATTGGTGAGGTGGGGTTGTGCACAGGCCAAACAGTCACGACTTCAAGCAAAAACTCGACGGAAAATGAAACAGTGGACCACATACTTGTGTTATATATCATGTCAGATTATCTGATTCACCGTATGTTGTAAACGTGTTCACGATTGGCAGGAAGAGGTGTCGGAATTCACTTGGCATTCAATAGGCGGTGGTCGGAATCCGAAAGGGAGGTAACATCTTTGTCAAAGCTCGCATTCGTCGAGAGTGGCCCCGCAGTGTTCATGGGACAGAAGCTGGGGAGCGGCATGCCCAGAGCAGTTTGACATGTCATTGAAGTGAAACGGTGTGAATTTGATGCCCACAGTGTGACACTGTCATTGAAGTGGAACGGTGTGCCTGTGATGTCCACAGTGTGACACTGTTATTGAAGAGGAACGGTGTTGTGCCTGTGATGCCCACAGTGTGACATTGTCATTGAAGTGGAACGGTGTGCCTGTGATGTCCATACTGTGTTACTGTCATTGAAGTGGAACGGTGTGCCTGTGATGTCCATACTGTGTTACTGTCATTGAAGTGGAACGGTGTGCCCGTGATGTCCATACTGTGTTACTGTCATTGAAGTGGAACGGTGTGCCTGTGATGTCCATACTGTGTTACTGTCATTGAAGTGGAACGGTGTGCCTGTGATGCCCACAGTGTGACACTGTCATTGAAGTGGAACGGTGTTGTGCCTGTGATGTCCACAATGTGACCGTCATTGAAGTGGAACGGTATTCCTGTGATGCCCACAGTGTGACACTGTCATCGATGTGGAACGGTGTGCCTGTGATGCCCACACTGTGACACTGTCATTGATGTGGAACGGTGTGCCTGTGATACCCGCAATGTGACGCTGTCACTGAAGTGGTACGGTGTGCCTGTGATGCCCTTAGTTTCCCCATCGTAGTCTTGGCATGCGCTTTCAATCCAATGATGGAGTTTCTAGATCTGTTTCTTTGACATTAGAAAGAGAGCAAAGTTCACTCTGAATGCATTGCAAGGACAGGCGTTCTCTCCACCCCCACCCCCAGCCCTCCCCTTTTTCATATTCCAGAATAGATCTCTGCAGAGCTTAAACTCCCTGGTCTTTCTTCATTTTCCCTCACGCGATGAACACTGTTTGAACAGGTGTGCCCTGACCTGTGCCCTGTTCACCTGGTGATTCGGGTTGTCCCTGTCCCTGACCCTGTGCCCTTTGCCTGTTCACCTGGTGATTCTGGTTGTCCCTGTCCTGACCCTGTGCCCTGTTCACCTGGTGACTTGGGTTGTCCCTGTCCCTGACTCTGTTCACCTGGTGACTTGGGTTGTCCCTGTCCTGACTCTGTTCACCTGGTGATTCGGGTTGTTCCTGACCCTGACCAGTTCATCTGGTGATTCGGGTTGTTCCTGTCCCTGACCCTGACCCTGTTCACCTGGTGATTCGGGTTGTTCCTGTCCCTGACCCTGACCCTGTCCACCTGGTGATTCGGGTTGTCCCTGTCCCTGACCCTGTTCACCTGGTGATTCGGGTTGTTCCTGACCCTGTCCCTGTGCACCTGGTGACTCGGGTTGTCCCTGACCCTGTGCACCTGGTGACTCGGGTTGTCCCTGACCCTGTGCACCTGGTGACTCGGGTTGTCCCTGACCCTGTTCACCTGGTGACTCGGGTTGTCCATGTCCCTGACCCTGTTCACCTGGTGACTCGGGTTGTCCCTGACCCTGACCCTGTTCACCTGGTGACTCGGGTTGTCCCTGACCCTGACCCTGTTCACCTGGTGACTCGAGTTGTCCCTGACCCTGACCCTGTGCACCTGGTGACTCGGGTTGACCCGTCCCTGACCGTGGTCACCTGGTGACTCGTGTTGTCCCTGACCCTGTGCCCTGTTCACCTGGTGACTCGTGTTGTCCCTGACCCTGTGCCCTGTTCACCTGGTGACTCGGGTTGTGCTGTGACGTATGCGTAGTGAGCACGTGTCCAAGATTTATATAAGTACCAGCGAGCTTGCTGAAGTGGTTAGCGTCGCTGACACCCAGCTGGGAGGTCGTGGGTTTGATTACCATCAGAGCCATGCGAGATTTTTTTTTTCATGCCGCGACTGGGTTCTACCCAGAGTTGAGTTTGCGACGGGCTCAGCTGGGAAGAATGGGATCACACAGTCGAGTTTTCTTCATTTAACGGACGTGTCTCTGAGAGTGTTACTCAAATTTCCTGACCAACACTGCAGGTGTCTGTATTTTTCGGACCTGGTTGACGCCGGGATACATTATCAAAATAAACTTAAGAGTACAACCTTGTCATGCATTCTCAGACTGGAATGGAGATCCGTTGCATCATCTTCATCATCCTCATTCTATCGATCAGCATGAAGAAACAAGAGAGTAAGAATTCAGGCCGCTTAGTGCCAATGAGGACGTTATCATATTTAGTGCACTGGGAAAAGAAAAACAGCATGACTACTTCGTTAGGGGAAAAAGTTCTCTGTTTGTATACATACATACATACATACATACATACATTACATACATACATACATACATACATACATACATACATACATACATACACACACACATACATACATATCAATAATTTTTTATTGCAAACTTTGTGAGATCTACAATTATGCAACCTTGTCCATCAATGTTCAAAACACCAACAGACACAGTCGTGGTCCAGAAAGTATGTATTAAAAGAGAGACATTTTCTGTTTTATGCCCCCCTCCCTTTCTCTCTCTCTCTCTCTTTCTCTCTCTCTTTCTCCTTATTCTTCTCTATTCATCTTGCGTTCTCATTGTCAGTGAGTCCATTTTCTCTCTTTTTTTCTTTGCATGGATTTAGGGCTCTTGCCTGTTCCTGAGGAACTGTCGTCTCACCCAAACACGCCTTGACCCAATCATTACTGACATACTCAAGTATTTTGCCAGTTTTTTGCACATACATACATACATACAAACATGCATACATACATACATACATACATTCTATTATTTTATTTCATTTATCGTTTTATTTATTTTTGCTATCCCACCTTCTGCGCAAACTGATGGTACTGCATCCACGCCGCTCATTCTAACCCCTCGTCCACAGCCACAGCCCGGCACCGACAATCCACAGGGAGCAGTCAACGTCAAGGGTCAAGAGAACCCATCAGAGGAGACACTGCACCGCTGCCGAGTCACTTCGGTGGTGTTCAGTGGCGCCTGTTTTGATCCATCGTACACAGGACACCACCTACTAAGCCCCCTACTGACGACAATCATTGCTTAGTCGCAGAGCCGGCCGTGAGTGAGCTCTCCCTCCGGAGGGCGCCACCATATCCCCCCAAAACAGTTCCCATGGATTCACAGATACCGGTGACCCCGATAGAATCAAAGCAAGCCCATAGACATGGAAAGGCGGTTGACACTGAGGTCACCCTGACAGCAAGACCATAGACATGGAAAGGCAGTTGACACTGAGGTCACCCTAACAACAGACCATAGGCATGGAAAGGCAGTTGACACTGAGGTCACCCTGACAACAGACCATAGACATGGAAAGACAGTTGATACTGAGGTCACCCTGACAGCAAAGCCATAGACATGGAAAGGCAGTTGACACTGAGGTCACCCTGACAGCAAGACCATAGACATGGAAAGGCAGTTGATACTGAGGTCACCCTGACAGCAAAGCCATAGACATGGAAAGGCAGCTGACACTGAGGTCACCTGACAACAGAACATAGACATGGAAAGGCAGTTGACACTGAGGTCACCCTGACAGCAAAGCCATAGACACGGAAAGGCAGTTGACACTGAGGTCACCCTGACAACAGACCATAGACACGGAAAGGCAGTTGACACTGAGGTCACCCTGACAGCAAGACCATACACACGGAAAGGCAGTTGACACTGAGGTCACCCTGACAGCAAAGCCATAGACACGGAAAGGCAGTTGACACTGAGGTCACCTGACAGCAGAACATAGACATGGAAAGGCAGTTGACACTGAGGTCACCCTGACAGCAAAGCCATAGACATGGAAAGGCAGTTGACACTGAGGTCACCCTGACAGCAAGACCATAGGCATGGAAAGGCAGTTGACACTGAGGTCACCCTGACAGCAAAGCCATAGACATGGAAAGGCAGTTGATACTGTACCTTTTCTTTTTCAAAGTGCTGATCGATGAGGAGGAGGAAGAAGACGTTGCAGACTTCCATTCTGGTCTGAGGCTGGAAGGCAGGGCTGCACTCTGTGCTTACTTTCATGATGTATCCCGGCATCAACAAGGCTCGAGAGATACAGACACTGCAGTGTTGGTCGGAAAATTTGAGCAACATTCTCAGAGAAGCATCCATTAAGGGAATGAATCTCAACTGTGTGGTACCAGTCCACCCAATGGAACAAAAAGCAGACTCACTCTGGTTAGGAGCCGGTCGAGGTAGAAAAATCCCATAAATATAGGGCTCTGATGGGAATCGATCCCCATCCTCCAGCGAGATCTCCGCGACGCTAACCATTTCGTATCGGCAACTGGTGTTTGTAGTTTATTTTAATTATAAAATTGACTAAAAGATTTATTTCTCTGCTGAACAAATAGGCAGTGGAAGACAAGCAGATTAATAACTTTTTTTGCTATTAAAACAATGACTTTGCAAAGATTTGAAAAAAAGGAAGGGGGCTGAGAGAAAGAAACATGAAGGAAAAGGAGAGCTTTAAAACAACATAGAATTCTTCGGTAAAGGCATACGGTGACTACATACCCGTCATAAACTGTCTTACAGTCTATAATTCCGTTGTATGCTCACCACTAAGGGTTCCAATGGAGATAAACCGCAGTCTATAATTCCGTTATACGTTCACCACTAACGGTT
>CM031602.1:89842774-89855274 GCA_018398815.1 Conus ventricosus | reverse complement strand
AAGAATTATCTTTGGAGACGGAGCCATCAACACTGGTACTGGTGATGGCTTTCAAAGAATTTTCTTTGGAGACGGAGACATCAACACTGGCCCTGGTGATGGCTTTCAAAGAATTATCTTTGGAGACGGAGCCATCAACACTGGTACTGGAGATGGCTTTCAAAGAATTATCTTTGGAGACGGGGCCATTGACACTGGTATTGGAGATGGCTTTCAAAGAGTTATTATGGAGACGGAGCCAAATGGACCAAGTAGTATTGCAGTCACGGGCATTTTTGGCCATGTTTTGAAAATTCAACACACTTCCAGAAAATGACAAAGACATGCATATTGTATATCATTTGAAAGTTTACTATCGCTTCTTTTAAGTTTTAACAGTTTTTCCCCATTGATGCTTCTGGGTTTTTTTCTTTTATTTGTTGAAGCATGTCACTAAATTCTCGAAAAAAAAAAGTTTGAGAAACGGAGAAAGTAAACTTTCAGGCATGCATATCCATCAGCTAATTACTTGGAAAAATGATGTGATTAATCCCCACAGTAAGGGTTCCTGAGTCCTATGAAACAGTGTGATGTTTTACTTTGCATACGCACTGTAAAATAGTGATTAATCCAAAAAGAAGGGTTCCTGAATCCGTAAAACATTGATGTTTTTACTTGCATACGCATGGAAAAAATGATGTGTTTAAAATCCACACGTGGGGTTCCTGAATCTTTAAACTTTTGGATATTTACTTGCACTACGACGAAAAATGCTTTGGCTGCAAAACATATCGCTGTTTTTGCGTAAACAAACCGCCCTTTGCCCCTCTTTGGGACAACTTTAAAAAAAAAAAGGCATAAAAACACGGTTACCTGAAGGAAAAACTGTGAAAGAAAAATGCGCCCAAAAAGGCTGTGACTTTCCCTTTAATACGGAGTGCCATCAAAAAAATTTGGGAAATCCCCCAAAAGCTTCGGCACGCTTTTCCGTGGGAAATCCGACATTTTTTGGGCAGAGTTCGAGGTTTTAGAAAGGGAAAAGTGTAAAAAATTTTTTGACATCGCCCTACCTGTAGAAAAGAAAAGAAGAAAAGAAAGATATACAGTGAAAAAGGGGGTATTGTTTGCTCCCAAAAGAAAAACTAACAGAGAGTAATTTTTTTTTAAAAACTGGACAGCCAGTCTCCCTTCAGCCGTTTTGCATCGTTCTGTTAAAAAATCAGGGAAAACTTTTTTTACATTTTAATCCAGCTTTTTAAAACAAAAAAGACACCCCCAAACCTCGACAATGGGCCTTCGGTACTGGGGTATGTTTGGCGCCAAAAAGAGTGGCAGGACGGGGTTTTCCATTCCGGAGCCCAAAAACATCAGGGGTCTGTGGCGATTTACCCGAAAACCAAGGGGGCCCGTACGGAAATTCTACTGGGGTTGGTTCTAGCGAACCCACTCCAATCCAACCCCAAACCCCATACATTTTTGGAGATAAGGTGAAAAAACCCAAACCCACAAATGGGATAGACGACCTCCCTATCTCGTTGCGGATAAAATTGAACTCCCCCTTGCCAGGCTGGCTTGAACTGCTTTTGCAATAAAATGGAGCGACCCAAGAAAAAATAAAACTAACAAGATTCTTAAGGGGGCGAAGTTTTGTTTATTCCGCCCCCCATTTTCCCACTTGAAAAATCATGAAAATAATATTTTTTCAGCAAAGATTATCACAGGAACAAAAGTCTCTGAAAAAGACTGTTGTTTGTTCCCGGTTTTCAGTCGGTCATCATGTGTCAGGGTGAAGAATAGGTTTTTGCAAGAATGTAAACAGACTGCCAAAAAGGGGTGACCAGTCTCCCAACTCTCGCATTGCCTGAACAAACAAAACGTGCCCAAAACCGACACAGAAAAAAAAGCAATTAAAGCGAAAAAAAAAAAAAAATAAAAAAACAGGGTAAAAAGCCAGTAAGCGTTACGGAGCCGATCTCGACCCGCCAGTCTACCCCCCTGTTTCCTCAAACAGGGTCCGTGTACGGTAGACCCCCAAGCTGGCTTCCAGAGAGCGAACGCCCGGGGGAGGGGGGGGGAAAGGTACCCGACGGGAGGATGGGGTTCAGTCCCCCTGTGCTTCCCCCCCTTGAGGGGGCGACGGTTGAAGGGTGGCAGTAGTCGCTTGGTGCCATCGACCTTTTGACGACGGTTTGGTATTGTCTAAGGGGATTGATTTGCTATCTTGAAATGTCTCATTGATGATTAGGGTTGAATTATAAATTACATTAAATTTTTTGTTTTTTTGGATGTCCATGAAAAAAAAAAGGGGTAAAAAAGGGAAATTGAAAGAAAAAAAAAAATTTTTCGATGGTAATATACTTTTTCCCTTTTTGAATGTAAGAGGGGTTACGAAAAAAATGAAAAAAAGATGGGTGTTTAAAATTTTTAAAAAAAAAAAATTATGGATTTATTTGTTTACAAGAATCTCAGAAAAAAAAAATGAAATTGAAACAGGAACAAAGATGGGGTGGTAAATCTTTTATAATAAAGGGAAAAACGCGAATCGGGGGGGGGGTTTTTTAATTTTAAAAAATTTTTTCTTGGGAATAAAATTAATAAGGTCACAAAAAAAACTTGTTGTTTCTGTTACAACCTTAAGCAATTTTGTAATAGCAAATGGACGCCCCTAATGCCCCCAAACGAAAAGATTTTTTTTTTCAAACATTGACTTTTTTTGGTGAATTTAATAAAAAAATTCTTTATCCTGGGAGATTAAATTTTTTTTTGAACAATGAACTTGAATTATTTTGGGTAGACCACATGATTCAGAGAATTAAGGTATTAAATGGGCCCATCGACAGTTTAATTTTAACAGATTTGGAAAATCACCACCCATTGATAAAGACTACACGGGTGTCGATATAACCATTTATTGGCGCCGTTTAGACTACTGTTTTGTTTCCAAAAAGCTTTTGATTTTCATGGATCATGCCAACATGTATTTTCTCCCATTCATACGGAAATTTACTATTTTTAATGGGGGAAATTTTACCCGGGGTCCTGTTTGGCGCTTCAACAATATTTTTGAGGAATAAAGAGTTTGAAAAAAAAATAAACAATTTTTTAGTTTCCGTTTGGTTAGAGAACGATCATGTTAACAGTGTAGAAAAGGGGGGAGTTTGTAAATTAAAATACGGAATTGTGCGTTGAATTTGAAAAAAAATGTGTCTTGTAAAAAAAAAAAGAATTTCTAAAACTACAGATCGCCTTCAGCAAACAGGAGAAGAAAAATAGATCCCCCCAAATGAACAGTTTCAGACAGACTCCGTGTAAAACAAAAACTAGAATTTAAATACAGATTGAAAAAACAAAAGGCGCCAATAAGGCTAAAATTTAAAATGGATTAAAGAAGGTGAAAAGAATTCAAAAACTTTTTGGAAAAAAAAAATTTCCAGAGGCAAAAAAAAATTTAATCACTGGGCTTGTTAGGCTCAGGAAAAATTATCACTCCCAGAAAGAATTACTAGGGGGAACAAGGTCATTTTAAAAACGCTGTATAATAGAAAACAAAGCTGAAATGAAAAGGCCTCAGATAGTTTTTTAAAGGGGAAAGGACCATGGCAGTTTTAAGAAAAGTGCTCTTATGTAAAAGGTGCAGAAACACTCGAAAAAAAAACGAGATGCTTCAAGTGATAAAAAGGTTCCGCCCCGGGAAGCGAGGGAATAACCACCGTTTTTAAAAAATTTTCGGGACAAAAGGGGTCGTTATATGATTCGTTTAATGATTCATTTGATAGAGAAAGCGTCTTTTAAAAAAGGGAGTCTAACATTACTCACAAAGGTAATGATTTAGATAGAGATAAGTTAAACAAGGCGCCCCATTACTTAACAAACTGATTCAAAATCGGCAAAAACCTTAGCGGTGAGTTTAAGGGGGGGTTGATACCGAAATTAGTTAACGAGGCAGGTGGGGTACAAAAAGGGGTAGAAACAAGCAACGTTGTAAGGACATAGATGATGCATAAATTTTTAAATTAAGGGTAAATCGGATATTGTGGCTTAATTTTTCCCAAAAAGTTTTTTTCGATTCCATATGTAAAAAATTTCCCCTTTTGCATGTTTTTAAAAGGTTTGGTTTTTGGAAATTTGCTTTCAGAATGGAATCGTTTTAACCAGAAATTCCCAAAGTACTTTAACCATGGGGAGGATTCTGAGGCTTTTTTTTTTTTTTTTTTTTTTGGGGGAATTAGGGAAGGCTCCCCTTCTCCCCTGGCCCTTTTTTTTAGCGGTGAGATTTTTGGGAATAAGATAAGAAACAGCATCCAGGTATCATACACCAAAAAATAATGTTAAACCGTATTGAAAATAAAGAATTTGCTGATGCACAACACATTTCTTAAAAAAGGGGATATGATAATGTCTTTAAACATACTTAAAACGTTTTAAAACTTTTCCCGGGCTTAAAATGAATTTACATAAACCAAATTTTAAAACATAGGGAAAGGCGGGAAGACAAATTTTAAAGTTTCCCATCGTTTATAAAATAAAAATCCGGGAATTTATTTCCAAACGAAACAATGAGAAAAAGAAGATAATTGAAAAGTAGAGTTTAAAAGAATCCTTAAATTTTATAAAACAGTGGGTAGAAGGGATTCAGTATAAATTTCAAAATTGTTATATTTAAAATTTTTAAATTTTTAACCAGTTTACATTTTTTTGCAATGTATAGTATCCCCGGGAAATAAAATTTTAGGGAGGGGGAAACACTGTTGTATAAGTTTATTTGGGGAAAGAAAATTTGAACCGTAAAAACTTTCGAAAAGGAAAAAAAAAAACAATGGAAAAGGGCTATGGTGAAGGGGGGACCTTAAAATGATTAAAATGTTGTTTTTAAAAAAGTTTTTATTTACAAGGGCTGGAAAGTGTCTTGCGTACTAACGAAAACTGGACCTTTTTACCCAAAAGGCTTGGGTAAACTTGCTACAGAACAAAAAATTTTAGGGAAAATGCAATCAAAAAGCTAAAAAAATATGAAAAAGGAAAAGACTTTTGGGAAAAATGTCATTTTTCATACTAGATAATAAGAAAGAAATTAATTGGAGGGTTAGACAGAAAAGTTCATAGTCAAATGTTATTTTATAACACTTTTGTCAATAAAGAGCAAAGGGTTTTTTATTTTCAAAATTGTTCGAAAATGATTTTGAAATTTTTCAAAAAAAAGTGCATGCACATGAAAACGCTCTTGAGTTTAGAAGAAGTTTCAAATTAAAAAAAAATTTAAAGCAAATGTAATTTTTGAATACAACGCTGTTTGCAAAAGCAATTCCAAAAACAATGGGGAACTGGGTTCAAAGGGCGAAAGAGTCGTGAAAAAAATCCATGTGGGAAACCGTATTTCAACGATTTAAAGTAAAAAAAAAGAAAAAAAAGACATTATTAAAGCGGGGGATGAATCAAACTAAAACCCACCTTTTGAAGTCTGGCAAAAAAAATTCTTTTTTTTCTCGCGCAGTTTCTGGATCTTGCCGAGAAAGTTTCAAAAAAGTTCGGTTTAAAAACTACAATGGAAAATAAACCAAATATTTTCCTACAAATATCATTCTTGAAAAAATAAAGAAAACTCTAACAAATGTGATTTCTGTAATGATAAAGATTGACTTCTTGAGCATTTTTTTTTTGAATCCCAAAAATTAAGTCTATTTTTAAAAAATTGAGTACTTTTATGGCTTGAAAATTGGGAAAATTAGTAAATTATTTTTTGGATGTTTTTTTGGGTTTTTAAAAAAACTGAGCCCAAAAAGAGTTTGTTTAGTTAATCATATAATTTTGTTGGGGAAAATTTTTGTATACGCAAAAAAAAAGATGTCTTCGCTTTAAATCATTTTTGATCAACAATTTAAAATTTTAGAAAAAATACATTTCAAAGCAACCTTTAAAAGAACTAAAAGTAATTTTTTTAAAAGCCCGTTCTGTCCCCTCTGCTTCTGCCGGCCATCTCTGTTGTTGTCCCCCTTTCCCCCTCTGTCTCTCCTCTCTTTCTCCTCTTCTTCTTCTCCTCTCCTCTTCCTCTGTCTTTGCTCTCCTTTCGTCTGTTGTGTATTTTTGCACTCGTGGTGCGGTGTTGTTGTTGTGTGTGTGTGTTGTGTGTGTGAATTTTTTGTGTGTGGGTATTTTGGGGGGGATGAGAAGGGGGGGGGGGTGGGGCGGGGGTGTTCGGGGGGGGGGTGGGGGGGTGGCGGGGGGGGGACGGGGGGTGCTCACGCGCTTGGTAAGGGGTGGGAGAAGACGGGCCCTGACTAACGAATCCTTTCATGGGGTGTAAATACGAAATTGGTTCTTACCTCAAATTTTGCTTATTTTGGGGCCCTTAACATATAAAACCGTGTTAACATATTTAGAGTGGGGGGGGGGGGAAAGGGGGGGGGGGGGGGGGGGGGGGGGGGGAGCGGGGGGGAGGGAAGGAGAGAAGGAAGAGAGGAAAAAGGAAGAGAGAAGAGAGAGGATGTGTTTTTTGTGTGTGTGTGTGTTTTTTGTTGTGGGTGTGTTTTTGGGGGTGGTGTGGTGTGTTAAAACAAAAAAAAAACGAAGATGTTATTTTTTTTTTTTTTGTTTAATTTATGCTGTTTCCTTTGTATTACAAAAAATGATTAGATGATGTCCCGTTCACCCCAATTAGAACATCAACAAACCCCGACACTTGTATCAATGCCCCTAAAATCTGCCAAGTGTACTTTGTAAAGAAATACAACTATCTGGGGGTTTTAAAAGGGTTTAAGAAGAAGAAAAGAAAGGAAAAAAAAAAAAAAAAAACAAACAAAAAAAACCCCAGTTGTGGAAATTGTTTTTGTTTTTTTTTCCCCCTTTTTTTTTTTTTGGGCAGATGAAGAGGCAATGTGAAGCACAAAAATTAAGATTGGGTTTTGGGCCCTTTGGGGGAAAAAAAAAAAAAAAAAAAAAAATCACCGCCTTAGGTGCTCCTTGTTCGATAACTGAGCCACAAAAAAAAAAAAAAAAAAAAAAAAAAAAAGACTGGCACAGCCTTTTAAACTTGAATAAAGTCAGACAAATACATAGACGAACAATCTAATAGTGGGGGAAAAAAAAACAAGCGCAGGCCAACAACTGAACTGTCTTCATAGTAATGACTTGGCAAAGATTTGGACTTAGGGAGGGGGGGAAGGGGGGGGGGGGGGGGGGAGTTTGAAGATGGAGAAACTGGGAACATAAAATTAAGAAAATATGTTACAGATCTTTGCCAAGTCATTACTATGAAGACAGTTGTTGGCCTGCGCTTGTTTTTTTCACGCACTATTAGATTGTTCGTCTATGTATTTGTCTGACTTTATTCAAGTTTAAAAGGCTGTGCCAGTCTTGAATAAAAGTTACTCTGTGTCAGGTTTTTATATGGGAGCAAACAATACCCCACTTGTTTACTGTTTATCGTTTACTGTTCCCTGCCTCATTTCATTTTGGAAGAAGAAAGACGTTTTGAATGTGAAAAAGATGATTTTATCCCGGAATGTGAGGCTAGTAAATCATTTCAATCTCATATGTCAGCAAAAACAGCAAAATGGTGCATAACATGTGGACTCCTTGTGTTTCTACGCCATTGGTAGGGCACTAGGATTTTGGAGTGAGAAGTCCAGCAGACAACATGAAAATGAAAGGTCATGTGGATCGTGCTTGCATAGAAAAATAGGGGAATACTAGGAAGAACATGAGGAAATTAGAATGGAAACCCTCAGAAGAGAGAAGAGCTTTTATTAAACTTAACACCTTTTTCAAAGGCAGAGCTAAAGTAATTGATATTCCAATGGAACAACTAGCATTGAATAAAAGTAGCACCAGGAGTGGCGGTCAGTGTTATACCATACCTGCATCAAATATTGACAGCCACTTACATTCTTTTTATCCCAGTTCTGTACGGCTGTGGAACTCACTGCCGGGTGCCATCAAGATTGCCACAAATGCAATCTCTTTTAAAAAACAAACTGATACAACAGTTTTGAGATCTGCATATTGATGTTTTTCTATTTTTTACTTCCCCAGATATTTTACTGTTAACTGGGCCTGAATTTGGCCATTGCTTTTAACTTCTTGAATATCGAGTGCGACCCCTTGTTGCCAAATTTGCTCCAGGGGCCAACAGTCTGAGTCGCACTATTTATGTTATTTTATTTTACTTTTTAACATGCGCGCTGGTGACCTACTCGTTTTTGAGTGAACCAGTATTTTAGGAAGAAGAAGAAGAAGAAGAAGAAAAAGAAATGAACATGAGATCTGCCCAAGAGTCAGGTATGGAAGGGGTCAAGGGCTGCACTGTGTCCTGAATATGTTTTGGTACTGGCTGCTCTCCTGAGAAAAGCCAGGTGCAGCTTTGAGTATAATACAGAATATATAGCGTTGTGGGGCCTAAACTGTAAACGTGGACTCGCACCTGTACAAGCTTTGGCAAACGCCGTAGAGGTCAACCGTATTCTGGTCTCACACCGTCTTATGGTGCTTTCACAGCCAAACCATTGTACTGTTCTAATTCCCCCACCTCAATGTTTGTTTTTCACACTTGCTGCAACAGCATGTCATAAGACCTTTCACACACTGACACAGGTCGGCCTTGTTAAGGCTATCAGGGTGTAGGCAAGGTAGGAAACTCCGTAAATGCGGAACATTTCGACGGAGGCAGCAATTATTTCCCTTGTCTAAAGGTCCCCCCCCCCCCCCCCCCCGTGTGTGTGTGTGTGTGTGTGTGTGTGTGTGTGTGTGTGTGTGTGTGTGTGTGTGTGCACACGCGTGCACGCATACATATACACGACTATGTATATACGAAATAAAAAGAAGAAAAGAATGGAAGTTTCTGTGTGGGTGTGTGTGTTGTTGTTGTTCTTCAATTTAACGTCTTTTCACTAAATGTGATATTAGACAAGGTGTGTGTGTTTGAGTGTGTGTGTGTGTGTGTGTGTGTGTGTGTGTGTGTGTGTGTGTGTGTGTGTGTGTGTGTGTGTGTGTGTTTGAGTGTGTGCATGCAGCGTGCGTACGTGTGTGCGTGTAGCGTGCGTACGTGAGTGCGCGCCCGCGTGCGTGCGTGTGCGTGTATGTGTGATGAGGAGAAACTCTAGGTGTGTGTGTGTGTGTGTGTGTGTGTGTGTGTGTGTGTGTGTGTGTGTGTGTGTGTGTGTGCGCGCGCGCACGTGTGTGTGTGTGTGTCCACACGCGTGCACGCATACATATACACGACTATGTATATACGAAATAAAAAGAAGAAAAGAATGGAAGTTTCTGTGTGCGAGAAAGTGAATGTACGCTAGGGAGAGCTGGGGACAGAGGACGAACAAAGGAATGGTAACCACATCTCGGTGACCGATCCAAGCAGAAGGGATAGATTTTTTTCCCGACAGCACGTTCAGTAGAATAGGTTCGTGAATGATAGCAAATAGTAACACACACACACACATACACACTCACTCTCCCCCACCTATCACACACACGCACGCGCGCACACACACACACACACACACACACATACACAAGGGAACCTTCATGTAAGGGTAATAAATGTTGCCCCCGTTGAAATGTTCCATATTCACCACGTGGTATCATACTCCTATAACGTAATGCGCTATGTGCCATATTTTATCCTTCCTGCCGTCTCCAATACGTGGTATCAACATGGCAATAAATCATCGAAAGTAAAACCATTACTATGTAAACAGTAAACAAGTGGGGTATTGTTTGCTCCCATAAGAAAACCTAACAGAGAGTAACTTTTATTCAAGACTGGCACAGCCTTTTAAACTTGAATAAAGTCAGACAAATACATAGATGAACAATCTAATAGTGGGGGGAAAACAAGCGCAGGCCAACAACTGAACTGTCTTCATAGTAATGACTTGGCAAAGATTTGGACTTAAGGAAGAGGGGGAGGGGAGTTTGAAGATGGAGAAACTGGGAACATGAAATTAGGAAAATATATTACAGATATGAAAACTCTTCACTAGCTGCACAAGGGAACCATCGCAATCCCTTTTGAAGGCAGACATATTTGTATTGCCTGCTCCGAGGCCTTTCGTCCGATGGGTCGGAACTCATCAGGGAGACACGGCTGGTTGTGTCTGCGCTCCTGGCGTCAAATAGAGACACACCACAGTCCATAAATACCGTGGTGTTCTCACCACCAAGGGTGCAAAAAAGAATCCAATAGCACCCCCAAAGCAGCCAGCGAAGGGTAGTAAATGAAACCAAACGAAAGTGTGGGGAGGAAAAAAGTTGCTGAAAATCTAAAGACATTATGCAAATAGTATAAAATGTAGGGGACAATCTTTGAGCCTACGCTTGAGGATCCACTCAAAGATGCAAGGGAGATCAAAAGACAAACACACAGACGGACAGAAACAAATACAAGTAACCTCAATTTAATCAAAACAAAATTGGAAATGAAATCAGGCAGGGAACAGTAAACAATAAACAGTAAACAAGTGGGGTAACGTTTGCTCCCATAAGAAAACCTAACACAGAGTAACTTTTATTCAAGACTGGCACAGCCTTTTAAACTTGAATGAAGTCGGACAAATACATAGACGAACAATCTAAAAGTGGAGGGGGGGGGGGGGGGAACAAGCGCAGGCCAACAACTGAACTGTCTTCACAGTAATGACTTGGCAAAGATTTGGACTTAAGGAGGAGGGGGGGAGGGGAAATTTGCCTCGGAGCAGGCAATACAAATATATCTGCCTTCAAAAGGGATTGCGATGGTTCCCTTATGCAGCTAGTGAAGTTTTCATATCTAATATATTTTCTTAATTTCATGTTCCCAGTTTCTCCATCTTCAAACTCCCCTCCCCCCTCCTCCTTAAGTCCAAATCTTTGCCAAGTCATTACTGTGAAGACAGTTCAGTTGTTGGTCTGCGCTTGTTCCCCCCCCCCCACCCCCCACCCCCCCTCCACTATTAGATTGTTCGTCTATGTATTTGTCTGACTTCATTCAAGTTTAAAAGGCTGTGCCAGTCTTGAATAAAAGTTACTCTGTGTTAGGTTTTCTTATGGGAGCAAACGTTACCCCACTTGTTTACTGTTTATTGTTTACTGTTCCCTGCCTGATTTCATTTCCATTATTATGTAGTTTTAAGAAAAATAGTTGAGAACATCCCTGTATCCTCTACCTCCCTTGCAGTTTTATAGTCTTTTTCTCTAACTTTGACGACACACATCTATGCATTGGAATTGCCACATTCCGTACAAGTAGGCGAGTAGCTTTGCGATGATGATGATGATGATGATGATGATGATGATGATGATGATGATGATGAGGAGGAGGAGGAGGAGGAGGAGGAGGAGGAAGATGACCACGCCGACGACGACGAATGACGACGACGAGTTTTCAACAACGTACCTCCATGTATGGCCCATATTTTCTCGCAGATACTTCACACTCCTGACAAGGATGCAATACTATTTACATTAAAGATAAACAAGTAACATATCTTCAGCCCTTCATCAATACTATTTCAAGGTAATTTTTAAGGGGGGGGGGGGGGGGGGCATTTCGAGGGACATTTCTTGATGTGAGAGCAGTGATTGTAGAACCGACTCCTACATATAAGGAATTATAGAAATGAAGGCTGACTGGCACAGAAACCATACACATTTGAACTGTTGATACCATAGAACGAATAAGGACATGACAGGATAAAGACTGTACACATTTGAACTGTTGATACCATAGAACGAATAAGGACATGACAGGATAAAGACTGTACACATTTGAACTGTTGATACCATAGAACGAATGAGGACATGACAGGATAAAAACCACACACATTTGAACCGTTAATTCAACTGAATAAATGAAGGAATTACAGAATAAAGACTACACACATTTGAACCGTTCACACCACATAATGAATAAGGAAATGACAGACAAAAGACTACATACATTTGAACCATTAATACCACGCAATGAATAAGGAAATGACAGACAAAAGACTACATACATGTGAACCATTAATACAACGTAATGAATAAGGAAATGAAAGAAAAAAGACTACATACATTTGAACCGTTAATACCACGTAATGAATAAGGAAATGACAGACAAAAGACTACATACATTTGAACTATTAATACCACGTAATGAATAAGAAAATGACAGACAAAAGACTACATGTAAAAGGCAGTACTGGAAACCTGGCACAGAAACCACACACATGTGAACCGTTAACACCACTTCATGAATAGGTACTTGACAGAATAAAGACCACACCACATTTGACCTGTTAACACCACTTCATGAATAGGTACTTGACAGAATAAAGACCACACCACATTTGACCTGTTAACACCACTTCATGAATAGGTACTTGACAGAATAAAGACCACACCACATTTGACCTGTTAACATCACTTCATGAATAGGTACTTGACAGAATAAAGACCACACCACATTTGACCTGTTAACATCACTTCATGAATAGGTACTTGACAGAATAAAGACCACACCACATTTGACCTGTTAACATCACTTCATGAATAGGTACTTGACGGAATAA
>CM031602.1:89802774-89835274 GCA_018398815.1 Conus ventricosus | reverse complement strand
AATATCGTACTGCGTCACATTGTGGACAGTGTCCCCAACAGCTGTGAGAATCGCTCAGTGAAATGGATGAAGGTTGACCATTGGGTGAATCACTCAATGCGATGGGTGAAGATTGACCATTGGGCAAAAGTTAACCAGGAGCTGGTAATGTGTAGCGATCACTGAATACGTACTCTGGAGGAGTGAAGGAAGAAAGAATAAGGTATAGACAAGAGATGGCCTGGAGACGTTGACCAGACAGGTGGCTTTGAACGGAAGGGGAACGTGCAATTTACCAGCCCCCCCCCCCCCCTTCCTGTGCTGTGGCAGCACTAGATGTCTTAAAGGAAAGGAAATCAGAGAGAGTTCCTGGGTAGCTGAGGCAGCACCCGCCTCTCTCCAGTGGCTGGAGAATTTAAACACCATTTTGGATTGTGTTGCTGATCATTGTCCAGTAAATTGTTCCCCAGTAAGGAGGGGGAGAAGAAAAGGAAAGTGTAGTTGCGCCTTCTGGTTGTCTGGAGTGATTGCGTGCGCACGTGGTAAATGCTATCATGAGTTCTTGCGTGCATTTGTGCTAGTGTGAGAAGTAGTAGTAGAAGCAGTGGTAGTAACAGTAGTAATAGTGGTACTGGTAGCAGCAGTAGCAGTCGTAGTGTAGTAGTTCATTTTACATCTTTAAAACAAATCATGTGATATTAGACGAAAGGGTCATCAACTATACAAAAAAAAAACAACAACAAACGATTCAGGAAACAGTATACAGGTTACTTTCAGTGCCTTATTCTGACTGAAATCAGCGTAAAGGTGGGGAAAAAAAAAACAAACAAACCCGTGTTCCTTTCAGTGATTACAGTACGCTCCGCCTATAGCGGCCACTGGTTATACCGGACTCCGTTTATACCGACATTGCAAATCATTTCCCGGCCGAGGGCCTTCTTTAACATGACTAAAAACTCATCGGATATAGTGGCCAGCGGTTATACCGGACATCGGTTTTACCGGACACGTTTTCCCGTCCCCAGGATCCCTTTTCTCCCGATATACCGGACGGCGCGGTGTTGCGGTCCCCGGTTAAACCGGACGGCGCGGTGCTGCGGTCACCGGTTATACCGGACGCCACTATTCCGGTCATGTTTTCTTGTCCCACCTCCGCATATAACGGACGCAGCGCGTGTGCGACCAGGCACCAACACGGACTGCTGCATGAATCTAAGAAACGATGGCCTAATTCTAGGAAAATTGCTTGCGTTAGCTTCAGGTCAAGTTTCGGTTTTAGTTTAGTGTTCTGTATGTGCGGACATGCTTGGATTGGTGCATGCGATTGAGAGAGAGAGAGAGAGAGAGAGAGAGAGAGAGAGAGAGAGATTGGTATATATGCTATTCCCATCTTTACTGTAATATTTTCTTCGGTGCTTGCTTTGTTACTGTGTTCAACATTGACAAAAATCTACTTATTTTCCTTCTTTTGTTTTTCCTGTCTAAAAATATGTTATGATGGAAAGTATAGTGGACATCGTTTTGTTTCCCTTTGATTTGATCAGGGTTGATTTTTCTACAGCGCTTGACAGAGACTTGTTTGTTTTTTTTTTCGTTTTTTTTCTTTTACGGTTTTTAGCAGAATGGTATATAAAAATCGCAATGTCTGTTTGGAATTTCATGTACCCCAAGTGGGTTTCGGAAATAAAATTCTTGTATCTTGTATCTTCTGTGTTAATTGTTATGGTGGATACTACTGTAATGTTCTTGAAGTCCTGATCAGTGCCCCCTCTCTCTTTGACTTTCTCTCTCTCTCAACTCACAGCCACCATTTAAAACGAATATGTCTGGCAACGAAAGGAACATTCCACATGTATGCATGAAAGCATTCAACATTACAAACAACATGCGTATACATTTATCCATGAAAGATACAACTTTATATAAATTAATGTGTATAGGCTCAAATCTGAGTTAAAGTTCCTGATAATTGTTACCTAATTTGTGGAAATATAAATGCGCGTGCGCGCACACACACACCCACACACACACACACACAAAGAGAGAGAGAGAGAGAGAGAGAGAGAGAGAGAGAGAGAGAGAGAGAGAGAGAGAGAGAGAGAGAGGAGAGAGCGAGCAAAGAAAATGTCCGTTATATACGGAAACATCGACTATACCGTAAAATTTCCGTTATATACGGAGACATCGGATATAACGTCCACCAGGACAGAAGTGGCCGCTATATCCGATGTGTTGGTTATACCGGACATCGGATATAACACCAAAATCCATGTCCCCAGGGTGGCCGTTATAACCGGAGTTTACTGTATTTCTTTTCATGGGAAACAGAGTTACCGCCAAAGGAAGCCCAGCGCACGTAAAGAAATGACAATTGTCGCTGCATTCACACTCATTCCAAAATAGTAGACCTATTTTTCTTCTTCTTCTTCTTCTTCTTGATGTGTTTGAAAAGCCGGGTTAAACAACTAAAAAAATCAAAGAGCAAGAGAGTGACGGGGTTTCACTTGCGGCTGCTGGCCTGCTAGCTGTACAGTTACACAACGGACTTGACTTTTGGGGAGCTAGGCAATATACTGCGTTGCTGATAATATTTCTTTGTGATGATTTTTGTTATTATTAACGTCCAAAATGATGAATCCTTTTGGACGGCCATGATGAATCTCTCTTTGACCATCCTGAATCAAGGGCACTCACTGCTAACTTCTTTAATTAACTCCCCTGGATCAGGCAGCCATCTGTTATGAAGCAAATCTGCTGTCAGGTGGTGAATGACACTGTGTCTGGTGGTGAATGACACTGTGTCTGGTGGTGAATGACACTGTGTCTGGTGGTGAATGAGGTCGATTTCCCCCCCTGGCAGGGGAGACCAGAACGACGTGTGCACAGTTTACGACCAGCAGATGGCGGCCATGGGGTGCGGACAGTGTGAACACAGCCCGAGTGTAAAGACAGGAGAACAACTCCTGCTGGTCCTCCACTGTAACGACAGGAGAACAACTCCTGCTGGTCCTCCAGTGTAACGACAGGAGAACAACTCCTGCTGGTCCTTCAGTGTAACGACAGGAGAACAACTCCTGCTGGTCCTCCACTGTAACGACAGGAAAACAACTCCTGCTGGTCCTCCAGTGTTACGACAGGAGAACAACTCCTGCTGGTCCTCCAGTGTAACGACAGGAGAACAACTCCTGCTGGTCCTTCAGTGTAACGACAGGAGAACAACTCCTGCTGGTCCTCCACTGTAACGACAGGAAAACAACTCCTGCTGGTCCTTCAGTGTAACGACAGGAGAACAACTCCTGCTGGTCTTCCACTGTAACGACAGGAGAACAACTCCTGCTGGTCCTCCAGTGTTACGACAGGTGAACAACTCCTGCTGGACCTCCAGTGTAACGGCAGGAGAAGAACTCCTGCTGGTCCTCCAGTGTAACGACGGGAGAACAACTCCTGCTGGTCCTGCAGTGTAACGACAGGAGAACAACTCCTGCTGGTCCTCCACTGTAACGACAGGAGAACAACTCCTGCTGGTCCTCCAGTGTTACGACAGGAGAACAACTCCTGCTGGTCCTCCAGTGTAACGAGAGGAGAACAACTCCTGCTGGTCCTCCAGTGTAACGACAGGAGAACAACTCCTGCTGGTCCTCCAGCGTAACGACAGGAGAACAACTGGTCCTCCAGTGTAACGACAGGAGAACAACTCCTGCTGGTCCTCCAGTGTAACGACAGGAGAACAACTCCTGCTGGTCCTCCAGTGTAACGACAGGAGAACAACTCCTGCTGGTCCTCCAGTGTAACGACAGGAGAACAACTCCTGCTGGTCCTCCAGTGTAACGACAGGAGAACAACTGGTCCTCAAGTGTAACGACAGGAGAACAACTCCTGCTGGTCCTCCACTGTAACGACAGAACAACTGGTCCTCCAGTGTAACGACAGGAGAACAACTGGTCCTCCAGTGTAACGACAGGAGAACAACTCCTGCTGGTCCTCCTGTGTAACGACAGGAGAACAACTGGTCCTCCAGTGTAACGACAGGAGAACAACTCCTGCTGGTCCTCCAGTGTAACGACAGGAGAACAACTGCTGCTGGTCCTCCAGTGTAACGACAGGAGAACAACTGGTCCTCCAGTGTAACGACAGGAGAACAACTGGGTCCTCCAGTGTAACGACAGGAGAACAACTGGTCCTCCAGTGTAACGACAGGAGAACAACTGGTCCTCCAGTGTAACGACAGGAGAACAACTCCTGCTGGTCCTCCAGTGTAACGACAGGAAAACAACTCCTGCTGATCCCACAGTGTAACGACAGGAGAACAACTCCTGCTGGTCCTCCTGTGTAACGACAGGAGAACAACTGGTCCTCCAGTGTAACGACAGGAGAACAACTGGTCCTCCAGTGTAACGACAGGAGAACAACTCCTGCTGGTCCTCCACTGTAACGACAGGAGAACAACCCCTGCTGGTCCTGAATCCGCGCCTCCGAGGACGTAGAACATTGACAGAGGTGACTGTCGAGAGGTGACAGAGGTGACTGACGAGAGGTGACTGACAAGAGGTGACTGACGAGAGGTGACTGGACAGAGATGACTGACAAGAGGTGACTGACGAGAGGTGACTGGACAGGGATGACTGACAAGAGGTGACTGACGAGAGGTGACTGGACAGGGATGACTGACAAGAGGTGACTGAGGTGACTGACGAGAGGTGACTGAACAGAGGTGACTGACGAGAGGTGACTGACGAGAGGTGACTGAACAGAGATGACTGACGAGAGGTGACTGACGAGAGGTGACTGACGAGAGGTGAACGGACAGAGGTGACTGACGAGAGGTGACTGACGAGAGGTGACTGACGAGAGGTGACTGCCGAGAGGTGACTGGACAGAGGTGACTGACGAGAGGTGACTAACGAGAGGTGACGAGAGGTGACTGACGAGAGGTGACTGACGAGAGGTGACTGACGAGAGGTGACTGACGAGAGGTGACTGGACAGAGGTGACTGACGAGAGGTGACTGACGAGAGGTGACTGACGAGAGGTGACGAGAGGTGACTGACGAGAGGTGACTGACGAGAGGTGACTGGACAGAGGTGACTGACGATAGGTGACTAACGAGAGGTGACTAACGGGAGGTAACTGACGAGAGCTAATTGTCATTCTCGATCCCAACAGAGGCAGCTGGACTCTGTTGATGAGTTCAAAGTCTTCCCTTCCAGCAGAATATTTACAACTCAATTTTCAAACGACCCTTACCAAGGTCCCCAAATTCGACGTGTCCTTCAACTCCAAGACAAATCATAGACCACTTTCCTAAAGGTCTCAACAGTCAGAAGCCTGTTCACAGTTCATGAAATAGTCGGAGAAACAGGGAGGAGCACAGCCAGTTACAGTGCACGGGGTACGATTGGACGTTAGAGAAAAATGACGTAGTGTAACCAATCAAAATCCATGGAACGTTGTGCTCTTAATTTCTGAAAGCCTTTTGCACCTTCCATGGAACGTTGTGCTCTTAATTTCTGAAAGCCTTTTGCACCTTCCATGGAACGTTGTGCTCTTAATTTCTGAAAGCCTTTTGCACCTTCCATGGAACGTTGTGCTCTTAATTTCTGAAAGCCTTTTGCACCTTCCATGGAACGTTGTGCTCTTAATTTCTGAAAGCCTTTTGCACCTTCCATGGAACGTTGTGCTCTTAATTTCTGAAAGCCTTTTGCACCTTCCATGGAACGTTGTGCTCTTAATTTCTGAAAGCCTTTTGCACCTTCCATGGAACGTTGTGCTCTTAATTTCTGAAAGCCTTTTGCACCTTCCATGGAACGTTGTGCTCTTAATTTCTGAAAGCCTTTTGCACCTTCCATGGAACGTTGTGCTCTTAATTTCTGAAAGCCTTTTGCACCTATCATGAAACGTGCTCTTAATTCCTGAAAGCCTTTTGCACCTTTCATGGAACGTTCTGCTCTTAATTTCTGAAAGCCTTTTGCACCTTCCATGGAACGTTGTGCTCTTAATTTCTGAAAGCCTTTTGCACCTTTCATGGAACGTTCTGCTCTTAATTTTTGAAAGCCTTTTGCACCTTCCATGGAACGTTGTGCTCTTAATTTCTGAAAGCCTTTTGCACCTTCCATGGAACGTTGTGCTCTTAATTTCTGAAAGCCTTTTGCACCTTCCATGGAACGTTGTGTTCTTAATTTCTGAAAGCCTTTTGCACCTTCCTAAAAGTTCTGAACTCCCACGAGGCCGTCTCAACTGAACGAACATCCGGTTTGCGATCCCAGTTCGATCAGGTTCGCTAAACTGGCCACAGCTCGGTTGGCGGTGAAACATCGCTCAACACAATTATTCTGCCAACAGTTTGGGTTCGCGCAAAGGGAAATAACTGTATGACAGATCTCCTATAATGGAAATCAGTCTGTGTCATCTCGCCGTAGACTGACATCAGTCTATGGCTGCACGACCTAAATTTCTCTCCGCGATTTGTAGGTATATATTTTTATTCGATACGGCTAAAACAGCCGAGTTAACAAGGGCTGTGGAAATAAACAGTTTAACTTTCAGCTAAAACCGACTTCACTGCCACTTAAATCGACTTCACTGCCACTTAAATTGACTTCACTGCCACTTAAATTGACTTCAAGGCCAATCCCATTAAAAGAGAAACTACGGTTCGTCGTTACTTCGCGCCTTAGAATCGCGAACCCATGATACGTTCAACTCAGAACGGCCTCTTTAGAATCGCGAACCCATGATACGTTCAACTCAGAACGGCCTGTTTAGAATCGCGAACCCATGATACGTTCAACTCAGAACGGCCTCTTTAGAATCGCGAACCCATGATACGTTCAACTCAGAATGGCCTCTTTAGAATCGCGAACCCATGATACGTTCAACTCAGAACGGCCTCTTTAGAATCGCGAACCCATGATACGTTCAACTCAGAACGGCCTCTTTAGAATCGCGAACCCATGATACGTTCAACTCAGAATGGCCTCTTTAGAATCGCGAACCCATGATACGTTCAACTCAGAACGGCCTCTTTAGAATCGCGAACCCATGATACGTTCAACTCAGAACGGCCTCTTTAGAATCGCGAACCCATGATACGTTCAACTCAGAACGGCCTCTTTAGAATCGCGAACCCATGATACGTTCAACTCAGAACGGCCTCCAAGAAACCCCCGGAATCATTATGTCGCTATTGCCATTTGGCCATTTTGCTTACATGGAACAATCCTATACAACATCTAAAGCAAAGCAAAACTTAAAGGTAATGTAAAGTAACCAACAAAGTGTGGCACACTTGTTCTGTTGCTAACACCGGGTCATCCTCTGCATGGCGTGCATATTGTTTAAGCCCACGGCGCTGAGCAAATTGGCTCAGAAGCTTTCCGGGGGATGCATTGTAGCTTTTACTAAAACACGGTATGAATTTGATTTTGGAAAGGAAATTTGATAAATGTGTAGTTCAAGCAGGTTTTAACAAAAATCCATAACTCGAAAAAAAAGCGACAGGGAAGCGCGAAGATGACTTATCACAAAAAGGTGATTTCAACAAGATTAACTCTAACTATAGCGAAGTGTGTAATTGTAAGTCATCTTTGAACACACATATTGAATAGTACAGCAACAACAAATCCAATCGGATTAAAAATATCCTACGACTATCTTTGTATAGTTTTAATAACAAAAGTACGGCCCAAACCGTGTCACAACCAATTTTCTCCGCAACAATGGAATAACTTTTAAAAAACGCCTCTTTTTTCTATTTCCTGAAATAGTGGAAATACCTTAGATTTGAGACGCTATTTTTAGAACTACAGGAGGCACGGACCCCCCCCCCCCCCCCGCCCCCCACGCCACACACACACACAGGGGAAAAAAGGAAGAAAGGATCCATTCAAAAAGCTGAAAATATCACATTTTCAAAAATTTTCGTTCGATTAAGCCAAGATATCATATCCAATGTCAGATTCTTGAATGTTTGGGCATTTGAATGAACAATATCACCTATTCAAACATGCCAATGATCCGTATGAAATTGTGTTGGCTGGTTTCAACCTTGCTCGACTGTTACGAAGTATTATGAAGTATACTACTAACTGGAATGTGACTTCATATGATTGCGTTACCATAATTACACCACTACAACGATTACCATCACCGCCGAAAGTAGCTTAAGAATAAGAATAACAATGATAATAATGGCACAACAACAACGACAGCAACAACAACTGCTATAAACACAACTGTTGCTGCTGCTGCTACTGCCGCTGCTGCTGGAAATGGTGACAGCGACAAAAATGATTAAGAGAAAATTCTCAATTATATTGCTGAGAAGTCAGTGTTATACACTGCTCTGCGTTTTGTTTCCTCCAGAGTAACCCATCATTGACGAACAGCTGTACCTGATGTACACGCTCATGTACATGTTACACCGACCGTCAGCAAACAATACATAGGTTGATACTTGGGAATCTCAATGGTGATCCGACAGCAAACCTGTCACACACAGATCATAGATATCAATGAGATCAGCCAGCAAACCTCTCTGTTACACATACACATCACAAAATGCAATAGACATAAGTCAGCAGCCCTGTCACACATAGATTATGAAAGTCAATGTATATCAGCTGGCAAGCCTCTCTATCTCTCCCTCTCTGTCCCCTCTCTCTCTCTCTCTCTTGCTCTCTCTCTCTCGCTCTCTCCTCCTCCTCCTCCTCATCATCATCATCATTATACTCAAAACAGACCAGCCAGCAAACTTACCAGGGCTGGATGATAAAACTCAACGGAGGTCGGCCTGAAAAACTGTCACACACAGATAGCAAACTCCAGGGAGATCAGCTGTCAAACTTTTAACTGTCACACACAGATAGCAAACTCCAGGGAGATCAGCTGTCAAACTTTTACAGATTATAAAACTCAACGGAGATCAGCCATAAGGTTATCGCTCACAGAGAATAAAATTCGATGAAGATCAGGCAGCGAACCTGACACACACAAGTTATAAAACTAAATAGAGATTAGCCAGCAAACCTGTCATACACCCCCCATACAAACCCTGTTAGAGATCAGCCAGCAAGCCAGTCATACACACACACACACACACACACCCTACAAACCCTGTTAGAGATCAGCCAGAAAACCAGTCATACATACACACACACACCCTACAAACCCTGTTAGAGATCAGCCAGCAAACCAGTCATACGAACCCCCCCCCCCCCCTCTACAAACCCTGTTAGAGATCAGCCAGCAAACCAATCATATATACACACACCCTACAAACCCTGTTAGAGATCAGCCAGCAAACCAGTCATAACACACACACACACACACACACACACACACACACACACACACACACACACACACACACACCCTACAAACACTGTTAGAGATTAGCCAGCTAACCAGTCATACATACACACACACACACCCTACACACCCTGTTAGAGATCAGCCAGCAAACCAGTCATACACACACACACACACACACACACACACACACACACACACACACACACACACACCCTACAAACCCTGTTAGAGATTAGCCAGCTAACAAGTCATACATACACACACCCTACAAACCCTGTTAAAGATCAGCCATCAAACCAGTGATACACACACACACACATATTTAGGAACTTTTATAGATAATAAGCTGAATTTTAAATCCCATGTTGATTATGTCCACAAAAAATGTCAAACCAGATTATATTGTCTTCGCAAGCTGCGATCATTTCATGTGAATACTGACATTCTTCGGACATTTTATTCATGCTTCTTGGAATCTGTTTTAACTCTCATTTATGTGTTGGTGGGCTGACTGTGAAGAGTAGGAATGTGCTTGAGAAAGTGGTGAACGTGGGAGGAAAAATTGTTGGTGGGAGACAAAAAAGTCTGAGTGAGCTGTACAGGTGCCGTGTTGTTTGTAAAGCGAAGAAGATTGCGCGTGACTAAACCCACGTTCTTGCAAGTCAGTATGACCTTCTTCAGTCAGGACGAAGATATCGATCAGTTAAATGCAGAAGTGTCAGATTTAAACAAAGTTTTATTCCCCTGTCCATTGATTTTCTTAACAGAGGTGATGTTTAATTGCTTTTTAGCTATGGATTATTGTTACATTTTGTTTTATAAAGATACATAATTTAAGCTCAAATTGAGCATACTGTTGCATTTAGATAACAAATAGTTGTGTTATTTTAGTTTAAAATCTCATCTTAGAATTTATTGTCAAATGCGTTGTAGGAATGCAATTTTATATAGTATTATTCTTATATTATTTAGTCACCTTGAAATCCAAATTCTTTTATATGAATGTATGCCATATGTGACAAAATGGGTGATGTGACAAAATCATTGTTTATTTGCTGTGAATGTGTGTGACCACAAACTAATTTCTCGAACTGAGATAATAAAGTTTACTTGACTTGACTTGACTTGACATACCCTACAAACCCTGTTAGAGATTAGCCAGCAAGCCAGTCATACATACACACACCCTACAAACCCTGTTAGAGATCAGCCAGAAAACCAGTCATACACACATACACACACACACACACACACACACACCCCCTACAAACCCTGTTAGAGATCAGCCAGCAAACCTGTCTCTCACACACACACACACACACACACACACACACACACACACGCGCGCGCACGCACGCACGCACGCACGCACGCACGCACGCACGCACGCACGCACACACACACACACACACACACACACACCCTATAAAGTCCTATTGAGATTATCCCGCAAACCTGGTACACACAAATAACAAAACTCGACGGACGTCAGCCAGCAAACCAGTCACATAGAGATAAAAAAAGAAAACACCAATTCAATCGAGATCATCCAGAAAACCTGAAAGGAACGTATCATAAAGCGCAACGGAATGCAGGCAGTACAGCTGTCACACACAGATGACAACACTCAAAGAAACACCTGAAAGGAACATATCATAGAGCACAACGGAATGCAGGCACTACAGCTGTCACACACAGATGACAACACTCAAAGAAACACCTGAAAGGAACATATCATAGAGCACAACGGAATGCAGGCACTACAGCTGTCACACACAAATGACAACACTCAAAGAAACACCTGAAAGGAACATATAAAGCACAACGGAATGCAGGCAATACAGCTGTCACACACAGATGACAACACTCAAACACCTGAAAGGAACATATCATAGAGCACAACGGAACGCAGGCACTACAGCTGTCACACACAGATGACAACACGTAAAGGAAATTGTCAAGTGAACCTGCCACACACAGATGCCAACACTTAAAGGAAATTGTCAAGTGAACCTGCCACACACAGATGCCAACACTCAAAAGGATGTTGGCAAGTGAACCTGCCACACACAGATGACAACACAAAGAAAATTGGCAAGTGAACCTGCCACACACAGAGTATAAAACGTCATGTATATCAGTCAGCAAACATGATACATACAGATGATTAAACTCAGTGGAGATCAGCCAGGACACCTGTAACACAGATCATACAGCTCAATGAAAATCACCCAGCAAACCTGTCACACAGAGATGATAGAACTCAGTGGACATCAGCAAGCAAAGCTGTCACACACCAAAACAGATCAAAACACCTCACAGAGGTCAGGCAGGAACTCTCTCACACACAAATCATAATGCTCAACGGATTTCACCCATAAAACCTGGCATGTATGGATAATAAAACTAAATGGAGATCGGGCAGCAAAACTTTCCCACACAGCTCATAAAACATAACGGACGTCAGCCAAAAAACCTGTCGCACACAGATCCTAGGACTCGATTAAGATAAACAAGCAAACCTGTTACACGCACACATGATCAACTCAATGGAGATCAGTGGGCAAACCTGTCCCACACACATGATCAACTCAATGGAGATCAGTGGGCAAACCTGTCCCACACAGATGATCAAACTGAATGGAGATCTACCAGAAAATCTGTGATACACCTCATAAAACTCCATGGAAACTTAGCCTGTAAATCTCCCACACACAGATGATGATAAAACTCCATGGAAACTTAACCTGCAAATCTCCCACACACAGCTGACAATAAAACTCCATGGAAACTTAACGTGCAAATCTCCCCCACACAGATGATAATAAAACTCCATAGAAACTTAACCTGCAAATCTCCCACACACAGATGATGATAAAACTCAATGTAGATCAGCCAGCAAACCTGTCGCACAAAGATGAATGGAAAACAGCCAGAAAACCTCTCTCTCTCTTTCACACACACACACACACACACACACACACACACACACACACACACACACACACACACACACACACACTGACCGGCAAAGCAGCCGACCATGAAGTTGGCAAGGTTGCCGGCCAGCAAGAGAGACAGCGAGTTGTGGATCAGCCAGGACCGCCGATGGGGGACCAGGATATACATGATGCTGAAGGACAGGAACAACGACAAGATGCTGGAAAAGCCGCACAGGGCGTAGGTCGCAATGTGTTCTGTTCGTCTCTGAAACGAGTGAACAGAACGCACGGTTAGAAAGACGAACAAAGTATTCAAAGAAAACCAGGAGTCTATGGCAGAAAGGGAGGCAGAAGAAAGCAGTCCTCTTTCTGACGACTGACGACAACAGACCATTCACTAACCGTGTGATGTGATGTGATCTGCAAGGCACCACACTGTCAGAGCAACACCAAGGGACTTTCAACAGACCATTCACTAACCGTGTGATGTGATGTGATCTGCAAGGCACCACACTGTCAGAGCAACACCAAGGGACTTTCAACAGACCATTCACTAACCGTGTGATGTGATGTGATCTGCAAGGCACCACACTGTCAGAGCAACACCAAGGGACTTTCTCAGTCCGATGGCAGCAGCAACATACATGCAATACAAAATCGACGGCAGCAGATGTTTCAGTTTCAGTTTCATCATGGAGGTGCCACCGCATGCTGTCGACTCCATGTACGCTACACCACACCCGCTAAGTTCTGAGGCCACACTGCGCATGATTTGAAGCTGATTGTCACGGACGGCCTTTTATTGACCTGGCATCTGTCTTTCTTTTCTTCTGTATGGCCTTATCCCCCGTTGGTGTGTGAATGTCGACACATTATTTTATGTCGTTCAATTAAAGTGGCGTCCTGTTTGTACTCTCTGCTCCGTGTTCGTTGGTGAGTGTGCATGGACTTCCTCTGGAGCCCTGTCCTTTGTGACACTGATGGATAAATTAATTAACAACTAAGACGAAATACTTGAAAAGCTTCTGGTTTCGACTAGAAAAGTCTGCCTACGCATTATCCCAACGTGCTGGTCACACCTTGAGTACCTACCTAACACTGGTTTGTCATTTATATGTATGTGTGTGTGAGTGTACACGTGTGTGTGAAAGGGTGTGTGTGGACAGTGCCTGGGTTGTGTGTGTTGTGTGTGTGTGTGTGTGGTGGTTGTGTGTGTGGTGTGTGTGTGTGTGGTGTCATGTTGGTGTGGTGTGTGTGTGTGTGTGTGTGGTGGTGTGTGTTGTGTGTGTGTGCTGTGTGTGTGGTGTGTGTGTGTGTGTGTGTGTGTGTGTGTGCATGTGTGTGTGCTGTGTGTGGTGTGATGTGTGTGTGCTGTGTGTGTGTGTGTGTGTTGCTGGTGTGTGTGCATGTGTGTGTCAGTGTGTGTGATGTGTGTGTGTGTGGTGTGTGTGTGCATGTGTGTGTGTGTGTGTGCATGTGTGTGTGTGTGTGTGTGTGGTCATGTGTGTGTGTTGTGGTGTGTGTGTGGTGTGTGTGCTGTGTGTGTGTGTGTGTGTGTGTGTGCATGTGTGTGTGTGTGTGTTGTGTGTGTGCATGTGTGTGTGTGTGTGTGTGCATGTGTGTGTTGTGTGTGTGCATGGTGTGTGTGGTGTGCTGTGTGTGTGTGGTGGCATGTGTGTGCGTGTGTGTGATGTGTGTGTGTGTGTTGTGCATGTGTGTGTGTGTGTGTGTGCATGTGTGTGCGTGTGTGTGTGCATGTGTGTGTGTGTGTGTGTGCATGTGTGTGTGTGTGCATGTGTGTGTGTGTGTGTGTGTGTGTGCATGTGCAGAAGTAAACTATTGAAAAATAAAGACAGCAGCAAACTATTGAAAAAACAACAACAGAGTCGTGGCGGAGAGTGAGAGAGAGAAGAGAGAGAGAGAGAGAGAGAGAGAGAGAGAGAGAGAGAGAGAGAGAGAGAGAGAGAGAGAGAGAGAGAGAGAGAGAGAGAGAGAGCAACGTGTTATGACCAATGACAACAGACCTGTCTTACACCGTGCAGTTTGATGTGATATGCAGGGCACCATATTGTCAGAGTAACACGAAGGATTTGATCACTTCGATGGCAGCAACAGCATTCCACGAATGAAAACATCGACTGCCGCAGCAACGTATAACGAATGAACAATCTTTTGATGCTGATTTGAAAAAAAAGAAAAGAATTATAACAACGACGACGACGACATAGTAAAATGGTGTAATGTTTACAATTATCAAACTCAGAACGACAACAACAACACAATAACTATTGGATGTGAATTGCCATTACGTGCAACCTGTCAGTACTGGCAAATGCATGTTTAAATTAGAAAGGAAGGTGAGATTTATTGGCTTCTTTAAAGTGATGTTGACAGTATATTGTAACACATTTCTCTCTCTCTCTCTCTCTCTCTCTCTCTCTCTCTCTCTCTCTCTCTCTCTCTCACACACACACTGCGCGCGCACGCGCGCGCACTTATGTGTGTGTGTGTGTGTGTGTGTGTGTGTGTGTGTGTGTGTGTGTGTGTGTGTGTGTGTGTGTGTGTGTGTGTGTGTGTGTGTGTGTGTGTGTGTTGTGCGAGTGTGTGTGTGCGTGTGTGTGTGTGTGTGTGCGTGCGCGCGCGCGCGTGCGTGCGTGCGTGCGTGCGTGCATGCAATTGTGCGTAAGTGTTTATGGGACAACGTGAAGGGGAGCGGGGAAGGGAGGGGGGAGGGAGAAGGGCGGTCGGGGAACTGTCAGATTAGATGGTGAGGTTGAGAGAAACGGAGAATGGAAGAATGTGAGCTTGCCTTTACTAGTTTTGTTTAGCGTGTAAGGCGAGTGAAGGGAATGGGAACAGTATTTTTGAACTAAGCGGGTGGGAATGGTAGCGTATGAAAGGATGTTATATACGGAAGTTTTGCGACTGTTCTCCCACGTGTGGGTTAGTCATTGTTATAAATATCCGTACCTTTCTAATAATTGAGCGTTTTGATAAATCCATTACTTCCTGATACTTTGTTAATTTAATCATTATTTATCTTCCTTATACTTTGTTTCCATTATATTTCAGTGAATCAAAGTGTCAAGTCGTATGTGTACCCCCCTTGCCTTAATGGCTTGTTAAGCTGAAGGCAATAAATCGTCAAAGCGTCAAAGCGTCAAGCGTCTCTCTCCACACACACACACACACACACACACACACACACACACACACACACACACACACACACACACACACAGAATGAAAGCATAGTAAGACATTTATCAGTTTACTTGTTCAAGGCATTTCAGTTTCGATCAGCTATGACTTTTTGACAGAGAAGTCCATCCAGTCTTTCTAGTGTTCTGTAAAATTCATATACTGTTATTACGTTCACCATACCCCCAATGAGAGGCAATGGCCTTTTTTGAATAAACCATTTGAGTTGAGTTCTGAGTTCTCTCTCTCTCTCTCTCTTTATTTGAAATTAATGTTTCAATAGTTTTATTATTATTTCATATGTGATATTAAGAGTTATGCACATTGTACGGAAAGAGTTGAATGCTTTTGAAAATGTTGTTGGTAGTTTCTCTCGTCACGTGCTGCATTCATTTCTTTCTTTGTGGTAAAGTTTCAAAACGGAGTGACTGGGGGCGGAAAATGAAGCAACATTTAAAAAGAGAGAGGTTAGACACCACCAAGGACATAGACATATAATGTACAGGACAAGATTTGTCTATATTACTTTATTTGTCTGTGTCCTTGGCGGTAACCACCCCCCCTCTCTTTCTAGTGTCTTGTCCTGTACTTCATTTGTCTGTGTCCTTGGCGGTAACCACCCCCCCCCCCTCTTTCTAGTGTCTTGTCCTGTACTTCATTTGTCTGTGTCCCTGGCGGTAACCACCCCCTCTCTTTCTGGTGTCTTGTCCTGTACTTCATTTGTCTGTGTCCCTGGCGGTAACCACCCCCCTCTCTTTCTAGTGTCTTGTCCTGTACTTCATTTGTCTGTGTCCCTGGCGGTAACCCCCCCCCCCCCTTCTCTTTCCAGTGTCTTGTCCTGTAATTCATTTGTCTGTGTCCTTGGCGGTAACTAACCCCCCCCCCCCCCTCCTTCTAAATTTTCTTTGTGGTAATAATTATTTTTTTCTCGTCATGTTCTGCATTTGTTTCTTTCTTTTTATGAGGACATGATTTATTCTTCAACCTTCAATGAAATATGATTTGACTTGACTTAGCAATTCATTATACTTCTTTAAACTTATTGACGGTCCACTGCCTTTTTCAAAAAGAGATGTTCGCCTAGTGCAGCAGTTCGTTGTGACAGCGTGCATCTTTTTTCTTTTTAAGACGAGGACCATTCTCATTTCTGATGTTTTGTTATCCATATCTTTTAGCCGTGTGTACGGGTGAGCTGTTTATACGGGTGAGCTGTTTATACGGGTGAGCAGTGTATACGCTGTGTATACGGGTGAGCTGTTTATACGGTGAGCTGTGCATACCCTGAGCTGTGTATATAGTGAGCTGTGTATACGGGAAGAGCTGTTAGCATGTGCAAGGTTTCCAGTTTCCTCTGCGTCGAAAATGATCTGTCATCTTGCACTTAACTAGTCAGGGTGAGTGTAGCACTTTAGTTCACACGGACAAGACAACCTGTTTAAACTGAATACACCATTCTACTGTTCATGTTCTAGTATTTCGTGTCCTTTTCCGCGCGCGCGTGCGCACACACAAACACTCTCGCGCGCGCGCACACACACACACACTAACACACGTACATGCACATGTATACCGTATACACTGGCACACACACGAGCCCGTGCCCACACATTATACATACTCACCACGCACACATATACAACGATAATAATGGTACAGCCAATGTTAAGTAGGTACTGAGGGTCTGACCAGCGCGTTGGGCTAATGTGTAGGTCTGACATCTGCTAAGACGTAGCCATGAGACGTGCCTCTTTCCTATCACTCTCCCGGACTTTCTTAATTTTTCTTTCACTGTTGTGCAACTCTGTTTTTGGCTTCTTTTGGTCCATTGGTCAGCCTTTGTCATAGAAAGTCTTGTTCTGCAACAGCCGCCGTGGCGAAGTGGTTAGCGTCGCGGACTCCCGGCTGGGAGGTCGTGGGTTCGATTCCCATCAGAGTCATGTGGGATTTTTCTGCTCCGACTGCCTCCTACCCAGAGTTGAGTTCGCTACAGGCTCAGTTGGGAAGACTGCGACCACACAGTCGAGTTTCATCCACTTAATGGATGCGTCCCTGAGAGCGCTGCTCAAATTTCCTGACCAACACTGCAAGTGTCTGTATCTCTCGGGCCTGGTTGACGCCGGGATATATTATGAAAGGAAGCGTAGAGTACAGCCCTGTCATGCAGTCTCAGACCGAAATGAAAATTCGTTGCATCATCTTTATCATCCTCATTCTTATCGATCAGCATAAAAAAGTCTCAAATTCTGTGGCCCTTCATGCCCTGCTCTCATGGTGACCTCAATTTCGATGTCCTTTCCACGTCTGTTGCCTTGGTTTGGTTTCGTCGAGGTCACCGTATCGGCGAGTCCATGGGGGCTGTCGTTGGACGGACGTGGTGGCGCCTTCCGGAGGGAGAGCTCACTCGCGCCGGCTCCGCGACTAAGCAATTATTGTCGTCAGTAGGGGGCTTAGTAGGTGGTGTCCCTATGTTGGATCCGAACAGGCGCCACTGAACACCACCGAAGTGACACGGCAGCAGTGCAGTGTCTCCTCCGGTGGGCTGCCTCTTGACGACTTGACATTGACTGCTCCCTGTGGATTGCCGGTGCCTGGGCTGCGGTGGGACTGACCAGGTTGTCGCTGTGGACAGGTTGTGGCTGTGGACAGGTTTTGGCTGTGGACAGGGTGTGGCTGTGGACAGGGTGTGGCTGTGGACAGGTTGTGGCTGTGGGACAGGGTGTGGCTGTGGACAGGGTGTGGCTGTGGACAGGTTGTGGCTGTGGACGGGGTGTGGCTGTGGACGGGGTGTGGCTGTGGACGGGGTGTGGCTGTGGACGGGGTGTGGCTGTGGACGGGATGTGGCTGTGGACAGGGCGTGGCTGTGGACAGGGTGTGGCTGTGGACAGGGTGTGGCAGGGTGTGGCTGTGGACATTGACTGCTCCCTGTGGATTGCCGATGCCGGGGCTGCGGTGGGACTGACCAGGTTGTGGCTGTGGACAGGTTGTGGCTGTGGACAGGTTGTGGCTGTGGACAGGTGTGGCTGTGGACAGGTTGTGGCTGTGGACAGGGTGTGGCTGTGGACAGGGTGTGGCTGTGGACAGGGTGTGGCTGTGGACAGGGTGTGGGCAGGTGTGGCTGTGGACAGGGTGTGGCTGTGGACAGGTTGTGGCTGTGGACAGGGTGTGGCTGTGGACAGGTTGTAGCTGTGGACAGGTTGTGGCTGTGGACAGGGTGTGGCTGTGGACAGTTGTAGCTGTGGACAGGTTGTGGCTGTGGACAGGGTGTGGCTGTGGACAGGTTGTGGCCGTGGACAGGGTGTGGCCGTGGACAGGGTGTGGCTGTGAACAGGGTGTGGCCGTGGACAGGGTGTGGCTGTGGACAGGGTGTGGCTGTGGACAGGGGGTGGCTTTGCACGGGGTGTGGCTGTGGACAGGGTGTGGCTGTGGACAGGGTGTGGCTGTGGACAGGTTGTGGCTGTGGACGGGGTGTGGCTGTGGACAGGGTGTGGCTGTGGACGGGTGTGACTGTGGACAGGGTGTGGCTGTGGACGGGTTGTGGCTGTGGACAGGGTGTGGCTGTGGACAGGGGGTGGCTGTGGACAGGGTGTGGCTGTGGACAGGGTGTGGTTGTGGACAGGGTGTGGCTGTGGACGGGTGTGGCTGTGGACGGGTGTGGCTGTGGACAGGGTGTGGCTGTGGACAGGGTGTGGCTGTGGACGGGGTGTGACTGTGGACAGGGTGTGGACAGGGTGTGGCTGTGGACAGGGTGTGGCTGTGGACAGGGTGTGGCTGTGGACGGGGTGTGGCTGTGGACAGGTTGTGGCTGTGGACGGGGTGTGACTGTGGACGGGTTGTCAGAATGAGCGGCGTGGATGCACTGCCACTGAGCTGGCACAGAAGACGGACAGCAAAAAAAAGTCTTGTTCTGCGCGTTCTCCTATTACTGTATAACAACGAACCCCCCCCCCCCCATCCCCCCGTGTGAAATACCGTTGTATGCTAAATCACTACGCAGTGAGACGATAGCTAGAACAGAAACTGTCATTCGTGGGTGGTACTTCCAACAGGGTTGTGTACTGTGTTGATTTGTAGCACCGACATGACTGGCATTCTTGCCTGGTGGTACTTCCAACAGGGTTGTGTACTGTGTTGATTTGTAGCACTGACATGACTGGCATTCTTGCATGTTGGTCTGTGAGAAACAAACAACAAACAAACAAACAAAAAAGAGGAAATACTTGCCATTCATAACCACCGAATTTTTTTCCTTTTTTTTCAATGCGAGGAGACCAAACCGATGTGATATGAGAGTGAAAGAGAAAAAAAAGAACGAGTTACTCATGCGTATGAAATAAAAGATCATCATTCTCATCATCATCACTATCGTCATGTTCATCGTCATTACCATATTCTCATCATCTTTACCATCATCATTCTCATCATCAGTCTCATCATCATTACCATCATCATTCTCATCGTCAATACCATCATCAGTCTTATCATCACTACCATCATCATTCTCATCATCATTACCATCATCAGTCGCATCATCAATACCATCATCATTCTCATCATCATTACCATCATCATTCTCATCATCATTACCATCATCATTCTCATCATCAATACCATCATCAGTATCCTCATCAATACCATCATCATTCTCATCATCATTACCATCATCAGTCGCATCATCATCTCATCATCATAACCTGCATCAGCATCCCTGTCTCAGCTCCACTCACCGAGACATACCCGTCCACCAGGGTCACGTTCCAATGGTCCAGAACGATGTGATCTCCCAGGTGAGAAATGGTGGCGTTAGGCAGCAGGGAGTACTCCTGGAACTTCATCCTGTTCCCCGCCAGCTCCTGCAACTTGATCATGCTGAACAGGCTGGCCGTCGTCAAGCGGGTGCCCATCAAAGCGGCCACGTTCCGGCAGTCTCGCACCTCCACCCCCATCAGGTAAGCCACGGGAAGAAGACGTAAGACAGGATCATCTGGAAACAACCCCATCATTAAGCCACGGGTAAGAAGACGTAAGACAGGATCATCTGAAACAACCCCATCATTAAGCCACGGGGAAGAAGACGTAAGACAGGGTCATCTGAAAACAACCCCATCATTAAGCCATGGGAAGAAGAGATAAGACAGGATCATCTGAAAACAAGACGCACGTACCAGCCTATAGTTGTCTCCCAGCCTGTGAACGGTTAGAATTCACTGAGTTTGCGTTTCTTTGCGAGAAACGTGTGAATAAATTGTGCATTCTGAATTTGTAATTACAAAAAAACAAACAAACAAAAAGAGACGAACAATCAAATAAACATAAAACGTTGTTAGCAAGTATGGTCGTAAATGTAGGCGTGATGTCAAACGTGAAAATATAGCATATTTCTGTCCTTTTTCAATACTTCCGACGAATGAAATTGTAATCTTTACCCCTCACATGCTTTAATTCCTGTATTCGTCGACATTGTGCTACACTTAACGTCTTTGATATCAAGCAGTTAAAAAAAAGATTGTTGCCACACACTATCTCTCTGGCTGTGTGTCTGCAGGTGGGGACAGGGCAATCTGATGATCAAGGGAGAGAATTTCAAACAGATTTCTCACTGTGCAGCACGCACTCAAACCAGAACAGTTCACAGCACAATTTCCACATATAATGTAAATCAATAAACCTTTTCATCCATACTCACATTCTCACAAGAAGCAGGAGAATACCCTGAAAGAAGGTTCGGGGAACTCAGGAAACTAAAAATAAACCGCGAAGAATATTTCAGTCGCTTGAAACTCTGGGGAGGAGAGGGGGGGGGGGGGGGGGGGGGGGGGGGGGGGGGGGGGGGGGGGGGGGGGGGGGGGGGGGGGGGGAGAGAAGGGGAAGGCACAAACGGAAATGTTTCCGAGGAAGCTTTACAAGAACTATTGAGGGGTCACGCTCCAGGAGTAAAGGAGTTCTCTTTTACTCACCTCAAGTGAAGATGCATTAACTGAACACTAAAAGCTTTCAAGTATTAGTAAAAAGTAAACAAGTGGGGTATGTTTTGCTCCCATAAGGAAACCTAACACAGTAACTTTTATTCAAGACTGGCACAGCCTTTTAATTTC
This sequence comes from Conus ventricosus, assembly GCA_018398815.1. Lineage (NCBI taxonomy): Eukaryota > Metazoa > Mollusca > Gastropoda > Neogastropoda > Conidae > Conus > Conus ventricosus. The sequence goes on along the minus strand of CM031602.1, from coordinate 89,813,751 downwards.
CGATATTAGTAAAAAGGGGGGAACTTTCAAAAGGAAAACAAACAAACAAACAAACAAGGATGCAAACAAACAAACAAACCAAAGACAGTTTAAGTCTCAAAAATCTGTAATTCCTTAAACTCCCCATGTCGAGAGGAGACACTACAGATGAACTACTCCAGGGGAAACTTCTGAAAAATTATAGGGCAGGATGTTTCCACTGTCACGCATAATGTCCTTGAGCTAACGTCCAGCGTCGATCATCGGGAAAAATGAAATCTTGCAGTACTCTGGACAAAACTAGAAAAAAATAGATTCAGCGCCCATCTTGCGCTTAAGTGGATGAAGATAAGTGATTGCTCGTTCATTTTCGTTGTCCTGAGTGTTTTGTATCTTGCCTGAAGAAGACCTAAGAGGTCGAAACACGTCGTGTTTTGTTTTGTGATTTAATTGTCTACGGTTTGTGATTTAATTGTCTTCGGGTTTTGGCGGTGTGCTATCACTAACATTTAAAATTTTATAAGAACTGTTACATTTTCTGTGCATAATTCACGAATGTTCTAGCTACTGTCACATTGTTTTGTCTGGGATGTTCGAACAATGTATTAATTGTTACATTTCCTCAACGCTCTTTTCTGCATCGTCATTCTCATGCTGACAGCGGTCAGAGGGAGTAGCGCTTTGCGCATTTTCTGTGTGGGTTCGTTGTAAAGTCTGAAGAAGACGTATTCGGTGACTAAGACGTATTCGGTGACTAAGACGTATTGATTGACATAAACGTATTGATTGACAAAGACGTATTTATTGAGTATTCGGTGACTAAGACGTATTGATTGACATAAACGTATTGATTGACAAAGACGTATTTATTGAGCAAGACGTATTTATTGACAAAGACTATTTATTGACTAGGACGTATTTATTGACCAGGACGTACTTATTGACGATGACGTATTTATTGACGAAGACGTATTTATTGACAAAGACGTATTCATTGACTAAGACGTATTTATTGACTATGACGTATTTGTTGATTAAGACGGTACTTGTTGACTATTCCATATGTCTGGCGCATCGCTGATCAAGTAAGCGGCTCTTTGCAATGTGTTCGGCGTGTTTACTTGTTGACTATTCCATATGTCTGTGGTACTGCTGATCAGGTAAGCGGCTCTTTGCAATGTGTTCTGTGTGTTTACTTGTTGACTATTCCATATGTCTGTGGCATTGCTGATCAAGTAAGCGGCTCTTTGCAATGTGTTCTGTGTGTTTACTTGTTGACTATTCCATATGTCTGGCGCATTGCTGATCAAGTAAGCGGCTCTTTGCAATGTGTTCGGCGTGTTTACTTGTTGACTATTCCACATGTCTGTGGCATTGCTGATCAAGTAAGCGGCTCTGTGCAATGTGTTCTGTGTGTTTACTTGTTGACTATTCCACATGTCTGTGGCATTGCTGATCAAGTAAGCGGCTCTGTGCAATGTGTTATGTGTGTTTACTTGTTGACTATTCCATATGTCTGTGGCATTGGTGATCAAGTAAGCGGCTCTGTGCAATGTGTTCTGTGTGTTTACTTGTTGACTATTCCACATGTCTGTGGCATTGCTGATCAAGTAAGCGGCTCTTTGCAATGTGTTCTGTGTGTTTACTTGCATTTTGCCGTGTGTTCTGTGACGCTGCTTCATTCCTGCAAGATACGTAGATCCGTTTTGAGTTGGAAAAAAAAGGAAAATTCTTAATTCGTTTTAAGATGAAATCTGTGGTCTTTATTGAAACTCTCACTAAGTAATTAAATGCTTTAGGTAAATAACTGACAACCTAGCTCACGAAAAGCCAGACAGGAACATCCCAAATTAATTTTATTCTCAAGAACAATCTTACAGAGAGAGAGAGAGAGAGCGAGAGAGAGAGAGAGAGAGAGAGAGAGAGAGAGAGAGAGAGAGAGAGAGAGAGAGAGAGAGAGAGAGAGCGAGACAGACAGAGAGAGTGAATACTTATACCCACACGAATACGGATAATTCATTCAAGCAGGTCTTGATCACTCTTAAGAGGTAAGTGGACAAATGACATATACAGTCATTACAAAACATATAAAAATTAATATGCATCAATGTTTTAATTATATAAAGTGGGACGCAAAGACGACACTACGAATTGTGATGACATTTAGCAACTCGTTCCAGATGCATGGAAAATAAAAACCGCTATACAATAATATTGCAAATTCTCTTTGAATCCTGAATGCTTTTGCATGGTAAAAATGACAAATCCCGTATATCATTCTGGTTTTGATATCTATAACTTTACTGCTCTTTGCATGTTTCCAAATCTGAAGAGAGAGAGAGAGAGAGAGAGAGAGAGAGAGAGAGAGAGAGAGAGAGAGAGAGAGAAGAGAGAGAGAGAGAGAGAGAGAGAGAGAGAGAGGACGGACGGACACACAGCCAGCCAGCCAGCCAGACAGACCAACCGACAGACAGACGGACAAACAGAGAGTTGACCTCCAAGGTCAGATGCCAGATACCAACCCTGTTCCCGCACCGGGTGAGGATGACGTTGAGCCAGCCAGCAGGACAAAGAAAGTGACGGACGAACAGACAGACAGACAGACGGACAGGCGGACAGACAGGCGGACAGACAGACAGGCGGACAGACAGACAGGCGGACAGACAGGCGGTAAGTGGACAAATGACATATACAGTCATTACAAAACATATAAAAATTAATATGCATCAATGTTTTAATTATATAAAGTGGGACGCAAAGACGACACTACGAATTGTGATGACATTTAGCAACTCGTTCCAGATGCATGGAAAATAAAAACCGCTATACAATAATATTGCAAATTCTCTTTGAATCCTGAATGCTTTTGCATGGTAAAAATGACAAATCCCGTATATCATTCTGGTTTTGATATCTATAACTTTACTGCTCTTTGCATGTTTCCAAATCTGAAGAGAGAGAGAGAGAGAGAGAGAGAGAGAGAGAGAGAGAGAGAGAGAGAGAGAGAGAGAGAGAGAGAGAGAGAGGACGGACGGACACACAGCCAGCCAGCCAGCCAGACAGACCAACCGACAGACAGACGGACAAACAGAGAGTTGACCTCCAAGGTCAGATGCCAGATACCAACCCTGTTCCCGCACCGGGTGAGGATGACGTTGAGCCAGGCCAGCAGGACAAAGAAAGTGACGGACGAACAGACAGACGGACAGACAGACAGACAGACAGACAGGCGGACAGACAGACAGGCGGACAGACAGACAGGCGGACAGACAGACAGGCGGACAGACAGACAGGCGGACGGACAGGCGGACGACGGACGGACGGACGGACGGACGGACGGACGGACGGACGACGGACGGACAGACAGACAGACAGACAGACAGACAGACAGACAGACAGACAGACAGACAGACAGACAGACAGACAGACAGACAGACAGACAGACAGACAGACGGACAGACAGGCGGACAGACAGGCGGACAGACAGGCGGACGGACGGACGGACGGACGGACGGACAGACAGACAGACAGACAGAATCTACCTCCAAGGTCAGCTGCTGGACGCCCACCCTGTCCCCGCCCCAGGTCAGGACGGTGTTGAACCAGGTCAGCAGGGCGAGGAAGGTGTAGGCAATGACCATCAAATTGGCCACCATGCTGATCATGCCCACTGCCCCCGCCTGGGCCGCGTCCAGCAAGGACAGGTACTGCCTGGATAGAGGGACAACTGGACACTGCCTGACCTGGGGTCAACTGGACACTGGATGGACTGGACACTGCTTGGACTGGGGGCCAACGTGTGTGTGTGTGTGTGTGTGTGTGTGTGTGTGTGTGTGTGTGTGTGTGTGTGTGTGTGGTGTGCATACACCTGTAATACAACCCTGAGAACCATCACAACTACAACACCAGGAACAGTTAACACTGTCAACAGCCATACAAACATGAATCATAACAGCGTAGGAGAAAGAAAAAAAAAACGACACTGGTTTTCATTCCATCACAATGGGGGCCGGAATAGCTCAGAGGCAGAGCGCCGGACTCGTAATCTTGGTGATTCTAGGGTTGCAGGGTTTGAATCTCCGCCGGGCCGTTTAGGTACAGGGGGATTTTTCCCTCGGAGTTGATATTGGTTCTGACACCATTTCCCCATACAGTTCTTTGAATGAGACTATAAACTGAGGTTCTGTGTGTGAACGCACGCGTAACATCTTGCACACCTGTAAAATCCCATCATCAACTTTTGGAAGAGAAGGCCAGTTTGGGCGTTGGTATGGATGACGTAACACTGAAATGATTGGACATGTCCCTCCAAAGACGGCCACATTTGCCCAAGTATCGAGAATTAGGGATTCTTTTTTTTCTTTCTTTTTTTTTGCCTGCTCCTACTTGAAAAGATTATGTGTTATGCTTTCCCTGTGACTTTCGATTTATAGCTATGTCAGTCTCCATGGTATTTAAACATACTGTAGGTTTTCAAAAAAGCAATGTATTTTTTTTCTGTTTATCCCTTGGCTGTCAATGTCTTCTTGAACACATTTAAATAAGGCATTTTTTCCCTAAAGACACATCCTGGCAGAAGACGAGTGAACTGTAGAATTTCATCAGACCGACAGAGAGCACAATTTGCCTGGCGACTCAGTCCGCTATCACTTACGTTTGCCGTCAAGATCTCTAAGCGCAAGGCATTGGCCATTCCTGTTTTGTCAGATTCCCAGTCCACGTCTTACAATGAACGTTGGTAAAATAAAACATTAGGTCGACAAAATAATATTTAAACAAGATGCAAAGCATACGAACATTCTCCCAGTTTAGCTTGAATACGCGTGAGATATTCCATAAAGAGGAAAACCCGTTTTGGGCCGTTATAGCCGCTAGTAACGGCTATTCTGGTAAACATGGGCGATCATCTGCGACCCATAATGAACAGGCCTTCAAACTTTCAGAAAGATCGGCCAAATACTTTCTGAGATATTCCATAAAGAAGAAAACAGTTATGGGCCGTTGTAACCATTAGTAACAGATATAACGGTAAAATAACACATCGGGCATCATCCGTGACCTATAATGAACATGCCTACAAATTTTCATAGAGATCGGCCAAGTACTTTTTGAGATATTCCATAAAGAAGGAAAACCGTTATGGGCCGTTATGGCCGTTGGTAACGGCCATAACGGTAAAATAACACATCGGGCATCGTCCGTGATCTATAATGAAAATACCTACAAATTTTCAGAAAGATCGGCACAGTAGTTTTGTCTGGAGCAAGTGGAACATATTTTGACCACAGACGGACAGACGGACGGACGGACACACACACACACACAGAGCATTTTTTCGTTCCCATTGTAAAGTACTCCCTGTTCTATAAGAACTGGGAGTCCAAAAAAGAGCCAAGCCCCCCCCCCCCCCCCCCCCCCCCCCCCCCCACTCCTCCCATTCAAAAACAAATCTCATTTGTCTGCTAACAGTCATGCGAGACGTGCACAAAGCACGTCATTGTTACATCGACAAACATCCTAAGCAAAACGGAAAACGTGGCAGTCTCAGGCAACCGAGGAAGCAAGAAAAACGCCGTTTGTTTGGAGCAGTGATGTGATGTGGAAAAGAAAAAGGATCACAAACACTGTGAATGTAATGTGTCTACCGTGGCCGCTTGACAAACTTAATAAACTGACATTTCGTACAACTTTGTCAACCTTAGTAAGCCAATTAAAAAAACCCAAACAAGATGCAAAGCATATAAACGTACTCCCAGTATATCCTGAATACGCGTGATATACTCCATAAAGAGGAAAAACCGTCTTGGGCTGGTGTAACCGTTAGTAATGGCTATTCTAGTAAACATCGCCATTATCTGTGACCTATAATTAACATACTTACAAATTTTCAGAAAGATCCGCCAAGAACTTTCTCATTTTCCATAAAAAAGAAAACCATTATGGCCGTTAGTAACGGCTATAACGGTACACTTGAACATCGAGCATCATCCGTGACCCATGACCCATAATGAATATACCTACAAATTGTCAGAAATATCGGCCACGTACTTTCTGAGATATTCCATGAAGAAGGAAAACCGCTAGGGGCCGTTATAGCCGTTAGTAACGGCTGTAACGGTAAACTAAAACGTCGGGCATGATCCGTGACCCATAATGAACATACCTGCTAATTTTCACAAAGATCGGCCAGGTACTTTCTGAGACATTTCATAAAAAAGAAAAAACCGTTATGGGCCATTACAGCCGTTAGTAACAGCTATAACAGTAAACTAAAACATCGGGTATCATCCGAGACCCATAGTGAACATACCTACAAATTTTCAGAAAGGTCGACAAAGTGCTTTCTAAGATATTCCATAAAGAAGAAAAACTGTTATGGGCCGTTATATCCGTTAGTAACGGCTATAACGGTAAACTAAAACATCGGACAACATCCGTAGCCCACAGTGAACATACCTGTAATTGTCACAAAGATCTGCGAAGTGCTTTCGGAGATATTCCATAAAGAAGAAAAACCGTTATGGGCCGTTATAGCCGTTAGTAACGGCTATAACGGTAAACTAAAACATCGGGCATCATTCGTAACCCATAGTGAACATACCTGCTAATTTTCACAAAGATCTGCCAAGTACATTCTGGGATATTCCATAAAGAAGAAAAACCATTACCGGGCCGTTACAGCCGTTAGTAACAGCTATAACGGCAAACTAAAACATCGGGCATCATCCGTGACCCATAATGAACCTACCTGCTAATTTTCACAAAGATCGGCCAAGTACTGAGATATTCCATGAAGAAGAAAAACCGTTACAGGCCGTTACAACGGCTGGAACGGTAAACTAAAACATCGGGCTTTATTCGTGACCCACAATGAACATACATGCTAATTTTCACATAGACCGGCCATGTACTTTGTGAGATATTCCATGAAGAAGAAAAACCGTTACAGGCTATTACAGCCGTTAGTAACGGATATAACGGTAAACTAAAACGTCGAGCATCATTCGTGACCCATAATGAACATACCTACAAATTTTCAGAAAGATCGGCCAAGTACTTTCTGAGATATTCCATAAAGAAGGAAAACCGTTACAGGCCGTTGCAGCCGTTAGTAACGGCTATAACGGGGTAAACTAAAACATCGGGCATCATCCGTGACCCATAATGAACATACATGCTAATTTTCACAAAGATCGGCCAAGTACTTTCGGAGATATTCCATAAAGAAGAAAAACCGCTACAGGCCGTTACAGCCGTTAGTAACGGCTATAACGGTAAACTAAAACATCGGGCATTATTCGTGACCCATAATGAACATACCTACATCTTCGTTCCCATTTTAAAGTACTCCCTATTCTATAAGAACTGGGAGTACAAAAAAAAGATGCAAAGCATATAAACGTATTCCCAGTTTATCCTGAATACGCGCGAGATATTCCATAAAGAGGAAAAACCGTCTTGGGTTGGTGTAATGAACACACCTACACATTTTCAGTAATATCGGCCACATACCTTTTAAGATATTCCATAAAAAAAGAAGAACCGTTATGGGCCGTTATAGCCGTTAGTAACGGCTATAACGGTAAAATAAAACATCGGGAATCATTCGTAATTTTCAGAAAGATCAGCCAAGTACTTTCTGAGACATTCCATAAAGAAGAAAAACCGTTATGGGCCGTTATAGCCGTTAGTAAATAATTGTAAAATAACACATTGGACATCATCCGTGAGCCATAATGAACATACCTACAAATTTTCAGAAAGATCAGCCAAGTACTTTCTGAGATATTCCATAAAGAAGAAAAACCGTTATGGGCCGTTATAACGGTAAACTAAAACATTGGGCATCATCCGTGACCCATAACGAACATACCCACAAATGTTCAGAAAGATCGACAATGTGCTTCTAAAAGATTCCATAAAGAGGAAAAAACCGTTATGGGCCGTTATAGCTGTTAGTAACGGTTATAACGGTAAACTAAACATCGGGCATCATTCGTAACCCATACTGAACATACCTGCTAATTTTCACAAAGATCGGCTAAGTACTTTCTGAGATATTCTATACTGAAAGAAAAACCATTACAGGCCGTTACAGCCGTTAGTAACGGCTATAACGGTAAACAAAACATCGGGCATCATCCGTAACCCATAGTGAACATACCTGCTAATTTTCACAAAGATTGGCCGAGTACTTTCGGAGATATTCCATACAGAAGAAAAACAGTTATGGGCCGTTATAGCCGTTAGTAACGGCTATAACTGTAAATTAAAACATCGGGCATCATCCGTGACGCATAATTAACACACCTGCTAACTTTCACAAAGATCGGCCAAGTACTTTCTGAGATATTCCATAAAGAAGAAAAACCGTTACAGCCGTTAGTAACGGCCATAACGGTAAACTAAAACATCGGGCATCATCCGTGACCCATAATGAACATACCTACAAGTTTTCAGAAAGATCGGCCCAGTAGTTTTGTCTGGAGCGAGTGGAACACATTTTGACCACGGACGGACACACGGACACACACACACACCACACACACACACACACACACACACACACACACACACACACACACACACACACACAGCATTTCTTCGTTTCCATTCTAAAGTACTCCCTGTTCTATAAGAACTGGGAGTACAAACAGGAACTTAAAGCGACCCCGCCGGTTAACACGGACAAACAAATCACAAAAGAAAACACGATGTGTTTCGACCTTTTAGGTCTTCTTCAGGCAAGATAAACAACGTTCAGGACAATGAAAAACGAAGAACGAGCAACCACGTATCTTCTGAAATTCGGCGCAAGATGGGCGTGGGATCGAAGACCCGAAGAAGACCAAAGAGGTCGAAACGCTTCATGTTTTGTTTCGTAATTTGTTTGTCCATGTAAACCGGAGGAGTCATTTTAAATTCCTTCCAAAACCTGTTTCAGTTTCCGTCTGCTGTCAACTTACTTTGAAACCAAGTCAGTGAGCCAACCACAACGAAGGTTGGTTCTTTGATACCAACCCAGTAGGCCAACCAAAACGAAGATTGATTCTTTGACACCAAGTCAGTAAGCCAACCAAAACGAAGGTTGATTCTTTGATACCAACCCAGTAGGCCAACCAAAACGAAGGTCGATTCTTTGACACCAAGTCAGTAAGCCAACCAAAACGAAGGTTGATTCTTTGACACCAACTCAGTAAGCCAACCAAAACAAAGGTTGGTTCTTTGACACCAACTCAGGAAGCCAACAAAACGAAGGGTGGTTCTTTGACACCAAGTCAGTGAGCCAACCAAAACGAAGCTTGGTTCTTTGACACTAACTCAGTAAGCCAACCAAAACGAAGGTTGGTTCTTTGACACCAATTCAGTGAGCCAACCAAAACAAAGGTCGATTCTTTGACACCAACCCAGTAGGCCAACCAAAACGCAGGTTGATTCCAAGACTTTTCATGAATGCGTGGGCTTGGTGATCTCAAGTCACACGACAAGAGTAGACGTAAAGTTCAGGGTTAGGTTGCCACCACAGAACAGGAACCTTGGTAGCAGCTTGACGCCGTCAGTTTCTGCAAAGATCGATATCTGAAAGCACGTTCAATGTGTGACCTTTGTGACATGGTAAGTAGTACTTCCCCACCAAAAAGTCTGCTGAACTAACCAAGTCCATCAAATTAAACACCATACTTTGATCAGACGATGAAACATTTTCTTGATCAATGCTCTCCTTAAATGTTCAACTGATGGGAAGGTCTCCCTGAAATGGTATAGCGCCGGACTCGTAATCTTGGTGATCCTGGGGTTGCGGGTTCGAATCTCTGCCTGGCCGTTTCGGTACAGAGAGGTTTTTTCCTCGGAGTTAACATTGGTTCCGACTCCATTTCCCATATAGTCCTTCGAATGAGACTATAAACTGAGGTTCCGTGTGTGAACGCACGCATATTGCATAACATCTTGTATACATGTAAAATCACATCACTAACTTTCGGAAGAGAAGGCCAGTTTGGCCGTTGGTATGGGTGACACGTTACACATAGCATGCACCCTGCGTGAGAAATAGAAAGAATAAAGGCAGTAAGGAAATTGAGTGAACAATATTGAACGATACTACTGACTGGATGACACGGAAAACGACGGAATGAAGCGCCAGCTGGCAGCTCTTCAGTCGGCACTACCCAGGGTTTGGGAGCCCGTTGTGTAAACGAGTGTGGATTGTAAAGCGCTTAGATCTTGGTCTCTAGCCAAGGATAGGCGCTATATAAGTTTTCATGATGATGATGATGATGATGATGATGATGATGATCGTCACCATCATCATAATGATAATAATAATAATAACCTCTTGTGAAACATAGCTACAGACACACAGGACACAGCGGACGTCAGTGACTCACTGTTCATTCAGCGCTTCATCCTCAACGGCCATGCTCTGAGGCCGGCGTGTCTCTGGCACCATCAGCTTGGTGATGGCGAAGGTGGCAGGGGCACTGATCATCATGGCCGGCAGCAGCAGTTCCACGGGAATCTGGTGAATCACAGAGAAACATCACCAGGTCTGGGGAATCTGCCATGATGAAAGTACAAAACCACCGCCACTTTCTCTGCCTCTGTCTCGCTCTCTCCCCCCTCTCTCTCTTTCTCTCTCTCTCTGTAGCTCTCTCTTTTTATCTCTCTCTCTCTCTCTCTCTCTCTCTCTCTCTCTCTCTCTTTTTTCTCTCTCTGTCAGTCTCTATCTCTCTTTCTTTCTCTCACTCTTTCTCTCTGTCTGTCTGTTTCTCTCTTTCTCTTTCTCCATTTAGTCTGTCCAAATTACTGAATTACACCGGCTGTTCAGTCTTACAGTTGTGATTCATAGGAGATGGATGTGTGACAGTTCCTTTTGTGAATGTGCAAGTACTGTCATCGATCGATCCTTGGTTGTGTGAAAAACTGTCAGAACATATTTCGATTTCATTTGAACTTTTACATGTCTTCAACAACGGCGATAGCGGCACATTCGCTTGT
>CM031602.1:89785519-89794292 GCA_018398815.1 Conus ventricosus | reverse complement strand
GTCGGAACTCTTCAGAAGATCACTTGCAAAGCGGGACTGCGGCGAAATCATACACATTTGAAAAGTTATTGATAAGCTCCGCCCCCAAAACGTAGACAATCGAATCACAAGACAAAACACGACGCGTTTCGACATCTTAGTCTTCGACAGGCAAGATACACAACACTCAGGACAACGAAAATGAACGAGCAATCACTTCTCTTCTTCCAGTTTGTGCAAGATAGGCGTTGAATGAAAACAAGGCTGTCAGGAAGGAGACAATGTGCGAGTCGAGGTAGTAATGATAATACTGATAGGAATGATAACGATAATGATGATGATCAAAATATTGAAATAAATACATAAAGAGAGGATTACTGCCACTTTTGGTGATCATAATTATGGCAATAGCAGTTGAGAGAGTGGGTTAGAGGATTGTCAAACAGCATGGTTGCCGTGGCAACAGTCTTAGAGGCGATGACGATGGTATGTTAATGGTAATGATGGTTATATCTATACTAACAATGGTATTAATAATAATGATGATAATGCTAACAACAGTCGGACATTAGGAAGCTCTCTCCTCCTCTCCTCTCTCCTCTCATCTCTCTCTCTCACTCTCTCTCTCTCTCCTCTCTCTCTCTCTCCTCTCTCTCTCTCTCCTCTCTCTCTCTCTTCCCCACCCCCCTCCATCCCTCTCTCTCCACCTCCCCCCCTCCCTTCCTCTGTCTGTCTCTCTCTCTCCCTCCCTCCCTCTCTGTCCCTTGTGTTTGCATGTTTATTGTCGTGCCTTACATCGTTGCTATGTTTAATTGTCAATGTCACGACCGACCCCTGGAGGTCTGCCCTGACAGATCGGTCTAGGTGGGAGTGAAGGAGTGACTGACCTCACACCCCCGCAAGAGACCACACAATAAAGATTACGATACAACACCCCATTTATTCACACCAACATACAGCCATAAATAAGCATTCCAACACACACAACATGCACAATCACAATCAAGCATTCCAACACACACAACATGCACAATTATAAATAAACATTTCACCATACGACGTACACAATCATAATCGCAGCATTTCAACACATATGACATATACTCAATTATAAATAAACATTTCCAGCATCCATCCCTTTCCACACCATGGAGTGTCTCCACACCCCTGCCTCTCTCAAGTCTACTGGGAGCACCCTGTCGCACTAGGTGCTCCGAACCGGGTCGGTTCTTGAAAAGAGTCGTTCAAGGCCGACACCCTTGACACGCACAAGCAGACAGTGAAGAGCGCGTCCTGGGGAGGGGGGGGGGGAAACGTGGCGTTTGTTACTGGAGGTCCTGGACGGGATCAGGGCCGGCCAGTCAAGCCGGCGGGCTTTTCTACCAGTCCGCGGTCCCGACCAGAGCGTGGCCTCAACCAGCGCGTGGCACCAACCAGTCCGCGGTCCCAACCAGAGCGTGGCCTCAACCAGCACGTGGCACCAACCAGTCCGCGGTCCCAACCAGAGCGTGGCCTCAACCAGCACGTGGCACCAACCAGTCCAGACTCCGGGTGAAGCCCCCCGGGAGGGGGGAAAACGTAGCTGGGAGGAGAGAAGAAAGGGAGGGAGGAAGAAGGAAGGGCACTGGAACCCCGACGTCAGTACAATCTGACCCATGCTGTTAAATCCTAACAGCCACTCGCATGATGGGCGAGGGGAGGTCTACTAAAATAACACTAACACCAGCTCAACACAGACCTGAGCATAACACAGTAAACCAATCAAATCAGGGCTGTTCGTTAAAGTCTTCTCACACGAAGCAGGTAAAAGACTGCATTAAATCAACAGGCTATAAAACCAATATGAATTATCTTCACTCTTCTCCACTCACATTTAACAATTTCCTTTCTTAGGAAATAAACCAACACAGCGACCATCGCTTTATAACTGCCACCACATTTGCAAATAATAATTCAATGGCATAATTGTCACATTTTATAGCCACATTTCAAAATAACACCAATCTCTAACCACGCATCCGAACGACAAATCATGCGTACGCACGCTCGCAACATAAAACTCGTTCTCCTTGCACACACAAACAGACGGTGGCCGAAGGATAAGAGTCCGGTGAATGTGACAGGGGCGGACGAGCGAGACCAAGCAAGTACCAACCCTGAATCACCAGGTTCTCTTCCATCCCCACCGACTACCGCATCACCAGATGCATAAACAGGAGAAAGAATTTTGGATATAATTTAGAATGGCCAGGTTAAAGATTGAATTAACCAGAGAAAAGGTCTCAAACAATATTTCTTTTACAATTTTGCAAACAAAAGAAAATTGCGCAAAAGAGAAGAATAAGCCGGCTAACAACAACGAACCAAAACAAACAAACCACGAAACTGATGCTTACCACTACCCGTGGGTGACCCCGAAGAGGCGGGTCAAACGACCTCTCTGCCCTCTGTCCAGTCGAGAGGACAGAGGCACAGGTGCGGAAAAAGAAGAAGTGATGTCCCTCTCCTACAGGCCGACTGTAGGAATTGAAGATACCGACTGTACCTTCGACGATACGGTGAAGAACCAAGACCGAGCAGGCGCTCCCAGAGACATCTTCCGCTCGAGTGAAGAGCTAACCTCCCTCAGCGATGGCGGCCAACATGCCACGCTACGTCACAGAGTGAGCATACTTCAAACTAAAAGAAATGAAGCACGTGCGACAGGTAAAAAGACAGGCGAGAGGCCAATAGACAGCAAGTTCGAGAGAAAGGTACCAGCCACCCGTGAACCTGCAGGATGAATAGCACGGCAGTGGAATTAGAGAGAGAGAGAGAGAAAGCAAACCGAACGTGAGCTGAACTACACCAAGGTGCAACCGCACCACAAGCCACACTAAGGGACGGACACGTGACAACAACAACGATAATAAACAAATGAATAATTCCGCCACCCCAGTTGGGTCAAACGTCGTAGTCCTCGTGACAAACTCGTGACAAACCCCCCTTCTAAAAGCATCTGTTTCTCTGAGATACAGTGCTCCTTTGAACCTTGACGCATGTGCAAATTCACAACAATGGGACCGAACCCAACCCTCTGTGACCGACAGAGTACGAGAAATCCAATACAAACATTCCACGATAGAATCACACCGAGAAATACATAATACTACATTTATCAAACAACTAAGCGAACCTTCCAACCATGAAAGTAACAATCCGAACCATTGGTGATTCACTACCGTTAACATCACTGAAGTGAAAACTGTCACTACACCTGATACAGAGACCAAAAGGGGATATGACCCTGGTTGAGGGGGAAGTGTCCCTCTGACTGATTTTCCAATGTGGTCGGCTAAGATAGTCAGCATCCGTATTACAGGAACCCTTGATATGACGGAAAGTGAACGCCTGACTCTGCAGTTCCACTGCCTAACTCATGAGTCGACGACTGACTGCCGGATCCGGTCCAAGCACTGGAGAGGATGATGATCGCTCTCCAGTACAAACTTCCGGCCGTACTTCTTCTTGGGCACGCCAGTGCGTGTCCAAATCTGCCGGAGAGCTTCAGCAATAGTAGGGGTATCGATAGTCCTAAGCGGGGCAGCCTCTGGGCATCGAGTCGCATAGTCTACCGCTACCGAAATGTAGCGGTGACCGCGATTGGATGGTGGATTAATGGGTCCCACCAGGTCGACACCGACCTTGCTGAATGGCTCCCCAACCAGAGGCACTGACCCTAGGGGAACACGCTTCAAGTGACCCTTAGGCGTTGTCCGTTGGCAGACATCGCAACTGCGGCAGTACTGCCTAACCTGCGAGTTCATCCCTGGCCAGAAGAAGTCCTGTCTTACACGCTCGAGAGTCCACTTGGAGCCCATATGACCTGCCATGGGGGAATCGTGGGCCTGCCGGAGAACAGATTCTCTCAAGCTTTGGGGAACGACAAGCTGCTTGGCCACACGATCTGCCCGAGTGAAAACCCTAAAGAGGATCCCCTTGTGGAGCTTGAAGCTCACCTTGGCGTGTCGGGCCGACTGAGCGGGACGATCTACCAGTTGTCGCAGGCGTTGGACATCCAGGTCCCTGGCCTGAAGACGAACAATGGAAGCAGGATCGGCCTTTGCAAGAACCTCGTCAGAGATCGGCTGTAGAACAGGACGCAATTCCTGTTCCTGCCTCTTAGCTTTGGCGCGCGTGGTAACTTCCACACACGCCTGTACGGGCAGATCTGTAGACACGCACTGACTGCGTCCGTCTGCGAAGGTGATGTATTCCCTATGATAGGGGAATACAGAGGTCGCTCCACCGCGATGGCCCATACTTCGCCACAGAAGTAGGGGGTGGAGATAGGAATGAGTACGGAAGGACGAGTGGAGGTAAAACCAGCCTCCAACCTGCACACATCATAACTGGCGCCCCGCGAGCCTCAGGGAAACCAAATCCTTATCAACAAAGAGCGTTGATGCTCCCGAATCCCTGATGGTGTCGACCAAGGAGGAACCAACAACAGAGAGAAACACTGGGCACTCTGAATCACCAGAAGATGGATGGAACCCACGTTAGCCGAGGCACGAGGACGTTGGAAAGGACTAGCCCCACGACTACCAGCGGCTTTAGGACAATCTTTCCTAATGTGGCCAGGACGACCACAAAGAAAACACAGTCGGGCACTGAAATCCCCGATGAACTGCCTGCCTTGTTCACCCCCGCTAGCAGTTGTCGGCGCCTATTGCCACTAAATCCTGTGGAGGGCTTCCTCTCCGTATCTGGGCGATGCCCATAAGCCCTGCGAGCTTCAGCAAACACCTCAGCGGTATGAATCGCAGCCGCGAAATCCTGAGGTGCTGTCTCGCCTATCCGGATCCTCAACTCTGGGACACAGTGTTGGTGAGCTGTTCAATGAGGATCAGATCCTCCAGCTCCAACTTAGCCAACTGACGCCAGTACCCTAGCGTTTTGCGCAGCCTATCACCAAACTGCACGAAGGTCTCGTCGTTATTCTTCTTCATGGACCTGAACTTCCTCCTGTACGTCTCTGGGGTAAGGTGGAAACGCTTACGCAGAGCCAACTGCATGTCTGCATAAGACGCGCCTTCATTAGAGTGAGCACACACTCCCTTGCAACACCAGATAATCCAGAAAAAAGGTGCATAGCCTTTTGTTCCTCAGACAATTGGTATGAACTAGCAACCTTGTCAAAATGCTCTAAGAACATATCAATGTCCTCACTAGGTCTGAACTCTGGAAGCTTTAACTTTGGGCCTCTAACTCTATCGCTTGCCTGTCGATCAACCCCCTGATTTACAGATGCGGGAGACCGCGAAAGAAGTTGTTCCATCTCCTCCCTACGCAGAGCCTCCATCCTGTCTAGTTCTTCCCTACGGAGGGCTTCCTGCCTGGCAGCCTCTTCCCTACGCCGATCCTCCTGTCTGGCAGCCTCCTCTCTGCGCAGAGCAGCCTCTTCCCTACGCTGAGCAGCCTCTTCCCTACGCTGAGCAGCCCCTTCCCTACGCTGGGCCTCCTGTCTAGCAGTCTCCTCCCTGCACTGGGCCTCCTGTCTAGCAGTCTCCTCCCTGCGCTCTTCCCTACGCAGAGCTTCCTGCCTAGAAGCCTCTTCCTTATGCAGAGCTTCCTGCCTGTCTAGCTCTTCCCTACGGAGGGCTTCCTGCCTGACAGCCTCTTCCTTACGTCGAGTTTCCTCTTCCCGACGAAGGGCTTCCTGTCTGACAACCTCTTCCCTACGGAGGGCCTCATCCTCCCGTCGCTGTCGCTCCAGAAACATCAGGACGGAGGTGATGTCCTGGGCGGGGTTCACCACTCCCGACACGGGAGGATGACCCGTCTGACCCGTCCCTTGGGTCTCGACCTTACCATGAGGAAAGTCTCCCGGGGCATACTCCTTACGGGGAAGCATGGAGAAGAGAGGGCTTCGGTTTCTGTGACTCAACAGAAGCCCACAGTTGTTTCACTATACTCTGACGCTTCCGAGCGGAAGTGCCAGTCGGGGTCTCGACAGGAAGATCCCCTAGCGAAGAGGTAGTAAAAGTACTCACTGGACTATCTGCTACAGCACTGGAATAAGTAGAAGTTACTGTAGTCGAAGTACTGTACTAATAGTAGGGACTACATTTGAAGACCTTTCTTCTTCGACGCACGAGTCGCCATACCACCAGCACCGGACGTTGCCATGACAACAATATCCTACGGTTCTCAAATACGGGGGAAAGACGATTCCAATGAAAAACAAATATTTTAGGGGTGTGTGTATATGTGTGTATGTGTGTGTGTGGTGTGTGCGGACAAGTTCCGGCTGCTCCCACTCTGGCAACACCGCGCTCCACAGCAAGAGCAACAGTGCGGTGGGGCTCACCGAAAAAAAAACAAAACAAAAACTATGTCCGGCTGCCCCCACTCTGGCAACACCACACTCCACAGCACGAGCAACAGTGCGGTGGGGCTGGCCGGAAAAACAAACAAACTGGCAGATGGAATCCGGAGAGAGGGAAAAAAAAGGACACTAACGTCTGATACAACCCCCTGTACTCAATAACCACCCGGAAAAAAAAAACAAAAAAAAAACTGGCTAACTACAAAACAGGAATGGCAGACTGAGCGGCAACAGAAAGGCAAGACTTACGGCCGTACCTGCGTAAGGCACCCGGCGGAAGAGGAGGTCTGGTCGCGGTCGACTCCCCCTGGTCTCACCTCGACTCCCGAGTCACACCGGATGTTCCCTCAGGCCACAAAAAGACTCCCTTCACGCTAGAGTCACCCAGCCAACCACCCACGAACAAACACGACAAACTGACTAAACATATACAAAACAGACAAAACTAAACAGGTACTCCGCGAAACGAGAGAGACAGTCAGAGCCCCTCACATCCCGGACGAGCCCCCACAATTGTCACGACCGACCCCTGGAGGTCTGCCCTGACAGGATCGGTCTAGGTGGGAGTGAAGGGAGTGACTGACCTCACACGCCCCGCAAGAGACCACACAATAAAGATTACGATACAACACCCCATTTATTCACACCAACATACAGCCATAAATAAGCATTCCAACACACACAACATGCACAATCACAATCAAGCATTCCAACACACACAACATGCACAATTATAAATAAACATTTCACCATACGACGTACACAATCATAATCGCAGCATTTCAACACATATGACATATACTCAATTATAAATAAACATTTCCAGCATCCATCCCTTTCCACACCATGGAGTGTCTCCACACCCCTGCCTCTCTCAAGTCTACTGGGAGCACCCTGTCGCACTAGGTGCTCCGAACCGGGTCGGTTCTTGAAAAGAGTCGTTCAAGGCCGACACCCTTGACACGCACAAGCAGACAGTGAAGAGAGCGTCCTGGGGGGGGGGAAACGTGGCGTTGTTACTGGAGGTCCTGGACGGGGATCAGGGCCGGCCAGTCAAGCCGGCGGGCTTTTCTACCAGTCCGCGGTCCCGACCAGAGCGTGGCCTCAACCAGCGCGTGGCACCAACCAGTCCGCGGTCCCAACCAGAGCGTGGCCTCAACCAGCACGTGGCACCAACCAGTCCGCGGTCCCAACCAGAGCGTGGCCTCAACCAGCACGTGGCACCAACCAGTCCAGACTCCGGGTGAAGCCCCCCGGGAGGGGGGAAAACGTAGCTGGGAGGAGAGAAGAAAGGGAGGGGAGGAAGAAGGAAGGGCACTGGAACCCCGACGTCAGTACAATCTGACCCATGCTGTTAAATCCTAACAGCCACTCGCATGATGGGCGAGGGGAGGTCTACTAAATACACTAACACCACTCAACACAGACCTGAGCATAACACAGTAAACCAATCAAATCAGGGCTGTTCGTTAAAGTCTTCTCACACGAAGCAGGTAAAAGACTGCATTAAATCAACAGGCTATAAAACCAATATGAATTATCTTCACTCTTCTCACTCACATTTAACAATTTCCTTTCTTAGGAAATAAACCAACACAGCGACCATCGCTTTATAACTGCCACCACATTTGCAAATAATAATTAAATGGCATAATTGTCACATTTTATAGCCACATTTCAAAATAACACAAATCTCTAACCACGCATCCAAACGACAAATCATGCGTACGCACGCTCGCAACATAAAACTCGTTCTCCTTGCACACACAAACAGACGGTGCCGAAGGATAAGAGTCCGGTGAATGTGACAGGGGCGGACGAGCGAGACCAAGCAAGTACCAACCCTGAATCACCAGGTTCTCTTCCATCCCCACCGACTACCGCATCACCAGATGCATAAACAGGAGAAAGAATTTTGGATATAATTTAGAATGGCCAGGTTAAAGATTGAATTAACCAGAGAAAAGGTCTCAAACAATATTTCTTTTACAATTTTGCAAACAAAAGAAAATTGCGCAAAAGAGAAGAATAAGCCGGCTAACAACAACAAACCAAAACAAACAAACCACGAAACTGATGCTTACCAGCTACCCGTGGGTGACCCCGAAGAGGCGGGTCAAACGACTCTCTCTGCCCTCTGTCCAGTCGAGAGGACAGAGGCACAGGTGCGGAAAAAGAAGAAGTGATGTCCCTCTCCTACAGGCCGACTGTAGGAATTGAAGATACCGACTGTACCTTCGACGATACGGTGAAGAACCAAGACCGGAGCAGGCACTCCCAGAGACATCTTCCGCTCGAGTGAAGAGCTAACCTCCCTCAGCGATGGCGGCCAACATGCCACGCTACGTCACAGAGTGAGCATACTTCAAACTAAAAGAAATGAAGCACGTGCGACAGGTAAAAAGACAGGCGAGAGGCCGATAG
>CM031602.1:89753019-89780519 GCA_018398815.1 Conus ventricosus | reverse complement strand
TGCTGTGGCAGCACTAGATGTCTTAAAGGAAAGGAAATCAGAGAGAGTTCCTGGGTAGCTGAGGCAGCACCCGCCTCTCTCCAGTGGCTGGAGAATTTAGACGAGAAGTGGGCAGCGACTGCGGCAGTCGTGGAAGAAGTTCATGAATTGAACGAACGTCGTGCTGGTCTATCATGATTACTTGTTCTCCTGGGTTGTGTCTTGGACATTTTTCTGAATTGGAAGCCATCTCATTGTTTTTGGAAGCTGGTGAATTGTCTCTCCACTGGAAGGAGAGAATCATTGAAAAGATTTTGACCATGAACTAACGTTGTGTGAATTGTCTCCCCAGTGAGAAGGAGAGGATCAGCGATAACAAAATTGATTATAACTAAATGATATGTGGAATATTTGTCCCTCCTCTAGGAAGGAGTGACTGAATGGAGAAATTGTAAAAGAAATTTCGTGTATTGTTCAAAACCCATTTTGGATTGTGTTGCTGATCATTGTTCAGTAAATTGTTCCCCAGTAAGGAGGGGGAGAAGAAAAGGAAAGTGTAGTTGCGCCTTCTGGTTGTCTGGAGTGATTCCGAGCGCACGAGGTAAATGCTATCATGAGTTCTTGCGTGCATTTGTGCTAGTGTGACAAGTAGTAGTAGTAGTAGTAGTAGTAGTAGTAGCAGTAGTAGTAGTGGTAGTAATAGTAGTAACAGTAGTAATAGTGGTACTGGTAGCAGCAGTAGCAGTCGTAGTGTGGTAGTTCATTTTACGTCTTTAAAACAAATCATGTGACATTAGACGAAACGGTCATCATCTATACAAAACAAACAACAACAAACGATTCAGGAAACAGTATACAGGTTACTGTCAGTGCCTTTTTCTGACAGAAATCAGCGTAAAGGTGGGGGGGGGGGGGGGGGGGGGGGGACAAAAAAAACACACCAAAAAACCGTGCTCCTTTCAGTGATTATTTCTTTTCATGGGAAACAGAGTTACCGTCAAAGGAAGCCCAGCGCACGTAAAGAACTGACAATTGTCGCTGCATTGACACTCATTCCAAAAAAGTAGACCTATCTTTCGTCGTCTTCTTCTTCTTGATGTGTTTGAAAAGCCGGGTTAAACAACTAAAAAATCAAAGAGCAAGAGAGTGACGGGGTTTCACTTGCGGCTGCTGGCCTGCTAGCTGTGCAGACAGTTACACAACGGACTTGACTTTCGGGGGGCTAGGCAATATACCGTGTTGCTGATAATATTTCTTTGTGATGATTTTTGTTACTATGTACGGCCAAAATGATGAATCCTTTTGGTACGGCCATGATGAATCTCTATTTGACCATCCTGAATCAAGGGCACTCACTGCTAACTTCTTTAATTAACTCCTTTGGATCAGGCAGCCATCTGTTATGAAGCAAATCTGCTGTCTGGTGGTGAATGACACTGTGTCTGGTGGCGAATGACCCTGTGTCTGGTGGTGAATGACACTGTGTCTGGTGGTGAATGACACTGTGTCTGGTGGTGAATGACACTGTGAATGACGCTGTGTCTGGTGGCGAATGACACTGTGTCTGGTGGTGAAAAACACTGTGTCTGGTGGTGAATGACACTGTGTCTGGTGGCGAATGACTGTCTGGTGGTGAATGACACTGTGTCTGGTGGTGAATGACACTGTGTCTGGTGGTGTATGACACTGTGTCTGGTGGTGAATGACACTGGTGGTGAATGACACTGTCTTGTGGTGAACGACACTGTGTCTTGTGGTGAACGACACTGTGTCTGGTGGTGAATGACACTGTGTCTGGTGGTGAATGACACTGTGTCTGGTGGTGAATGACACTGTGTCTGGTGGTGAATGACACTGTGTCTGGTGGTGAATGACACTGTGTCTTGTGGTGAATGACGCTGTGTCTGGTGGTGAATGACACTGTGTCTGGTGGTGAATGACACTGTGTCTGGTGGTGAATGACACTGTGTCTGGTGGCGAATGACACTGTTCTGGTGGTGAATGACACTGTGTCTGGTGGCGAATGACTGTGTCTGGTGGTGAATGACACTGTGTCTGGTGGCGAATGACTGTGTCTGGTGGTGAATGACACTGTGTCTGGTGGTGAATAACACTGTGTTGGTGGTGAATGACACTGTGTCTGGTGGTGAATGACACTGGTGGTGAATGACACTGGTGGTGAATGACAATGTGTCTGGTGGTGAATGACACTGTGTCTGGTGGTGAATGACAATGTCTCTGGTGGTGAATGACACTGTGTCTAGTGGTGAATGACACTGTGTCTGGTGGTGAATGACACTGTGCTGGTGGTGAATAACACTGTCTCTGGTGGTGAATGACACTGTGTCTGGTGGTGAATGACACTGGTGGTGAATGACACTGTATCTGGTGGTGAATGACACCGTGTCTGGTGGTGAATGACACTGTCTCTGGTGGTGAATGACACTGGTGGTGAATGACACTGTCTCTGGTGGTGAATGACACTGTCTCTGGTGGTGAATGACACTGTGTCTGGTGGTGAATGACACTGTGTATGGTGGCGAATGACTGTGTCTGGTGGTGAATGACACTGTGTCTGGTGGTGAATGACACTGTGTCTGGTGGTGAATGACACTGTGTCTGGTGGCGAATGACTGTGTCTGGTGGTGAATAACACTGTGTCTGGTGGTGAATGACACTGTGTCTGGTGGTGAATGACACTGTGTCTGGTGGTGAATGACACTGGTGGTGAATGACACTGGTGGTAAATGACAATGTGTCTGGTGGTGAATGACACTGTGTCTGGTGGTGAATGACACTGTCTCTGGTGGTGAATGACACTGTGTCTAGTGGTGAATGACATTGTGTCTGGTGGTGAATGACACTGTGTCTGGTGGTGAATAACACTGTCTCTGGTGGTGTATGACACTGTGTCTGGTTGTGAATGACACTGGTGGTGAATTACACTGTCTCTGGTGGTGAATGACACTGTGTCTGGTGGTGAATGACACTGTGTCTGGTGGTGAATGACACTGTCTCTGGTGGTGAATGACACTGGTGGTGAATGACACTTTCTCTGGTGGTGAATTGACACTGTGTCTGGTGGTGAATGACACTGTGTCTGGTGGTGAATGACACTGTGTCTGGTGGTGAATGACACTGTGTCTGGTGGTGAATGACACTGGTGGTGAATGACACTGTCTTGTGGTGAACGACACTGTGTCTGGTGGTGAATGACACTATGTCTTGTGGTGAATGACACTGTGCCTGGTGGTGAATGACACTGTGTCTGGTGGTGAATGACACTGTGTCTGGTGGTGAATGACGCTGTGCCCGGTGGTGAATGACACTTGTGGTGAATGACACTGTGTCTGGTGGTGAATGACACTGTGTCTAGTGGTGAATGACACTGTGTCTGGTGGTGAATGACACTGTGTCTAGTGGTGAATGACACTGTGTCTGGTGGTGAACAACACTGTGTCTGGTGGTGAATGACACTGTCTCTGGTGGTGAATGACACTGTGTCTAGTGGTGAATGACACTGTGTCTGGTGGTGAAGAACACTGTGTCTGGTGGTGAATAACCACTGTCTCTGGTGGTGAATGACACTGTGCCTGGTGGGGAATGACACTGGTGGTGAATGACACTGTCTCTGGTGGTGAATGACGCTGAGTCTGGTGGTGAATGACACTGTTCTGGTGGTGAATGACACTGCCTCTGGTGGCGAATGATTGTGTCTGGTGGTGAATGACACTCTGTCTGGTGGCGAATGACTGTGTCTGGTGGTGAATGACACTGTGTCTGGTGGTGAATGACACTGTGTCTGGTGGTGAATGACACTGTGTCTGGTGGTGAATGACACTGGTGGTGAATGACACTGTCTTGTGGTGAACGACACTGTGTATGGTGGTGAATGACACTTTCTCTGGTGGTGAATGACACTGTGTCTTGTGGTGAATGACACTGTGCCTGGTGGTGAATGACACTGTGTCTGGTGGTGAATGACACTGTGTCTGGTGGTGAATGACACTGGTGGTGAATGACACTGTGTCTGGTGGTGAATGACACTGTGTCTGGTGGTGAATGACACTGTGTCTGGTGGTGAATGACACTGTGTCTGGTTGTGAATGACACTAATGACACTGTGTCTGGTGGTGAATGACACTGTGTCTGGCGGTGAATGACACTGTGTCTGGTGGTGAATGACACTGTGTCTGGTTGTGAATGACACTGTGTCTGGTGGTGAATGACACTGTGTCTGGTGGTGAATGACACTGGTGGTGAATGACACTGTGTCTGGTGTTGAATGACACTGTGTCTGGTGGTGAATGACACTGTGTCTGGTGGTGAATGACACTGTGTCTGGTGTCTGGTGGTGAATGACACTGTGTCTGGTGGTGAATGACACTGAGTCTGGTGGTGAATGACACTGTGTCTGGTGGCGAATGACACTGTGTCTGGTGGTGAATGACACTGATGGTGAATGACACTGTCTCTGGTGGTGAATGACACTGTCTCTGTTGGCGAATGACACTGTGTCTAGTGGTGAATGACACTGTGTCTGGTGGTGAATGACACTGTGTCTGGTGGTGAATGACACTGGTGGTGAATGACACTGTCTGGTGGTGAATGACACTCCGTCTGGTGGTGAATGACACTGGTGGTGAATGACACTGTGTCTGGTGGTGAATGACACTGTCTGGTGGTGAATGACACTGGTGGTGAATGACACTGTGTCTGGTGGTGAATGACACTGTGTCTGGTGGTGAATGACACTGTGTTGGTGGCGAATGACACCGTGTCTGGTGTTGAATGAGGTCGTTATCTCCCCTGACAGGGGAGACCAGAACGACGTGCGCACAGTTTACGACCAGCAGATGGCGGCCATGGGGTGGGGACAGTGTGAACACAGCCCGAGTGTAACGACAGGAGAACAACTCCTGCTGGTCCTCCACTGTAACGACAGGAGAACAACTCCTGCTGGTCCCCTAGTGTAACGACAGGAGAACAACTCCTGCTGGTCCTCCAGTGTAACGACAGGAGAACAACTCCTGCTGGTCCTCCACTGAAACGAAAGAGAACAACTCATGCTGGTCCTCCAGTTTTAACGACAGGAGAACAACTCCTGCTGGACCTCCACTGTAACGACAGGAGAACAACTCCTGCTGGTCCTCCACTGTAACGACAGGAGAACAACTCCTGCTGGTCCTCCACTGTAACGACAGGAGAACAATTAGTCCTCCAGTGTAACGACAGGAGAACAACTGGTCCTCCAGTGTAACGACAGGAGAACAACTCCTGCAGGTCCCCCACTGTAACGACAGGAGAACAACTCCTGCTGGTCCCCTCGTGTAACGACAGGAGAACAACTCCTGTTGGTCCTCCAGTGTAACGATAGGAGAACAACTGGTCCTCCAGTGTAACGACAGGAGAACCACTACTGCTGGTCCTCCACTGTAACGACAGGAGAACAACTCCTGCTGGTCCACTAGTGTAACGACAGGAGAACAACTCCTGCTGGTCCTCCAGTGTAACGAAAGAACAACTCCTGCTGGTCCCCCACTGTAACGACAGAGGAACAACTCCTGCTGATCCCACAGTGTAACGACAGGAAAACAACTCCTGCTGGTCATCCACTGTAACGACAAGAGAACAATTCCTACTGGTCCTCCAGTGTAACGACAGGAGAACAACTCCTGCTGGTCCTCCACTGTAACGACAGGAGAACAACTCCGGCTGGTCCTCCACTGTAACGACAGGAGAACAACTCCTGCTGGTCCTCCAGTGTAACGACAGGAGAACAACTCCTGCTGGTCCTCCAGTGTAACGACAGAAGACAACTCCTGCTGGTCCTCCACTGTAACGACAGGAGAACAACTCCTGCTGGTCCTCCAGTGTAACGAAGGAGAACAACTCCTGCTGGTCCTCCAGTGTATCGACAGGAGAACAACTGTTCCTCCACTGTAACGACAGGAGAACAACTCCTGCTGGTCCTCCACTGTAACGACAGGAGAACAACTCCTGCTGGTCCTCTAGTGTAACGACAGGAGAACAACTCCTGCTGGTCCTCCACTGTAACGACAGAACAACTCCTGCTGGTCCCCAGTGTAACGACAAGAGAACAACTCCTGCTGGTCCCTAGTCTAACGACAGGAGAACAACTCCTGCTGGTCCTCCACTGTAACGACAGGAGAACAACTCCTGCTGGTCCTCCACTGTAACGACAGGGGAACAAATCCTGCTGATCCCACAGTGTAACGACAGGAGAACAACTGCTGATCCCACAGTGTAACGACAGGAGAACAACTCCTGCTGGTCCTCCAGTGTAACGACAGGAGAACAACTCCTGCTGATCCCACAGTGTAACGACAGGAGAACAACTCCTGCTGGTCCTCCACTGTAACGACATGAGAACAACTCCTGCTGGTCCTCCAGTGTAACGACAGGAGAACAACTCCTGCTGGTCCTCCAGTGTAACGACATGAGAACAACTCCTGCTGGTCCCTAGTGTAGCGACAGGAGAACAACTCCTGCTGATCCCACAGTGTAACGACATGAGAACAACTCCTGCTGGTCCTCCACTGTAACGACAGGAGAACAACTCCTGCTGGTCCTCCACTGTAACGACAGGATAACAACTCCTGCTGGTCCTACAGTGTAACGACAGGAGAACAACTGGTCCTCCAGTGTAACGACAGGAGAAAAACTGGTCCTCCAGTGTAACGACAGGAGAACAACTCCTGCTGGTCCCCCAGTGTAACGACAGGAGAACAACTCTTGCTGGTTCTCCACTGTAACGACAGGAGAACAACTCCTGCTGGTCCTCCAGTGTAACGACAGGAGAACAACTCCTGCTGGTCCTCCAGTGTAACGACAGGAGAACAACTCCTGCTGGTCCTCCACTGTAACGACAGGAGAACAACTCCTGCTGGTCCTCCACTGTAACGACAGGAGAACAACTCCTGCTGGTCCTCCACTGTAACGACAGGAGAACAACTCCTGCTGGTCCTCCAGTGTAACGACAGGAGAACAACTCCTGCTGGTCCTCCAGTGTAACGACAGGAGAACAACTGGTCCTCCAGTGTAACGACAGGAGAACAACCCCTGCTTGTCCTGAATCCGCACCTCTGAGGACGTAGAACATTGACAGAGATGACTGACGAGAGGTGACTGACGAGAGGTGACTGACGAGAGGTGACAGAGGTGACTGACGAGAGGTGACAGAGGTGACTGACGAGAGGTGACTGACGAGGTGACAGAGGTGACTGACGAGAGGTGACTAACGAGAGGTGACAGAGGTGACTGACGAGAGGTGACTGACGAGAGGTGACTAACGAGAGGTGACAGAGGTGACTGACGAGAGGTGACTGACGAGAGGTGACAGAGGTGACTGACGAGGTGACAGAGGTGACTGAAGAGAGGTGACTGACGAGAGGTGACAGAGGTGACTGACGAGAGGTGACAGAGCTGACTGACGAGAGGTGACAGAGGTGACAAAAAAGTCATCCTGAGGAGAGAGACATATCTTGAAACAAGCTTGTAGATGAATTTTAGCACTTCATTTTAATAATATTTTTAACAAATGTTGCTCCCAAAGGGGTTGAGCTTTTTCAGATTTTATAAGGACGTTTTTATACTGTTTATATATATATATATATATATATATATATATTATATATATATATATTATATATATTATATATATATATATATATATATATATATATATATATATATATATATATATATATCCATCTACCATTGTACGTGCCGATGCAGATGAATTTATCCATATGTCAGATATACTCGCACGTCATATTTTATGTCTCTGTATAATCATAAATGAAGCCTTTTTTGTTGATGGAATGAAAAGTATTATAGATATAATAAAACGTGTGTGTGTGTGTGTGTGTGTGTGTGTGTGTGTGTGTGTGTGTGTGTGTGTGTGTGTGTGTGTGTGTGTGTGTGTGTGTGTGTGTGTGTGTGTGTGTGTGTGTGTGTGTGTGTGTGTGTGTGTGTGTGTGTGTGTGTGAGATTAAGAATTTGTATATGCACAGCGACATTATAGCGTGTATATGTATGTGTTTATGTGCAAGTTTGTATGTAGCAACGTAGATTCCCAAATGTTCAAGCACACAATTATAATGATGTATGTGTTGACCAGGATTCGTGCAGACGCCAGGATTCAACCCAGAGTCACGACTTCACCATCCAAGGGCATACCTTGTAATCAACGCCACGCTCAGTGTTTCCCCCTCTCGCACTGTCCTACTCAGTGATCTCCATGCTGAGATAGACCCTGATTCGTCCATCAGCCTCTACAACCACGATCATGAACAGAAACTACTTTGGACTGCAAGCGGAAAGGAGTTCCTTCCCTTACCAGAGGTCTACCATCACACAGAACACTTGCACTTCCAGTTCAAATTACAGGAAGCCCGGAAACCAGCTCGATGCACTACCATGGACACATAATTCTACCGGCTCTACGAACTGAATTACACGTTTGCTGGCTTTAGGATCCTCTTCACGTTCCACCAGGTGAGCGTGTAACGGTGATAGAGATTCTACAAAACAGCTTACGTTCTTCGGGAGAAAAGACATTTGGGAGGAAGGGAAAAGAAATGTAGATTGTCATGTGTGCATATATAAATAATTCGAAAACCTCAGCCCAGATGCCTCTGATTCTCAAGCAGGAATGGTGCATCATCAAACCCGATCTAGTTAAATCACGTGTTCCTTTGGAGTATTCTCGTCAGATCTGTAATTCTCCATAAAAGAGTAGCAAGACGAAAAAGCCGCAGCTGTTGTTTCGCTCTTTCAAAAGATCGTAAGGGTCCTGCTTCCCTTTTGGTGGAAACAATTTCATATCTGCAAAATGGAAGCACTCAAAAATCGTAGATCATCCTGCAGTCATCAAAAGTGTCCACACACACACACACACACACACACACACACACACACACACACACACACACACACACACACACACACACACACACACACACACACACACACACACACACACACACACACACACACACACACACACACACACACACACACACACACACACACACACACGCACACATACAAACACGTGAACGTGCGTGCGCGCTCTCACACACGCACCTTTGCACGCACAATCACATCGTGAAAACAGGAACAACATTTGTTTTAAGAGATTGACTAAAATTTGTCGAAAGGCAAAAATGAGAAGACAGCCTGTTAAGGCTGGAAAGCAGGAATATATGCAGAAAGATTAAACCTTTTGTCGGAAATACTCTAAGCTGTAATACTAGTCATCATTTCATCAGCCATGGTTTGTTTGGGAAGGGGGCCTTGCATATCGTTCTCTTAATATGTTTCTGATTCTCAATACGCATATCAAAATCTTGTTTTGGTATTGTATTTTCAACGATGTCATATTTGAGAGACACCAGAAGAAGTTGGACACTATATTTCAATTGTGGTCCCACAGGGTATAGCAAACTACGTCCAACTACCGATGAACACAGTTGAATTGTGATCCCACAGGGTACAGCAAACTATGGCGCACTACCGACCAAGCCGTCAGCCTCTCCACGTCACTTGACCGAGACAGCGACGAACAAAAACAAATACAGTCCCAGGCCGGACTCTGGCCTCCCCGTATTTCTTTCCCTCTCGTCCCGTTTTTGTTACGTCATCATACTATCTAATGTTACTTTGAAGTCATAATACTTAATTTTTAGACTGACGTCACAATGACCCATCATTTTTCACTGCATACTACACTTGTATTACTTGTTGTTTTTCTCCAGATGCCAGTAAATTAAAACCGTAGTAAAGAATCCAACAATCTTCCTTATAATTTTGTTCACGCCCCGAATTCAGTCTCTTTCGTAAGAATCCCTTGGCAATATAGAATCACGTCTGATACTGTTTCAGGAGTTGTGTTATTACAGAGTCAATACTAACCCACATAATGAAAGTAATAGTATCTGTTTTCTCTGGCAATAACAACGAGTCATGCTGTGGGTCACAATCAAATTTGGCGGGGGCAAGACATACGTCATTCGACGGGTGTTTAAGTACGGTAGGGACAGACTTTTTGCTTCAATAGATAAAAGCATCTCCTTGCATCCCTGCTTAAGTTAGATAATTCCGTCAGATGAGCGAGAGAGAGAGAGAGAGAAGAGGGGAGAGAGAGAGAGAGAGAGAGGGGGGGAGAGAGAGAGAGAAGAGAGAGAGAGAGAGAGAGAGCAAGTTAACTCTGTCATTTGATGCTTTATATACAATTGACACTGTCGGTGCTGTCTTTATGTTCAGTGCTTTTCGCACGGTCAGTGGTGCAACATGAAGCAAGAATGCATGAATTTTGCCGATGAAGAAGGCTGTACAAAATCACTAACCATGTAGGAAAGGAGATAGACTAGTCAGGGGTGCAGCCTTGCAGTTGAAGCGACACTTATTACGTTGATCATGCCCATCATCTTCCACCCCTGCTGTGGTAGTCTTTAATAAGAAAAATCTATGGCAAAATTTTCTTTAAAACCGCTCCCCTCTTACAGCTGACAGTGATCGTCAGGATGAGATCACAGTGTGTCCAAGACCACTTCCAGTGTCCTGGTGATGGTTTACGTCTGCCTGTCTTTTTGTCCTCTGCCAATGACATGAACGACTGCCGGGGTCAGAGGAGGGAAGATGCACTGTGAGCTTCAATGTCCAGGGTTCACCGGTGCCGGGTTCCCACTTCTGTCTACACCTGACCACGTGTTGTGATGGATTTCTGCATTGTCAACAGCAGGAAATGATGGACGGTTCTGAACCACGTGGTCCCAAGAAATGCATTGCCAGGGTCTTTCTTTTCCCATTGCAAGACAGAGTTCAGTGCCAAGAAATTTCCTGGCATACGTTATTCAGACGCCAGCGGCAGCAGACTGAAACCTCAACGTCTGTGGAACAACACCATGCTGGTGCTTCTGGCTCTTCAACGTTGTGATCTCACTACTCTCTCTCTCCACCATTGTCCAACCTGGTCATTTTGACCCCAGTCAAAACCCAATCTCCACACAAACCCATAATACTAAGATATATGAAACATCTAAAGGTGTTGTTTTTGACAGGTAACCCATGACGGATGTGTTTGAAGGCAAAGATCATCGAGTCGCCACCCCACACCAAGTCCGGAGCTCAATCCCAGTTTCCTCACTGCCCGTCCTCAACCGTCACAGAGTGGCCTGCAGCGGGTGACTGGCATTTTTGCCCTCACCACACTACAGACACTGGACGTGACAGGATGTGACTGCACTATCTCCCCGTCATGGCTCACCCCCCCATACCCTGTTACGATCTGACATACACATGTCCCCACGCTGGTTGTCCCCGAACTTCCTGCAGGCTTCGACCTCAAAAACTGTCACTCCCCTTCCTTTCTTTTCTCTTCTTGTCGCGGGATATTGGGATCACCTTCTGTACGTGCTGTGACTGTTGTCTTTGCCAGTGTTACCTTGCTGGGCAATGGGTTGAACTTAGTTTTCCTCCATCGTGAAGAGAGAAGTTATAGGCAAAAGCCTTAGTGTCTGAGCTTTCATGTCCAAGTTACTGATGGGGATGTGTATGTTTGAGTTGTGTGGTGACAGTTTTACTGGGGGGAGTAGTTTGGGTAGACAGGTGGTGGAGGCACAGTCACTGGTGTTCCCTGTGCAGCTTTTGTACCTGTTCAGTGTCCCGGTGTCTGCCTTGATCCTGGTAGTCTTACTTAGGTCACTGTATTCACCTGGCCAGGCCAGACCTACAGGTGTGGGCAGAAAGAGGTGGTGACCCCCCGCGTCCTGGTTGGGGGAAAGGGATTTGTTCTGTCCACCATACTGCATCTTTTGACTTGGACTTTACACATCAGACCAGTTTTTGTGTCCCGCTCCCTTTGAGGGGCACCTTGGGTACCATGACCATGGGGTATATCTGTGGTCATACTGAACACACTGCTGATGGCAGTGACAATGGCAGGGCAGGTGTATATCTACATCATCGTTCACACTAACCCCATTGTGTTTTTGGTCAACTCTAAAAAATCACATCACTTGGACTCTGCACGCCGCACCATTCCATCTCAGTGACTGACGCCTGTGGCTGGTTCCGGTGGATGTTCTGGTGTTGCTGAATGCCACACTCAACGTCATGCTGAGGACATCCATCTGCTGTGACAGCCTTTGTCTTGCCATTCAATATGGCGATTAGTCCCGGGCCTCTATATGCTGAACGTGGCCTTGGAACGACGCAGACACACCCAGATACAACGTGTGCTACAACGTCTAAGAAACAGGGTCATAGGCAAGTAGAAAGAGGGGAATGAAAAAAAAAGCCTGTGCTTATGAAACAATCCATCTCACTGGCAGGACACGTTTTCCCGTGATGAAAAAAAACTAATAAAATGACAACGATCATAGTTCACATAAATCAGTGAAGTTGTTCCCACAAGATGTCTGCCCCTGGATCAGAATGCATAGAGGTTTAAGAATGGTCCAAGTCTTGCCGTTTATTGCTGATAGGAAAAAAAATGACAATGCCAACAGCAATGTGTCTTGTGTTTTGAACAGATGCCATTCATTCTGGATGTTGTGATGTCTTGTCAGGGCATAAATGTCTTTCTATCATGCCAGCCTCATGACCATGTCTAGTTGGGCTGCCCAGGTGTTGTCGTCACGTGCCTGTGTGTCATAATACTTGATTGAGTGGAGAATGTTCTGGCATAATGTTGGAATTTGTCATCATTGTTTGTGTGTCAGTGTCATTGTTTGCATTGCGTTCTGTAGTATTGTCATAGCTTTTTGTCATGCGCTGTTTTATTATAACACATTGTTTGTATTGAGATGTTTGTGCTGTGTTGTCATGCACAACGTTTCATGTGTTTACTTATACGCTTACATGATCTAAGATTATCCTGGGGAAAAAACGATTTCGAAATTGTAAAGACTTTTGAATGATGGACAATGCCGTCACTTTTTCTAAATAATTTTACTCGAATTCCACTTGGAATGATTCCATATTGGAATGATTCCAACTCTCGGATATTGAATATTCTGTTTTGCATAAGCAAGGCGACTTTTGATTCCGACATACTAGTCCAAGGAATTGCTTTTTGAAAATGAAGTTGAGTTACCCCGAAATGTTAAGTCTGCTGTCCAGGTGGGTGATGTAGCGACTGTGTAAAATGTACTGACAGTCGGGTCTTCCACTTCCGTACAAAATATTTAACAGCCTCCTTGACTTAGTCGATACAGTTAATCAGTGAATCCGTAAACTGTCTGTAAATGGGAAAGCGTACACTTATATTTCAAATGACCTTACAACGTCTGTTAACAGAACAAACTGTTCATATAATGTTTCATCTTCCATGCAACTCCAGTGCCATTACTCCCATGCCCCTCCATCCTGGCCCCCCTCCCACAGTGATGGCTGGCTTGTACCGCCACACCACGGCACAGGTGCGTGCATTCATTCAAACTGGCTCCCCTCCCACAGTGCTGGATGGCTTGTTCCGCCACACCCCGGCACAGGTGCGTGCATTGATTCATCCTGGCTCCCCTCCCACAGTGGCTTGTCCCGCCACATCCCGGCACAGGTGCGTGCATTGATTCATGCTGGCTCCCCTCCCACAGTGATGGATGGCTTGTCCCGCCACACCCCGGCAAAGGTGCGTGCATTGATTCATCATGGCTCCCTCCCACAGTGGCTTGTCCCGCCACACCCCGGCACAGGTGCGTGCATTGATTCATCCTGGCTCCCCTCCCACAGTGGCTTGTCCCGCCACACCCCCGGCACAGGTGCGTGCATTGATTCATTCTGGCTCCCCTCCCACAGTGGCTTGTCCCGCCACACCCCGGCACAGGTGCGTGCATTGATTCATGCTGACTCCCCTCCCACAGTGATGGATGCTTGGCCCGCCACACCCCGGCACAGGTGCGTGCATTGATTCATCCTGGCTTGTCCCGCCACACCCCGGCATAGGTGCGTGCATTGATTCATCCTGGCTCCCCTCCCACAGTGGCTTGTCCCGCCACACCCCGGCACTGGTGCGTGTATTGATTCATGCTACCTTAGGCTAACGCTCAGCAATTCTGACGAGGGTAAAGGTCTGCACAAACCTGCCGTCCTGTTCATCCCCAGCAGTGCAGACGTTGATGCCAGCTTGTTTTGCTGCCAATGCTCTGATACATTTGACGGATGGGGGTGGGGGGGGTGGGGGGGGGGGAGTGGGAGTGCGTCATTTGGCACTTCATCTTGATACTGACAGGACAGCCAACCCTTTGATGTAATGGACGAAGCAGCACCGTTTCAACTTTTGGTGATACTGTTTAAGAGAGAGAGAGAGAGAGAGAGAGAGAGAGAGAGAGAGAGAGAGGAGAGAGAGAGAGAGAGAGAGAGAGAGAGAGAGAGATGTCCAGCAGTATCATGAAACAAGGGGAAGAAGGTTAAGTTGTGTGTGTGAGAGAGAGAGAGAGAGAGAGAGAGAGAGAGAGAGAGAGAGAGAGAGAGAGAGAGAGAGAGAGAGAGAGAGAGATGTCCAGCAGCATCATGAAACAAGGGGAAGAAGATCAAGTTGTGAGAGAGAGAGAGAGAGAGAGAGAGAGAGAGAGAGAGATAGAGAGAGAGAGAGAGAGAGGACAGACAGACAGACAGATGTCCAGCAGTATCATGAAAGAAGGGAAGAAGATCAAGCTGTGTGGTGTGTGTGTGAGAGAGAGAGAGAGAGAGAGAGAGAGAGAAGAGAGAGAGAGAGAGAGAGAGAGAGAGAGAAGAGAGAGAGAGAGAGAGAGAGAAGAGAAGAGAGAGAGAAGAGAGAGAGAGATGTCCAGCAGTATCATGAAATAAGGGGAAGAAGATCAAGTTGTGAGATTTACATCTGAACGAGTTCTTCGACAGCTTCACGCCGTCGTCTTCGTCAACTTCACCGCTAGTATTGTCCGCCTTAGTCAACTTCACCGCTAGTATTGTCCGTCTTCGTCAACTTCACCTCTAGTATTGTCCGTCTTAGTCAACTTCACCGCTAGTATTGTCCGTCTTAGTCAACTTCACCGCTAGTATTGTCCGTCTTCGTCAACTTCACCGCTAGTATTGTCCGTCTTCGTCAACTTCACCGCTAGTATTGTCCGTCTTCGTCGACTTCACCACTATTATTCCGTCTTAGTCAACTTCACCGCTATTTTTGTCCGTCTTAGTCAACTTCACCGCTATTATTGTCTGCCTTCATTAAGTCATGACACCAACTCATTTGTTCATATCATGCCCTTCCTCCCGTCCTCCCTTATCACACCCCACTGTATGGTATGTCTTATGGAAGTCTGTACAAAGAGTGAGAGAGAGAGAGAGAGACATGAGAGAGAGAGAGAGAGAGAGAGAGAGAGAGAGTAGAGAGAGATGAGAGAGAGAGAGAGAGAGACCAAGTATAACTCTGTCATTTGATAGCTTTATATACAATTGACACTGTCGGTGCTGTCTTTATGTTCAGTGCTTTTCGCACGGTCAGTGGTGCAACATGATGCAAGAATGCATGAATTTTGCCTATGAAGAAGGCTGTACAAAATCACTAAACCCTGTAGGAAAGGAGATAGACATAGTCAGAGGTGTAGCCTTGCAGTTGAAGGGCGACACTTATTACGTTGATCATGACCATCATCTTCCACCCCTGCTGTGGTAGTCTTTAATAAGAAGATCTATGGCAAAATTTTCTTTGAACCGCTGCCTCTTACAGCTAACAGTGACGTCAGGGATGAGATCACAGTGTGTCCACAGACCCACTTCCAGTGTCCTGGTGATGGTTACTGTTTGCCTGTCTTTGTCCTCTGCAATGACATGAACGACTGTCCGGGTCATGAGGATGAGATGCACTGTGAGCAGTTCATATGTCCAGGGTTCTACCGGTGCCGGGGTTCCCACGTCTGTCTGCATCCTGACCACGTGTGTGATGAATTTATGCATTGTCAACAGCAGGATGATGAACGGTTCTGTAACCACGTGTGTCCCAAGAACTGCATGTGCCAGGGTCTTTCTTTTCATTGCAAGACGGAGTTCAGTGCCAAGAAATTTCCTGGCATACGTTATTTAGACGCCAGCGGCAGCAGACTGAAACCTCAACGTCTGTGGAACAACACCATGCTGGTGCTTCTGGCTCTTCAACGTTGTGATCTCACTACTCTCTCTCTTCCACCATTGTCCAACCTGGTCATTTTTGACGCCAGTCACAACCACATCTCCACACTAACCATAGACATACTAAGATATATGAAACATCTCAAGGTGTTGTTGATGACAGGTAACCCACTGACAGATGTGTTTGAAGGCAACAGATCATCAGAGTCGCCAACCCCACACCAAGTCCAGGAGCTCAATCCAGTTTCCTCACTGACCGTCCTCAACCTGTCACAGAGTGGCCTGCAGCGGGTGACTGGCAGTTTGCCCTCACCACAGCTACAGACACTGGACGTGACAGGATGTGACCTGCACTATCTCCCCCGTCACTGGCTCACCCACCATACCCTGTTACGCTCTGTACATACACATGCCCCCACGCTGTGTTGTCCCCAGAACTTACCTGCAGGCTTCGACCTCAAAAACTGTCACTCCCCTTCCTTTCTCTTCTCTTCTTGTCACAGGATATTGGGATCACCTGCTGTACGTGCTGTGACTGTTGTCTTTGCCAGTGTTACCTTGCTGGGCAATGGGTTGAACTTAGTTTTCCTCCATCGTAAAGAGAGGAGAAGTATAAACACAGCCTTAGTGTCTGAGCTTTCTATGTCCAAGTTACTAATGGGGTTGTGTATGTTTGGAGTGTGTGTGGCTGACCACGTGTACTGGGGCGAGTATGTTTGGGTAGACAGGTGGTGGAGGCACAGTCACTGGTGTTCCCTGTGCAGCTTTCTGTACTTGTTCAGTGTCCAGGTGTCTGCCTTGATCCTGGTATGTCTTACATTAGGTCACTGTATTCACCAGGCCAGGCCAGACCTACAGGTGTGGGGCAGAAGGCAGGTGGTGACCTCCAGCGTCCTGTGTTGGGGAATGGGATTTGTTCTGTCCACCATACTGCATCTTTTGACTTGGACTTTATACCATCAGACCAGTTTGTGTGTCCCGCTCCCTTTGAGGGGCACCTTGGGTACCCATGACCATGGGTTATATGCTGTTGTCATACTGAACACACTGCTGATGGCAGTGATAATGGCAGGTCAGGTGTACATCTACATCATCGTTCACACTAACCCATTGTGTTTTTGGTCAACTCTAAAAAATCACATCACTTGGACTCTGCACGCCGCACCATTCCCATCTCAGTGACTGACGCCTGTGGCTGGTTCCTGGTGGATGTTCTGGTGCTGCTGATGCCCACACTCAACGTCATGCCTGAGGACATCCGCTCTGCTGTGACAGCCTTTGTCTTGCCATTCAATATGGCGATTAGTCCGGTCCTCTATATGCTGAACGTGGCCTTGGAACGACGCAGACACACCCAAATACAACGTGTGCTGCAACGTCTAAGAAACAGGGTCATAGGCAAGTAGAAAGAGGCAATGAAAAGAAAAGCCTGTGCTTATGAAACAATCCACTCACTGGCAGGACACGTTTTCCAGCTGATGAAAAATACTAATAAAATGACAACGATCATAGTTCACATAAATCAGTGAAGTTGTTCCCACAAGATGTCTGCCTCTGGATCAGAATGCATAGAGGTTTCAAGAATGGTCCAAGTCTTGCCGCTTTATTGCTGATTAGGGAAAAAAATGACAATGCCAACAGCAATGTGTCTTGTGTTTTGAACAGATGCCATTCATTCTGGATGTTGTGATGTCTTGTCAGGTCATAAATGTCTTTCATATCATGCCATCATGACCTATGTCTAGTTGGGCTGCCCCGCATGTTGTCGTCACATGCTGTGTGTCATAATACCTTGATTGAGTGGAGCTATGTTCTGGCATAATGTTATGGAATTTGTCATCATGTGTTGTGTGTCATGTGTCATTGTTTGCATTGCGTTCTGTAGTATTGTCATAGCTTTTTGTCATGCGCTGTGTATTATAACACATTGTTTGTATTGAGATGTGTTGTGCTGTGTTGTCATGCACAACGTTTCATGTGTTTACTTATACGCTTACATGATCTAAGATTATCCTGGGGAAAAAACGATGCGAAATTGTAAAGACTTTTGAATGATGGACAATGCCGTCACTTTTGCTAAATATTTGACTCGAATTCTACTTGGAATGATTCCATATTGGAATGATTCCAACTCTCGGATATTGAATATTCTGTGTGCATAAGCAAGGCGACTTTTGATTCCGACATACTAGTCCAAGGAATTGCTTTTTGAAAATGAAGTTGAGTTACCCAGAAATGTTAAGTCTGCTGTCCAGGTGGGTGATGTAACGACTGTGTAAATGTACTGACAGTCGGGTCTTCCACTTCCGTACAAAATATTTAACAGCCTCCTTGACTTAGTCGATACTGTTACTCAGTGAATCCGTAAACTGTCTGTAAAGTGGGAAAGCGTACACTTATATTTCAAATGACCTTACAACGTCTGTTAACAGAACAAACTGTTCATATAATGTTTCATCTTCCATGCAACTCCAGTGCCATTACTCCCATGCCGCTCCATCCTAGCTCCCCTCCCACAGTGATGGCTGGCTTGTACCGCCACACCACGGCACAGGTGCGTGCATTCATTCATGCTGGCTCCCCTCCCACAGTGATGGATGGCTTGTCCCACCACACCCCGGCACAGGTGCGTGCATTGATTCATCCTGGCTCCCCTCCCACAGTGGCTTGTCCGCCACACGCCGGCACAGGTGCGTGCATTGATTCATGCTGGCTCCCCTCCCACAGTGATGGATGGCTTGTCCCGCCACACCCCGGCAAAGGTGCGTGCATTGATTCATCATGGCTCCCCTCCCACAGTGGCTTGTCCCGCCACACCCCGGCACAGGTGCGTGCATTGATTCATCCTGGCTCCCCTCCCACAGTGGCTTGTCCCGCCACACCCCGGCACAGGTGCGTGCATTGATTCATGCTGGCTCCCCTCCCACAGTGATGGATGGCTTGTCCCGCCACACCCCGGCACAGGTGCGTGCATT
This sequence comes from Conus ventricosus, assembly GCA_018398815.1. Classification (NCBI taxonomy): domain Eukaryota; kingdom Metazoa; phylum Mollusca; class Gastropoda; order Neogastropoda; family Conidae; genus Conus; species Conus ventricosus. The sequence continues at coordinate 89,761,452 of CM031602.1, read as the reverse complement.
GATTCATCCTGGCTCCCCTCCCACAGTGGCTTGTCGCGCCACACCCCGGCACAGGTGCATGCATTGATTCATGCTGGCCCCCCTCCCACAGTGATGGATGGCTTGTCCCGCCACACCCCGGCACAGGTTCGTGCATTGATTCATCCTGGCTCCCCTCCCACAGTGGCTTGTCCCGCCACACCCCGGCACTGGTGCGTGTATTGATTCATGCTACCTGAGGCTAACGCTCGGCAATTCTGACGAGGGTACGAGTCTGCAAATCTGCCATCCTGTTCATCCCCAGCAGTGCAGACGTTGATGCCAGCTTGTTTGGCTGCCAATGCTCTGATACATTTGACGGATGGGGGATGGGGGGGGGGGGGGTGGGAGTGCGTCATTTGGCACTTCATCTTGACACTGTCAGGACAGCCAACCCTTTGATGTAATGGACGAAGCAGCACCGTTTCAACTTTTGGTGATACTGTTTATGAGAGAGAGAGAGAGAGAGAGAGAGAGAGAGAGGAGAGAGAAGAGAGAGAGAGAGAGAAGACAGATGTCCAGCAGTATCATGAAATAAGGGGAAGAAGATTAAGTTGTGAGATTTACATCTGAACGAGTTCTTCGACAGCTTCACGCTGTCGTCTTAGTCAACTTCACTGCTATTATTGCCCGCCTTGATCAAGTCATGGCACCAACTCATATGTTCATATCATGCCCTTCTCCCGTCCCCCCTTATCACACCCCACTGTATGGTATGTCTTATGGAAGTCTGTACAAAGAGAGAGAGAGAGAGAGAGAGAGAGAGAGAGAGAGAGAGAGAGAGAGAGAGAGAGAGAGAGAGAGAGGAGAGAAGAGAGAGAGAGAGAGAGAGAGAGAGAGGGCCACAAGCCGAAGTTGCACAAAGCGCCTGTTCTTTGGTTTATTTGTTTTTAATTTTCTGTCGACAGATCTGAACACAAATCAGTCTTATCTCTAAACTTCCAACACCAACAGCGGCACCTGCCACACTAACAAGAACAAGAACAATACACAACAAACAACAACAACAACAACAACAACAACAACAACAACAACAACAACAACAGCAAGAACAACAACAGCAATCAAAATGTTTTCAGCGAATACAGAGTAATGCGGACCTGAAAGAAGAAACGTTTGCTGCAAAGACAACAAAAGTACGATATACAAGAATAAGTTTGTAGTCATTTTTAGGACAGAGACTGTTTGAGTGAAAATCATGTAACTATTGTTTGAAGGAAAGACTAAGAAAAGCTCCCGCGGAAATTCCAAGTGTGTGTGTGTGTGTGTGTGTGTGTGTGTGTGTGTGTGTGTGTGTGTGTGTGTGTGTGTGTGTGTGTGTGTGTGTGTGTGTGTGTGTGTGTGTGTGTGTGTGTGTGTGTGTGTGTGTGTGTGTGTGTGTGCATGCAATGAAAATGAAGACACACGCTAGCAATTAAAGTATTCCGTTCCATATTTAATGATTTGATAAAGAATCTGTAATGTTTCTAAGTGAAAAAAGGGAGAAAACCCGTTTCACAATGTGAGAAAGTCGGCTGCTTCCAGCCATGTTTACAGTTAAGTACTGTGCATGTTTATGCATTTAATTCATAACTTCAGGAGAAAATAAAGTTTTCGAAAGTTCGCTCAGTTTTTTCCCCAGTCTTTTATTAGATAAGCGTTGAACTCTTTTTTGGGTGTTCATTTGTGTTCATATTTTACTATTGTACCGCTTTTAAACGATAAGGGCACGTCCGTCAACACAAAACAATCAGGAACTGGAAGATGTGTGAATTCTGCTGAGCTGAATTCAGTGGAGGAAAAAATCGTAAAAGGGAACTCAGTTCTCACACAGGCTTGACACTCCTTTGTCCTTCACTTCTGACCACCACAACCAATCTCAAAACATGTCTTTGAAAACAGAGTGATGCATAGTGAACTACATTCTATATTCATGCACCCCACCCCTATCTTTTTTAATACACTGTGTCTTGTCGTTGCACTGGAGTTCTCAAACCAACACAATGACTCACACAAGAGCCTCGGCATACTGTGTCATTTGCCTGTCCGCCAACATTTGTCATACACAATTTGCTTTCTAACATTACGTTTATTTCTTTGAGTTCCTATGTCATGTTTCTGGAATCCATATTCTGAGACTGGCAGAGATTTTACTAGTGGCATTCACGATAGGTATCATACCTTCTGTGTTGACAAGAGGGAGCCAAGCCCTGCGCTTGCAGATGACGAAACGACATCGTAGGCCTAAACACATCAATCTTAATGGTATCCATATGTAGGAGTATGTCTTTTGTGTGTGTGTGTGTGTGTGTGTGTGTGTGTGTGTGTGTGTGTGTGTGTGTGTGTGTGCGTGCGTGCGTGCGTGCGTGCGTGCGTGCGTGCGTGCGTACGTGCGTGCGTGCGTGCGTGCGTGCGTGTGTGTGTGTTTGTGCGCGTGCGCACGCGCGTGTGTGTGTGTGCTTGCTTGCGTGCTTGCTTACGTGCTTGCTTGCGTGCGTGTGTGCGTGTGTGTGCGTGTGTGTGTGTGGGTGTGTGTGTGTGTGTGTTGTGTGTGTGTGTGTGTGTGTGTGTGTGTGTGTGTGTGTGTGTGTGTGTGTGTGTGTGTGTGTGTGTGGTGTGTGTGTGTGTGTGTGTGTGTGTGGATTAGGGAAAATGTGCATGCGTGTTTGAATGAGAAAGGGAAGACAGGCGGGTGAAGGGGGAAGGGAGAGGAGACGATGTGGGAAAGGCAGGGGGCGTGCCACCCAATATAGAAAGGGTAGTGTTTGAGTGTTCATAATTGACAGTTTGCCCTCCACCCGATATAGAAAGGGTACTGTGTGAGTGTTCATAATTGACAGTTTGCCCTGACCCGATAATGAAAGGGTATTGTGTGTGTGTTCATAATTGACAGTTCTCCCTCCACCCGATATAGAGAGGTAGTGTGTGAGTGTTCATAATGGACAGTTTGCCCTCCACCCGATATAGAAAGGGTGGTGTGTGAGTGTTCATAATGCACAGTTTGCCATTGTCTGTAACACTGCTTTGAAGTGTCGGAAAGTGCTGTAGAAATGCCCCCTCCAATACCAGCAGCACTGCAGAGAACTGAGGTGACATCAGATACAATCAGATCAGCAGTATTGGAAAGAAATGAGGTGACATCAGATACCATCAGATCAGCAGTATTGGAAAGAAATGAGGTGACATCAGATACCATCAGATCAGCAGTATTGGAAAGAAATGAGGTGACATCAGATACCATCAGATCAGCAGTATTGGAATGAACTGAGGTGACATCAGATACCACCAGATCAGCTGGACCACGCTACGAGCACCAGCAGCCAGTGCTGTAGAAATGCCCCCTCCAATACCAGCAGCACTGCAGAGAACTGAGGTGACATCAGATACAATCAGATCAGCAGTATTGGAAAGAAATGAGGTGACATCAGATCCCATCAGATCAGCAGTATTGGAAAGAAATGAGGTGACATCAGATACCATCAGATCAGCAGTATTGGAAAGAAATGAGGTGACATCAGATACCATCAGATCAGCAGTATTGGAAAGAACTGAGGTGACATCAGATATCAGATCAGCAGTATTGGAAAGAACTGAGGTGACATCAGATACCAGATCAGCAGTATTGGAAAGAACTGAGGTGGCATCAGATATCAGATCAGCAGTATTGGAAAGAACTGAGGTGGCATCAGATATCAGATCAGCAGTATTGGAAAGAACTGAGGTGGTATCAGATACCAGATCAGCAGTATTGGAAAGAACTGAGGTGACATCAGATACCACCAGATCAGCAGTATTGGAATGAACTGAGGTGACATCAGATACCACCAGATCAGCAGTATTGGAAAGAACTGAGATGACATCAGATACCACCAGATCAGCAGTATTGGAAAGAACTGAGGTGACATCAGATGCCAGATCAGCAGTATTGGAAAGAACTGAGGTGACATCAGATTCCAGATCAGCAGTATTGGGAAGAACTGAAGTGACATCAGTTACCATCAGATCAGCAGCACTGCAGAGAACTGAGGTGACATTAGACATCAGATCAGCAGTATTGGAAAGAACTGAGGTGACATCAGATACCACCAGATCAGCAGTATTGGAAAGAACTGAGGTGACATCAGATATCAGATCAGCAGTATTGGAAAGAACTGAGGTGACATCAGATACCAGATCAGCAGTATTGGAAAGAACTGAGGTGACATCAGATTCCAGATCAGCAGTATTGGAAAGAACTGAGGTGACATCATATACCACCAGATCAGCAGTAATGGAAAGAACTGAGGTGACATCAGATACCACCAGATCAGCAGTATTGGAAAGAACTGAGGTGACATCAGATACCACCAGATCAGCAGTATTGGAAAGAACTGAGGTGACATCAGATACCAGATCAGCAGTATTGGAAAAAACTGAGGTGAGATCAGATCCATCAGATGAGCAGTATTATAAAGAACTGAGGTGACATCAGATACCAGATCAGCATTATTGGAAAGAACTGAGGTGACATCAGATACCAGATCAGCAGTATTGGAAAGAACTGAGGTGACATCAGATACCAGATCAGCATTATTGGAAAGAACTGAGGTGACATCAGATACCACCAGATCAGCAGTATTGGATAGAACTGAGGTGACATCAGATTCCAGATCAGCAGTATTGGAAAGAACTGAGGTGACATCAGATACCACCAGATCAGCAGTATTGGAAAGAACTGAGGTGACATCAAAGACCACCAGATCAGCAGTATTGGAAAGAACTGAGGTGACATCAGATACCACCAGATCAGCAGTATTGGAAAGAACTGAGGTGACATCAGATACCACAGATCAGCAGTATTGGAAAGAACTGAGGTGACATCAGATACCACCAGATCAGCAGTATTGGAATGAACTGAGGTGACATCAGATACCACCAGATCATTGGACCACGCTACGAGCACCAGCAGCCAGTTGTGCATGATGCCATTCTCTACAGCAGCCTATCGGCGATCTAAAGGGAGACAAGTCTGCTCTGTGTACTCGGACAGCGATAATTATTGTCATTGTGTCAACGTCATTATCTGCACCAGGATGTTCAAAACGGAAAACAAACAATGAACATTTCCGTAAAGCGTGCGCGCGCGACCACACACACACACACACACACACACACACACACACACACACCACACACACACACACACACACACACACACACACACACACACACACACACACACACACACACACACGTTTTCACCAACATCTGTTGCTTTATATATTTGTGTGTCTGCTGGCAGGATGAGGCGAAGCCATTGAATCCAATTGAAGGAACTTGTTGGAAAGTCGGAATGTAGACCAAGGGCGTAAACATTATAATTCGGAACGGATCCGGGTTAAAGGACAGATCCGCGATTGGTTCATCCATACAACACACAAAGTACACAACACTAATGATAAGGAAACTTGATGGTCAAACGGTTTGAGGCTCAGAGACCTTTTACTTTTTTTTTTCCATGCGGATCCATCATGACTTGCATGTGGATCGACAGGGGAATACAAGTTCTGTTCGAAACTGGCAGTTGTCTGTGCTCACCATGGCTCTCGTTGTCCTCTCGGGAGAAAGTAAGACTTTGTCCCCGGTCCTGACAGAGTTGCGGAAGTAAACGGCACGGAACTAATATTTCAATGATAAAAGCATATAAGCCAGATAAATACCTCACTGATGAGAGAATGAAGTGTTCATGTAAACATCATATGAAGTATTTATATACACATTACATGACAAAGGCTTTGAAGTTTTAACGATTATGATATTTGTGTTCACTGATGTCAGTACAGTCAGTTTAAAGAACGCGTATGTCTTTTTCCCCTCTTGTCAGCGACTCGTAAAAAATCAACACTAGTACTGGAGATCGCTTTCAGGTAGAAAGAAACTCGTGGAGAGCGTGGCAGCAGAGAGTCCTCAGAAGAGAAGCCCCCTCTAGCAGATGTTTCGGCCCTTGTCTCCTGACACTCTAGGGGGGTTGGGCCACACCCGGTTCATGACTCCGGATGTCCCTCTGCTGCCCCTTTTTTCCCATCTTGGGACGAGCCATGACTGGGATTCGAACCCATGACCCTCTGGACATGCTCATTTTCCACTTAATGACTCGCCCTCTAACAACTGAGCCACAGGGACACTGGTATTTGTAGGAAAGTTAAGCCTTATGAAGTTCACTTTTGTTTCTCCTTGACCAGATCCAGCTTGAACACCTCTCTGCTGCTTCTGTCATTGCTTTCATGGCTCTGGTTTTTTTCCCTCTCTGCAACTGAGAGCTGTTTCATGAGGCTGTATGCAGACGTTCCTACAAACCCCCTAGCTCCAATTTCTGCAGTGAGGACTTTGACCTGATAGCCTTCTCTCCTCAGGCTGTTTGCCAGATCAGCATACTTTTCAGTCTTGTAGATTTGAACTGCCTCCATTCTGTTCTCATATGGCACCGTGAGCTCGATCATGATCAGCTGCTTGGTTGACTGAGAGTGGACTACTATGTCTGGTCTCATGCCACTCTTGCTGATGATCTCTAGGTGACTCTTCCATTCTGGGTGGTCTGCAGTGCACTCCCAGTCATCTGCCCCGTCCAGCAGCCTCTGCCTGCATGTTCAGAGTGGCACTGTTGTTCTTGGCCATGATTTGCTGCCTCCTGCCGTGAAGAATGTTGCGGGTGCTTTTGGAGTCCTGATTTTCCCGTTTGAGGTGTTGGTACTAGCCGAGACTACTTGTACAATCTCTTTGAGCACTTGGTTGTGCCTCCATGTGTACCTTCCTTGAGCCAGGGCTACTTTACATGAGCTTAGGACATGCTCCACTGTTTGTTTTCCATGGCAGAGGGGGCATGCAGGATCGTCTGTTTTTCCCCACTTCACCAGGTTTGTATTTGAGGGCGAAGGTCATATGCAGATCTGAAAATGAAGCTGATCCTGAGAGGGGCCATGTGCCAAATGTCATTCCAAGTGAGACTTCTTTGGAGTGCATTCTCCCACGTTGTCCATTGCCCTTGCTGGCTCTGCTGGACTGCTTTTTGGAGTCTTTTTTGGTCTTCTTCTTTTCTCATCTCCTGAATCATCATGTCTCTTTTGGCTTTTCCTTTGGCCTTTGACCACCATTCAGTTTTGGTCACCCCAGTCCTTGTCTGTTGGTCTGTGTGTGTCCTGTTATTTCTCTGATCTTGAGACTTTCTTTAGCAGAATCCATCGCCTCTTGAACTCTCCATTTTCTGCCTGTCTTCAGCTGGGGCTTGATTGCTTCTACCACCTTGTCTCCTGAGTCCTCCAGCATGCTTTGAAGTCTGATCTTCCCTGCTTTGTATTCCTCCAGGATGGATTTCAGTGGTAGTTTCAGCTTTGCTTGGCGACAGTACAGCGCTATGTCAGTCAGACAGGGTGGGACACCAAGCCATTTTCTTGTGAACTTGGTGATTTTGGCTTCACTATGCTGGTGCAGATGTCGTATATCATCAGAGGCCATAGGCGCTTTGGTATCAGCATGAACTGCAGACACCAGACCTTGTATTTGCCAGGGAGCCCACACTGGTCAATGGTCTCCAAGCCTTTTTCCGACATCTGCTTGGTTTCTTTTGCTCTTTGTGTGTCTTTCAGCATATCATCATACCATCTTCCAAGGCTCTTGACAGGCTCTTCTGTGACTGTTGGAATGGTCTGGTTTGCAACACTGAAGACCACAGATTCGGCCACTTTTCCTTTCATCAGTGAGAGACTCTGTGATTTCTTTGGCTTGAACTTCATTCTGGATGAGGCAACTATGTCGTCCAGCCTCTCCAGCACATAACGTGTCTCGTCTTCGCTGGATGAAATCACTGTAGTGTCATCCATGAAGGCCTTGAGAGGGGCATCTTGTATCCATCGCCAAGGTCTGTTTGTTTTGCGTTGCTTGTTGCTGCTTTCAAGATGACTTCCATTGTCAACACGAACAGTATTGGGGAAATTGCACAGCCCATTGCAACTGAGAGCTGTTTCATGAGGCTGTATGCAGACGTTCCTACAAACCCCTAGCTCCAATTTCTGCAGTGAAGACTTTGACCTGACAGCCTTCTCTCCTCAGGCTGTTTGCCAGATCAGCATACTTTTCAGTCTTGTAGATTTGAGCTGCCTCCATTCTGTTCAAAGAATTATCTTTGGAGACTGAGCAATCATTACTTGTACCAGAGGTCGCTTTCAAAGAATTATCTTTGGAGACAGAGCCATTGGCACTGGTATTGGAGATCGCTTTCAAAGAATTACCTTTGAAAACGGAGCGATCAACACTGGTACCAGACCAGCCGCCATGGCGAAGTGGTTAGCGTCGCGGACTCCAGGCTGGGAGGTCGTGGGTTCGAATCCCATCAGAAGTCATGTGGGTTTTTCTGCCCTGACCGGCTCCTACCCAGAGTTGAGTTTGCTGCGGACTCAGTTG
>CM031602.1:89723019-89743019 GCA_018398815.1 Conus ventricosus | reverse complement strand
CCTCACTAAAACTGTCATGTGATGTAGCCTCACATCAAGGCATGTGACGCTCCATCACATGTAGTTTAGTGATATGAATCATTTCCCCACGCCACAACTAAAAAGGAAGAATATTCATGTGGCTTGACTAGTGTAGCGGGCGTCCCCAAATAATTGTGAGAATGACTCATTAAAGAAACAAACGTGGTCATTGGGTGAAAGTGACCACTGAGAGATAGTTTAATAAGGGCTGGTAAGGTGCTGGTCATGTGTTTTGAACACTGAGTATGCACTCACTAGGAGGAGGGAGGAAAGAATCAGTTTTAGCCCAGCAGATGGCCCAGAGACTCGAACCTGTCAGGACGCTGGTCCTCACTGCTGACCAGTCATTACCAGGTGAGCCATAGATAGTTGGGGAAAGCTACAGGGGAAAACCTAAAGAAAAGAGAAAGAAAGAATTAATAATTAAATTGGGAAGCAGATTACTTACACGAAACTTATTCGTGTTTCAGCCCTTCGCCCTTCACCTTTCACTCTTCACCCCGTGAGGTGGTTAAAGATGGCCATGGTGTGGGGAACACACCGGTAGTTCAGCCCCAGCAATTAAAAACTCCAGGGAGATGAGTTGGAACTCATCATCTCTCCAGTGACAGGAGAAGTCGAGGGAGAGGAGTTGGAACTCATCATCTCTCCAGTGACAGGAGAAGTCGAGGGAGAGGAGTCGGAACTCATATCTCCAGTGACGGGAGAAATCAAGGGGGCGATACGATGTCTGAGAGAGACAGGGAATCATGACTGTATGGAGTCTTATATCTGATGCAGGCATGGCATCAATGATTACAGGAGTTATTTATTCTCCTGGTCTGGATTTTGGGCTAATGTAATGTGAAGGCCATGACTTTATAGAATCTTGAATGAATTCGTTTATCTCTCAGTGTAAAGAGAGATACATGTCTAAAATCTGTTTATAAATTGGTTGATGTGATTTAGTAAAGTGTTTTTCCTGAAGGAGAGGGGGAGAAGAAAAACCATTCGGTAGTGCGCCTTTTGGTTGATTGGAAAGATTGCGTGTGCGTATGGAGTAAATGCTGTCATGAATGCATGTGTGCAAAAGTGACAGTGTGACAAAAACTCGTCTCAATTTCTGCTATTGCTTCATCTGTTCTTGGGCCTAAATCCTGAAAAGAGGTCATTTCTATTTCAGATCGTGTTGGCAACCTTTGCACTATGGTTTGTAAACGGCTAACAGCCTCAGAGCTTAAATCTCCAATAAAGTTCAATTTCTTTTTGTCAGTAACAGGGAGTTTTCCAAGAATTGTGCCTGTTTTTAAAAACTGGGTTGAGTCTGTTTTTTTTTAGTAAACCGCACAAGGTCCCCTTTACTGGTTCTATAATTCAAATGATTATCTTTATCTATCTCAAAATTGGAAACCCTAAGCGCTTCTGGTTGCTCTCGGCCCATATGTCTATATAATGATTCAATTCTATCTAGCAATCGTATTTGACGTAATCCCACTTCTTGAGCTACTGCCGCTTCTTCAAACTCTTCTTGCAATGAAGGCCTCAATTGTGTTTCATCTTCTTCTTCTTCAGAACAATCAGGCACTTCATAATCTTCATCTTCAGCCATATTTTTTATTTATATTCTTTTTTGTTTTATAAAAAAAATGAACTCATACGGTTGTGACCTCGACCCATCCAGAAGAGAGAAGGAACCGTATGGCGTAAAAGGTATAAGGCAGACCGTAATTAGTGTAAATACTCCATCAACAGTTCAGCCCGGACAAGCTTTAATAGTTAAGTTCCCGGTTCTTGGCGCTGACGATGTTATAATGCCAGGCACTGCTAAACTATCATTCAAAATAGATATTACATCGACAGATCCTAATGCTACTGTTGTTGCTAATTTAGGCAGAGCAATCGTTAAACATATGGCAATCAAACTGGAGGGCAGAGAAGTCTTTGTACTAAGCGAGGCAGACATTTTTACCCTATATTCTGATCTATGGCTGCCTACAAAGAAAGGAAAGAGAAAGTTTATCAGGGAATACAAAGCCCAAACGGTCTAAAGCACAGGCTTAAAGGGGAGGATGCAAAGGATGATGTTAAAGATGGGGCAGTAGCGAAGAAATTTGGCAACAGATTCTGCACCCCTCTAGATTTTGAGCTGTTAAAGACGCATATGCCTTTATTACCAAGGGGCACAAAAAGAAAAACTTACTTATGAACTGACATTTAATCCAAAGCGATTCTGTTGTTCTGTCTGAAGACCCTTTAGCTAAATACACACTCAGCGACATTTCTCTTGATTTTGATGTTGTTACTAACCCTGAACTGCCAGAACAATTTTAAAACCTGGTATAAAAGTAAAACGGTTATTTTTTATGAAAGGGTTTATACACTCCACTACAGAAAATAAAAACAAGCGAGACACTCTTTGGAACATACATATAAATCAGTCTCTGAAGTCTTTTAAAGGAATTTTGTTCTTGTTTACTGAAGAAACAACTCCTTTTCAGAGAGAATCAAAGCGTTTTAAATCCAAAAATTGAAAAGGGTTTGACTGTGCAATAATGGCAAGCCTGATCGTTTGTATTCAGGTCGTGGACTTTACCTCACCAACACTTTGATGAAAAAAAGAAAGTTTTCGCTGGAGGTGGCAAAGGACCCTCCCAGTTGATCGTGTATGTAAAAAACTTCGCCTTTATGATGTAAGACTCGAAGACTACTTAATAACCAAATATGGGCTGTGGCTGGATTTTAGATCTACATTTGACAACAGATTGTTTGGAAGTGGGAAAGGGTAGGGCAAGATGGTATAAAAATAAATATTCACAAGAAAGCAGACGGAAACGTTTCCAATAAAAATGCATGTTTTTATGGTTTGTGATGCTCAGTTAAACATTGAAGAAAACAGGCTAAAAGACGTGGCTTATTAAAATGTAGAAGAAATTTTCTAATAAAAACAGATGGATAGTTTGAAGTTTCTGCCCAAAGATCCGCACTGTTTCTCTTATCTGCGGGATTACTGGGTGGGGAAAACTGTCTTCATACTTGATTTGTTACAAACAATATACAGGTTTCATTACAACACATTGTTATATTCTGCAAAACCTTAAGCACAAAAAGTCTTACAAAGAAAGGAAGTTTATTTGGACAGACGAGAATATATTTTTAGTTGATCCTAGCGACAAACTGAGCGACTGTTTTGAACATTACTATAGACTATTTGGGGGAAAACTGAAACACTGTTCATTATTGATGACTGTTCAGCTGAAGAGACATTTTTTAAAAAAAGAAAAGCTCTGCAAAGCTGGCCTTTAGTGGTCGACACGCCTTAGTTTCTGTGTGGCTCTTAACTCAAAAATACAATGCTGTCTTAAAAGACTTTTGATCGCAGTTAAAAAACGGTTGTATTATTTTACACTAAGGACAAAGATAGTTTTGAAGAATGGGTTTTAAATGAAAATTATATAATGAGGGACAAAGTGAGTTAAAAAAAAAAAAGAGCAGTTAGAAAAATCTAAGCATGCTAAGCTATGCTTACGGACTGACCCCCCAGTTCAATACGTTTGTTTATTATAATTTTAATATTAAAAAGAATGTCCGAGGGCCAGAATCAAAAGCGCAGCTAGCTCCTAAATGCACTGCAGTAGAGCTAAAAGATCTAGCAGACAAACTGAGTTTGATCTAATAGGAGTGCCAGGAAATGTTTATGGATTTGAGTAAACAGATGATGGAGTTTACAAACGAACAGAAATTGAAGACAAAAAACGACAGCAATATATACCCTAGAACAAATAAGAAATTTAAGGGCAAAAAGATTTTGGCTAACATGAATATAAACTTCATAAAAGAGAGAATGCTTGGGCGTTGCTTCCCGAAATTGCTTGGGAATTTAAAGTTTGAAAATACGAAGCCCCAATGTATACTTTGATAAGAAAAAAAAATTTTTTGAAAAGCCTTTAAATGCAGGACCCATTCTTGTTAGCCTAGTTCCAGGAAAACAACAGAAAAAAAAGATTGAAATAACCAGGCGGGTTCTGAATATATGCTACAGAGAAAGAAGTCCTTAGCTGATGGGGGGGTGACACCGTTGGCTTTGAATTTACCCAATGCTACTGTCACTACCTAGGCAAATGACGATAATTTTTTTGCTTATTTATTTCTCCGAGGGAGGGCTTACTAGTTTGCCAGAACATACGTTAATCAGAGGTTTTACAAATAAAGGCTGAAAACTTGGTGCCCCTCTTAAGCTCGTTATTGCAATTACTACAAACGGAGACGAAATAAACCCCCTTTTATCATCTGACAGGTTACTGTGATGGTTGACAAAGACAAACTAACAGTACTCGACTTTATTTTCATTAAGTATGTTGATTTTATTGCGTTTTTCTCTGTTAATGAAGTGGGTGCCAGAAGAATTAATAAGAGGATATGTACAAGATTAATTTAAAAAATAATCTTATTTAAAAAATGGAGGTTCAACAGTTAGGTTAGAGCAAATAACTGAACTTCAAAAGGAATTAGAAAGCGACTTGGATAAGTATAGGGCTGCCAGAAAGAAATATGCTAAAGCTTTAAATACTCTTTCTTCTGTAATTACTGGCTCATCAGCTGTAGCTAGCGTAAGTGCTGGGTCTGGTGTTGCTCTTTTTAGCTACTGGGGCTGGGGCCCAGTCTCTTTAGCATTAGGGGGCCTTGGTTTAGGTTTAGGCGCCGTGTCTATGATTGTAAGTTGCTGTTTTAAAAAATAACTCCTAAATTACAAAAGCACACTGCCATTGTTGCCCTAGCATCAGTAAAACTTTAGAGAACTATAATATGTCTCTTCTGGCTCACCCGCTCTCACCCGCTTTAGCCGGTTTCGAGCTGCCGAGCCAGAAACAGACATATTATAGTTCTCTAACTAGTAAACCCTACAAACATACATACTGTGTAGGGTTATCTGTTTTCAATACTAATTTACTAACTTTTCAGATTTTAGTTTTGGCTTAATCCTGTGTTTTTTGATTATTTTCAATAACATCATTTTAGCGCAAACATTCATCAAATGAGTCTCTGTCTTTCATGTGAAATAGAACTACAGTCTTTAACTGCTCTCTAAAGTCTTTTAAAACCGAATTATATTTCTGACATAAAATCCACACACACACTGCAGGTGAGAGAGAGTGGCTTATGCAGGTTGTTTTTTAAAGGCATGCAGTGAAGCGCAGCACTCCCCAGAGATTTCAATAGAAGCATTCAGAGCAAAGCTAGCGGTCTCCACTCGTGCACCGTTGGATTTGTAAAGCCAGTCAGCAGTTATGAATAGCGATCGATTTCTATTGCCTGCAGTTCTGAATAGCGAGATTTCTATAAGTGGTTGAAAGGATCTTGCTCAGTCATTCCCGCCCGGGGTAAAACAGATATAGACATGTTTCTTACATTCTCCTATCATAAGTCAAGATTTAATCATGTGATAGTAAAAAGACGTCACATCCGCCCCAGCACTGTTGTTGACGTTGGCAACCAGCCGAAGCTGTCTTGTCATTTCCCTTGCTGGTGTCGATCTGTGCGGACGTGTGGTGCTTTTTCTGTGAGAGAAGTGTTTGCATATGGCACAAAATATAGCTGCAGTTTCAGAAGACAGTGTGGATTCTGAGTTAGAAAAAGTTCTTGAATCACAAATACCTTTTCAACAACTTTATAGATTAAATTATTTGGGTGTGGAGACATGGAATCAGCTACAAACTTTCCAACAAGCTCAAAATCTTCCATTACCACCGCCAACACCAACGGAATTGTGGACAGAGGAAGAAATGCTCATTTTGCAAGAGAATCAAGACTACTTTAAAAAATGACAGAATAATTGAAAAGATTAAAAGGGAAGGACCGCAGATTTGCCAAAGAAGCCTAAAAGAAAGCTTGAGCAATTGTTAAAAGAAAAGAAAGGAGACAAAAAAAGGAGAACAGATCTTTCACGCCACAAGAATTATCATGACTATCTTATGGCAAATCAGGCTGACATTCAATCAGCTATTTCCAGAGAAGCTTTTACTGATCAGATATTTTCTAAAACAGCAAATGAAGCTGAAATTGTAGAAAGACTACAAAAAGGGATGAGAAAATTTAAGGAGGCAAGATGCACAGTCCTTGTTAATTTACGTTCAGTTTGGTAACTTTTGATTTTGTGTAAACATGGCAGGAAAATGAAAGGAAAGAAGGAGAAACGAAGGAAACATGGGCTGTTTGGTTGAAAGAAAAAACCGGGTATTCCGATGTTCACGCACGAAAATTACGTGCCGTTGCAAGTGTCTTTTGGATACCGAGGGTTTTATGTTGTAGGCCTTCCCTTTCGTTTCATTTTTGGCAAGCTAAATGAAATCAAAGCCATGCTGCAAGTGCCAAAATTTGCGCAGTTCTGGAAACAAGATCCATGCATATCAAGCGAGCTCCAACAGTCCCAGTAAATAGAACCGTTCATGCGTGACGGCTGGATAGAATCAATATGCACATAGTATAGACCTGCAAGTTTAGACGTCAGTTACAAAAAATACGACCGTTCACGCGTGAACGCTAGCCTGCCTGCCAACATTCTTACTCCATGTAATGACTTTTTTGTTCAAGACGGCTGGATAGAATCAATATGCACATAGTATAGACCTGGCAAGTTCAGACGTCAGTTACTAAAAATACGACCGTTCACGCGTGAACGCTAGCCTGCCTGCCAACATTCTTACTCCATGTAATGACTTTTTTGCTGTTGTGGTTGCCTGCTTCTTCACCTCTACCCCGCCAACGCTCCGCCAACACCCTGCTACAAATTTTTAGGCTGCCTTTAGGCGGCCGCCGGGTGTACTTTATACAATTGTCTGTTTTATTCAATCAGGCTTTTGTTAAATGCACCTGGTGGCTGCTTTGAACTTGCGACAAAAGAGCCAATGAATCACAAAAAAACGCAAGCACTGTCTTGCACCAAGTGGTGTTACACATGACGAATAATAAAGCTCTGTGTACACCACACACACACACACACTCCTCCCCCTTCTCACACCCCCACACACATGCATGCACTCCTCCTGCTGTAGACGAGCCCCCACCCCTGGACTGTCTATTGTGTGTTTGTTTGTTGTTTGTTTGTTGTTTGTGTGTGTGTTTTTTGTCCCACCCCACGCACGCACGTCCCCCCCCCCCACCCCACGCATGCACACTCAAGTCATCCACAAGTTCTTAACTCAAGTCACTCCAAGTCACTTCTAAGTTCTTACTCAAGTTGTCCTCAAGTCATTCACAAGTCATCCTCAAGTCATTCACAATCATCCTCAAGTCATTCACAAGTTCTTACTTAAGTCATCCTCAAGTCATCCACAAGTTCTTACTCAAGTCATCCTCAAGTTCTTACTCAAGTCAACCTAAGATCATAACTAAGTCATCCTCTAAGTACAACCAAGTTCTTATTCAAGTTATCTTATCAAAAAAAAAATACAATCTATGTTTTTATCTTAAATAGTAGATGTCTAATATAGTACACACACGCCTCAAAAAACGCGTCATCGTTGAGGATGTCTTGCTCAGCGTCCTCTGCGCGAAATCGTCAGCATAGATCTTAATGAAGTTCTTACATCCTAAGCAACCACATTGATTACAATTCTGGGTCTATGGAAATGTCTTTTATAGACTCCATGTCTTTATTTATTGACACCATCATTTTAAACAAATAATAATCCGCCATGTTTTATCAAAAAAATTTAAAATATTTATTGCATTATAAATGGATCAAAATGATGTTTTGTTATTGGCGGTTTTGGCGTGCTGTTGTCTTTTTCTGTATTTAGTGGTTCAGGTTGTTTTAACTTCTTTTGGTTTTTGTTGCCATTGTGTATATATTTTATAACCGTAAAACCGCCCCCAGCAGCAGCAATGGCTCCAAAAATGGCAACAGTTTTAAGTTCAATATTCCATGAAGACTTTGGTGCCTTTGAATTAACTTGCTCTTGTTCTGGAGCTGGCATTAGATTAACTGTTGGCGTTGGCGGTGTTATGTTTTCATGATGAGTTATATTCTGTAACATTAATTTTTTTGTCTGTTCCACTCTGCTAATTTTTTTCCTGCTTTAATACGCCCAGGATGAGGATGCTTTTCACTGGTCTCCACCTGGTTCAGTGTTTTCTGCTGATTTTCTGCTTGGTTACTTTCTCCACCTGATTCAGTGTTTTCTGATTCTGCTGATTTTCTGGCTCGTTCATTTTGAAGGGAAATAAAATCTATATGATTAAAAGTAATTAATCCCATGATTAACGGCGATAACAATGTTCCAAATCTGTACTATAATCACAGCTTAGAGACTCTAATGACTTTGTTAAAACTGGATCTTGCGTTAAATCATACGTAAGATCTTGTTCAGAATCAATGGGAGCAAATCTACTGACTAGTTTAGTGTACAAACTAAGAACCGTTTGCCCCACACTTTTACCATTCTTGATCCCAAGTTGCGCTTCATACCTGTTATGATACTTTATAATGTCTTGTGGCGACATCTGTTGAATCTGTTCAATGCTGAATTCAGTTCCGAGGAACTGTTTTGTTTTTCCACATGCTGCCAAAAGAATACAACCTCTCCTTTTGGGGCATAACAGCTTGGTCTCAACCTCTTCATTTGTAAGTCCAAGACGGATTAGTCGCTCTGTAGCTCTAGCAGATCATCGCTGTTCATGTTTTTATTAATTATAATTATTTTATTTTTTAAAATGAGCACCGAAAAAACTATTGCCAACCTTGTATACCATTCTGCTGTTATTGGGGGCCTAAGTATAGGATACACAATGCTTGGTAAAAGCTTTTAAGAATTAAACCAGCAGATCTTGGCAAACTAGACTTTGAGGATTCAGCAAAGCTAATTGCTATCATTGCAGCTTCATTTGCACGAAAGATTTTCTAGTTAAGCAAGGAATAATTCCAGACAGTATAAATATGTAAATAAAAAATACATTTATAAAAATGGCTTCACTCGTAATGATGATAGGTGGCGCTGTGGTGAATGCGCTTGCTTTTTAGCGGAAGTAATTACGCATTTAGTAAACTACGGATGACGGCGAGAGAAAAAGACATAACAAAGCTGTGGAGCAACTAGCCGCAGCACAAGACGCCTATGAAAAGCAGAGAATTGAGCAGTTAGATTTTATTAATAACAAACTGAAAAAACAGGACACGCAGCTTACACATTTAAAGATGTTGACCAGCAATAAAAGAATATTATCTTGTAACAGGCAAACCAATCGAAACATTGCCCCCACCAAAATTCAGCGACTTTTATCACCATCAGAAAAACAAAAGATGCAAGAAATCGTGTTTTATTGTCTTTGGTATGACCATTGTGTATTTTATTGCACATAATATTGCTGAATAAAAATAAACAAAATCTATTATTCGCCAAAAGGATATTGGAAGGGAATAACAGCAATAAAAAAGCTAAGCCAAGCACGGGAGTCAGTGAACAAACAGCAAAGGAATGGTTATCTAAACAAGCGATTTGGCAAATTTATTTACCTGCACCTAGACGAATACAGAGGCCACACTTTGTGAATACAATACCGAACGACACCATCAAATGGACCTTCTATATTTACCCCATGATACGATTAGACGAAAAAGATTTAAGTACGCACTTACAGTCATTGACATAGCTTCAAGATACAAAGATGCGGAACCATTAACACAAAAGAGTGCTTCTGCTGTTGCTGTTGCCATACAGCTGATATATCAACGGGGTCCTTTAACTTATCCTCGCATGATTCAAGTCGATGATGGGAAAGAATTTAAAGGCCAAGTGAATCAATTATTGTTAAAACATAGAGTTACCATTAAAAGAGGCATTCCAGGAGTTCACAGATCACAGGCTTTAGTTGAAAACTTTAACAAACAGTTAGCCGAAAGACTTTTCTCCTACCAGTATCACAGAGAGCTGATTGACAATTCTCGCAACACAGAATGGGTTAGAAGACTGCCCTCAGTTTTGCGCGCAATGAATAATGAAGAATTTAAAGGCCTAAAACCAGTACAAGCAATCAAAAGAAAAACAATAAATGTTGCTGAAGACTCCGGCACAACCAGCAAACTATTACCGTTTGGTTTGAAAGTAAGGTACCTTTATTTACCGGGGGAAGCAGAAGGGACACTCGCATCAGGGCAACCGATCCAGTTTGGAGTGTTGATCCATATGAAATAAAAGAATTGTAAAAATGAATCCGCCCGTGTATTATTACGAGAAACTGACACAACAAAACAACCAGCTCCTCAAAGATCTTTTGTGAGGAAGAACTGCAGATAATCCCTCCAGACACAGTTCCAGTTGCTTAGTTAATTTACGTAAATATATTTGAGTTTAAAATGGAAGCTCAGAAGGAAGTGCAGAACGAAACAAGAATGGTAAGGAAGAGACCTTGAAAATGATACGGGAATCATTTGATGCGTGTAATGCTATTAGGGAACATTTTTGAGGATTAATCAATGCATGCTAAACCATCCAGATCACCTACAACTCAAACCCCCAAATTGGGAAAAAGAATATCTTGAAATAATAAAAAAAAATTCGAACGCATCAAGCAAACATGAGAAAAGATTTAAATGAATTGGATGAAGCTATGATTGATCTTATAATAAAAGTTGATGAAAAATATAAACCCCCCTATTTATGCGGTCCTCCAGTGCCCTATTGCATATGAAAACTCTGGATTAACAAACACACGTTTTGTGTTTGTTCTATCTAATGACTTTTTGTTACAACAGTTGTGTTGATCTCATGTAGATTAGATCGCAGTTTTACGTTGTCATGATGAAAAGTCTTATTGTTAAACAATGCTTCTTTGTAGTTGTCATGTGATATGCTCGACTGCACAACACTGCGGGATATTCCCTTTGCTTTCTTAATGGATTTCTCCTGGCTTGAAATACTGTACATTTTTGACCTTAACCCCACATACTCCTTAATCACCTTTCCAGATAATTCATCCTTCATCTTTCTAAAACCTTCTTATTAACAGATGAATGCAAAGGCGAATCTTTAGGGTAATCAAATGTGTCGTACCATCCTGCATGCCCTTTAGCTACTTCTTTTTCCATGTCTTTATAGATGTCTTCAGTAAGGATATTTATAACAAAACTATCTGTATCTGTGTAAAGCACTCTGGACTCTGGATACAAGGGCTTAAAGTAGTCATAAAGAAATTCTACATCAAAAGCTTTGATAATTCTAAAACAGTAAACCCAATAAATACAGGCTTGTCCAATTTGGACTTTCTTTTTTTTTCATCATTATGCCAAAAGCTGATCATGAATCTTCTGAAGTCCTGATAATTTGGTTTTGAAGTCAGCTTAATTGCTTCGTTCTCTCTGGTGACTAATCTGACATCTTTGCGCTTGTGCGGATTCTCCATAGTCTTTCCAAAACAGCTGTTGTTCATCAACTTGAAAAAGTCTTTTTCTGAAGCATCTGTGGATTTAGTTCTAAGATCAGTGTTCTTCATGATGTATGGTTTCATGAACTGTTCTTGATCAAAAGCAATTATACGATGAACAGCTGTTAACTTTAAACCATGTCTTAAATAAAATTGTAGAAGTCTGTAATGGCAAACATAATTTTTTTTGCCCCGAAGATTAGGCACAAGTTTAGGCGGCTCTCTTGGATTCATCTTTAGACTTTCTGCCGCTAATGGATAGTCATTAGGAGGTCTGGAGTTCATGAGGATATCTAAGTCAACTTCTAGAATGTATCCACGCTGTTGACCCGGCGTCAAACTGCCCAACCACTTTAATGCCTTTTGAATGTTTTTCGTACCTGTGTACATTTCAAAGTTGCGTAACGGAAGTGATTGCGCCATGCCCACCCATACAGATTGTTTGCATCTAAATACATGAGATAGTTAGACCTTTTACTCGGATCATAGTCGTCCAAGTATTGTTGTTTGCTTTACAGTAATGATGCGACGCCATACTAATTCCTCCACGCAATCCGTTTTCAATTATCTGGATCATTGGTAAATCTGACAATAAATCAATCTTTACTCCAGTAAACTTTAAGAAAGCATCCCAACTCATCCCAGGCGCAGAAATGTAATGCGCGGGAATCCAGGCTATAATGTTTTCATGCAGGTCTTTCTATAATTTCAAAGACGTCCGCCAACAAACATACATCTGCCATCAAGTATGAATCATGATAGTCTCCCATCGTTTTACACTCTAACTTCTGCCATGCTTCTTGAGCATGCTGGTAATCAGAATCACTGATGTCCTTTCCTCTGAGACTAGAAAAGAACGCGCCTTTAGGAGGAAGTGTGTCTTCGTCAAACCTTTGCCAACTGTTCATGTACTCATAAGGGTAAACGCCCTTTCTAACGAGAGTTGGGTCAAAATATTCTTCCGTTATTGGGCAGGACTTTAAGGACATAGCCAGCGACTCTAACGATCCCATCATGTGCTGCATAGAGTCATAAAAAGACATGTTATTTAAAGTGAAACACATGTACTTTTCTGATGACTGTGCAATGCATGCTACCCTGAATTCGCTGGTTACTGCTTTCATTATAAGATGAGAGTCGTAACCTCGCAAGTTGTGAAAGAATACGGGCAGCTTCCATGTCTTTGGTTCAAACTTTAGTTGAAGATTGCAGTTGTTGTGCGCTGCTCCTCTGAACTTTCCGCTAATGTGATCATGGTCTCTTACTTTTGGATTGGCTTCCTCACTGAGTTCTAAACCACAAATCCAACAATGTGTGGCTGAGTCATACTGTTGTTGGTCTTCAGGCGTCATTATGATTTCAGATAAATTCAGATTATTAGAACAGTCATTGCGCACTTGCTGCATGCGCTGTAAAAATCTTCTAGCCGCATCTGGTCCTCTATATAATTCTGGTGCTGAATGAGCGCCATCCGACCTAACAACAATGAAAGGAAATGAACAAATCTGATGATTACTCATTAAGACTGTTTTTCGAAGTTTTTGTGGCGCTGGCCCTTCATAAGGGACAATAAGCGACTCGAAGTCTGCGTAAACAACATATGGACTTGTTTGCAGTCGTTTCCAGTTCTTAAAACTAACTTTAGATCCGGGTGGAGGCGTAATTAGTTCCGTATTACAGTCAACTGGGTTAATACAATGTTTCTTATGTTCGATTGCGGCTTGCACAGATGGAATTCTTGTTAAACATTTTCTGCAGAATTCTTGTTTGTTAGTGTTTTTTGAAGTATGCGCCAATAATCTACTCATTGTTCGTATCAATGTGTAATGTGGTAGCCCCGCTGGTGAAAGCATCAGTAGTAAGTCAACATGATTTTTGTCTGGTTCGCCAATCGTTGGACTGTTCTTGGACACTCTGATGGGCTGTAGATTTGTTTCCTCATCCCATGTGTAAACATAACAGTTATTGGTTTGTTTTGTTCTTCAAACTGATCAATGGAATCCACGCTAACGGGAAAGGATATTCCGCTAAAGTTAAGATCATTGATGTAAGGGTGATAGTTAGACACTCTCTCTGTGTTTTTGCGGACGTGATGCAGCCTTGCAAGAACACACCACATAAAACATTTGTTGTCTGTATTCTTTATGTTTAGAACTGCTTTTTTTTTGCAACTAATGCTGGAGGTAGTGGAATGTAAGCCTTGCCTACAATCGGTGCATACTTAGACTGTTTTAATCTGATCTCTAAGACTTCGCCCTCTGACCAACCAGAGCCTCTCATTTTGGCTTTTTCAGCAGCCGCATCAAACTGTGTAAGCAGTTGGTCTGCCCAACCAGGCGTTAAGTCATTACGAGAAAGAATAACCTGTTGTTTAGTTGAGACCCAGACTTCTAGATTTTCTTCATTTATTGTTACATAGTCGATTAAAACAGCTAACATTACTTTAACTGGCGGGTCTATTGTTAGTTTACTTGGAACTTGAGAAATAGCATGAACAACGCTTGCCCGTACGCTTGCTGGTTCAATGACTTCTAAATCAATATCATTCAGTGCTCTTGATAAATTTTCTTGCATTGCTTCAAAGAATTCGTCTGGACCTTCATATAATTTATCCATGCTGAGTTTCTTTTCTAACTCAAAATATTTATTTAAATCAAAAAAATAATTAATCAAGATCGATGGTCTTTTTGTGCTTGGACTCATAAACTAAAGTATAAACACCCTTTGGCGTTGTTAATGTGAGCTGTTTAGAACAGAGTTTAATGTTTCGTTTACTTTTTTTAAACATTCCTTTTTTATCTGCTCGCGTCTGGCTGTTGAGAAAAACTTGCCCTCGCCTTTCTTTGAAGATCAAACTTTTGTCTTTTGTAGTCATCAAAATCGGCCTGTAAACGACTAAATTCTTCATCCGTGATGTTTGAGTCAGCTAGCGCTTTATTTATTGTCAGTTTGAACGAACTAAGTTTAGCTGTTATTAGTTGAACCATAGCTGTGTGCTTTTGGAGTTTAGTTTTTATTTTTTTGCTAGCAGCACCTACAGCTAATGAACACAGGCCAAGAGCTAAAGACAAACCGCCTAGAGGTAAAGCTGCAGGTGCACCTATGCCCGTTGCTAAGAGGCCAACACTCGTTCCTGCTGATGCGGCGCTTATAGTTGATGCTCCAGTATTAACATATGTAACAGCATTAAAGGCAGCAGAATACCTTCGTTTGGTTTTGCTGTATTTTGAGAGGTCCTGCTCTAGTTTTTGTTGCATTTGTGTAATGTTTGTTAATCTAAAGTTTTTATGTCAGGGCTATCTCTTCTCTTGGCGGCTCCGGTGCTGTAGGCACATTTGATAAACTTGAACAGACATGCTTTTTTTAAATAAAAAATAATTTAGTATGTATATACTTTTAATCTGTTATCTTGAATATCAGCTGCGCATCATATATTAAAAACAAATGTGCATTAAGCGTTTATCGTCATCTTTTTCTTTGTCAATTTGAATGTTTATTACGTCCTCTAACAGTTCTCCCACTCCATGCAACTGATTATCCTCTGTCGATCTTAGTCAATCCATAAACCGTATTTGTTGTTAAATAATCATCAAGCCTAACATTGTGAAGGTGTAGATCTTTAGACACAAGGTCTACTGTTGGATTCTACACCTCCCACCTCCAAACAATTTTCTTATTTCGTCAAAATGATGATAAGGTTTAAGCCCGCTAGCGTAGATTTGGTAAGGACTACCCTCAATCGAACATTGTACTTTCCGTTATTTTAGGATTAATAAACTTTTCACTTCCTCTTTTGAATGTTTCTTCATCTTCGCACAGCAATAAAATACCTTTAAGCGATCTTGCCGCGGCACTAAAACTAAAATTCCATATTGTGTCTGCCCTGCTTCTGGGATATGTTGATATGATGAAATCACTCTTTCGTAATAATATTGCAAATTTTGACTGATATTGTTGCTCAATCAGCCTCGCTAAGTTTAGGTTTGCTAACAACGTCAAACTCTAACGCGATGTCAGAAATGCTGTACTTTGCTTCGTGTCTGTTTGATCTGATAACACGTTTGTATTCATTAAAAGTTAGTTCATATGACAATCTGTCTTTTAATGCTCCTTGAAAGTATGGCGCATGCGCAACTTAACAACTCAAAATCCAAGGGATGGAAAAGCGATTTCCATACGCATAACTTACAGCTACATACTTTTTGCCGTCTTTAGCATCTTCAAGCGCCTATTCTGTGTTTTAGTGCTTCATTATTTTCGATTCCTTGAAACGCAAGATCAGCCCTTTCATTCCCGGTTAGCCATAGATCAAAATAGTTAAAAATATGTCTGCATGTTAAAAAATATTTCTTGCCCCTCAAGTTTTATAGAAATTTTCTTAACGATGCCCGTCCCAGATTCTGGACAACTGTCCTGTTGGGTCTGTTGCTGATTCGAGTTCTATTTTAAAAGTAAGTTGTGCAGAGCTTGGCACAATCACTTCATCTGCTCCTAGGTCTGGAAATTTGACAGTAAGAAATTTGATCTGCATCAATAGTAGATGGATTATTTGGAACAGTAATATTCCGTTTATTTCCCTTCACGCCAAAGGGCTCTTTCAGTCTTCTATGCGGGTCAAGAATCGAGCCATATGTTTGTGACATTTTTTATAAAAACAAAATAAAAAGTTTATTATTAAAGAAACATGGCAGACATTGAAGTGAAGAAGATTATGATGTTTTTGATTCTGGAGACGACATGAGTGAAACGGCTCCTTTGATACAACCATCGCACTCATTGCTGTATGAATTAGCAGAAAGTCGGCGTAAATTAACAGAAAGTAAGGCCGAATCATTTACAAAAGTTTAGGCCTAAACCTCCCCATGTTATAGACCTTAATTTTGAAGTAAAAGATGGTGGCCATTTGTATGTGAAAAACGATCAAGAGAACCTGTTCAGCTTACAACTAAACAAGACCCAACAAAGTTTGTAAGCATGAATACAATTAAACAAAGACTTAGGTGGGAGATCGAAATCGTCTTTGCATTGCAAAACCAAAATTAGATAGGGATGCCAGTTGCTAAACTTCAAAACACGCTACAAGAACTTCCAACAGATAACCAAATGCAAAACATGGAACTTAAAGATTTAAGTCCAACAGCGGGTGAATTAATAGAAGCAGAAACCAGTTTTTTCGAGAAACAGCATTAAAAACAATTAATGATTCCCCGCTACCCATGCGAGAAATAGCGGCTCTTGATCAGCTTTGAGAAGCATCAGAGGCGAATTAACAAACAATTTAGCAAAACTGGGTGAAATAGATGACATATAAAAAGAGAAAAAGAAAAAAACTCGTTGAGGCTGATGACGCCAACTTAGGACCTAGTGTTAAAGAAAGAATAGCCCAAAGACTAAACGATCTTGAACAAGAAAGATCACAAGACTAGAAGTGTTGTCTACTAACCGAGAACAATTACGAACTCAAGTGAGCAGAATAAGAGAATCTATCCAAAGAATTTTATATGAAGACACGACACTAGCAGAACGAATCCGAACACTGTTTAGAGAGCAAGGAGTCACATTAGCAAGCGTTATAACAGCCTTAGGATTTGCAATAAGTACACTGGGATGGCATTACAGGCGGCGGTGGTCCTGGGCCAGTGCCTCCACCGCCATCGCCTCCATCGCCGCCTGATAAATCATGGGTAAAAAAACAGCTTGATCATCTTGCGGTTTATTAAAAAAATTAGCCAGGGATGCTTTACCAGTATATTAGGAGGTGTTGTTAGCTGCTTTTGTCTACTGCAGGCAAAGTAGTTGGCTTTATGGCTGAGCACTTATGGACATCAGTTCTCTTAATAGTTGGGTTAATTTTTAGTAAAATAAAGACTAAGTAATCCTAGGCAAGTTAATCCAAGAACAAGTGCTGTCTTTTCATATCATGGTCATTATTTTTTTGACTTCTTCAACGGTCTTTAGGCTTTGAGCCACGGGGATTGGATGACTTATTCTTGGAGGGTCATCTTGTTTGTTTACTGCTTGCAATATTACTGGCTCAGAATTTATTTCGTTTTTTCCAACTTTCTGTTCATTGCCTGCCACAAGGATTTCATTATTGTAGTTTATTATTGTGCCCTATCTGAGTCTGAGGTCAGAAGCAGCATGTATAAACCAGTGCCAACAGCAAAGTCTACTTTTGATCTTGCGTATTGTAAAACATTTGGTACCTTTTATACTTGAAGGCAAATCAACTGTAGAATTAATGGCGTCCTCTAAATTTGCTAAGTATTGTATTTTGTGCGTCAAAGCCATAGAAGGATCGGTTATGCTCGATCTCGTTTGTGCTGCGAGCCTAGCAAACACCAAACGTAAGTACGAACAGAGTCGTTTATTCGTTCTATTCCTGCTTTAGTTAGCCCTTAGAAGCGTCTAAGATAAATTTGTCCATGCTGTTTTATGCTCTTGCTCTATGGACCCTAGGTGAACATTGTGCCTGAAGAGAAAGAATGTGTAAGGAGGATTCCAGTCATACTTATACTTTCTTGCACGCCCAAAAAATAAGGGTGCCTAAGCCATGATTAAGATCCGACTTTTGTCTAAAGTCTGTCTTAACATTAATATTGAATTCGTTAAAATCCTTTCAAAAGCCTTCATGTCTATTCGGTTGCTGAATGGATTAAACGGTTTGTCATTTGTAATGGCGCTTGCAGTTCAGTCAAATACGTCTGAAGGTGTAATAAAAATGAAATCTGTACACTGACCTCACCAAAGATCAGGATGATTAAGTGATCAGCATACGACACTCCACACCCAGTTGATGCACAAAACACAGCAAAGTTTAACTGGTTCTGATAAAACTGCATCGGATGACTAAACCACACACTTTTGCGATGTAGTCTTTTTAATAGGAGGGTTAAGATATTTGACCAATGGAGTACTCACCTTTTTATGAAAGTGACAGTCTGGGTTACAGCAATGTCAAGAGTATCAGTTGTATATTTTTAAGATTGTAGTGCGGCCCAACAAATATTTTGCATCAGTATATTTGAATGCGCTCATTTTTATTTCGTTTAAAAAATGTTTGTAACAATAACAACTCAAACCGTCCTTCGTTTTTTAGAACATGCTGTTAAGAACGATTGCGGAACCAAAATGGTCGCACTTCATGAAATTTTTTACAAAGTTGTATGGTTTAATATTACTAAATCCAAGGAGAATAATAAGGTTCTAAAAATTGACAAAACAGGGGTCAAAGTTAGCCAGTTAACAATACCTGATGGTTATTACGGGTTTTGCTCACTAAAAGAAGCAATGAGTAACTTCGACATTACTCTCAAACTTAACAATGCAAATCTAAAAACAATGTTAACATTCAAGCCTGAAGAAGCAAATTACTTTTTTGATAAAGAGCTAGCTAAAATGTTAGCTTTGCAGCTGACAATCATAGATTTAGAGTTACACCAGACAAAAACCTACTTATGAGGGGGAAAATCCGCTCGATCTTGCGTTACATTCATTACTCTATGTTCATTTGGATGAGCTGAGCACTGATGAAAACTTATATGATGGAAGGCCCTCAACTGTTTTAAGAGCTCTTCCGTCAGGAAAGCTGCATATTGCGATTATGAAATTATACAATTCCCTAATTTACAGTTAAAAGATTAGTTTGCGGGGGGGTCGGATAATTTAATTTAAAATCGCAGACAAAGCGGGGAAAGTTGTGAAATGTGACAACCTGCACATTGTTTTGGAAATAAAATAATACGCTACTAAAAAATAATGTCGCGGGGGCCCGAAGAATCGGGAGTTACATTTGCGCCTGTGAGGTGTATAATTTGAATTAAAAGACCTTGCAGACGTTGCGGACTTTGAACAGAATGGTGAGATAGACACTTTGTAATGGGTTTGAGTACACTAAAGATGGTGATTATAAACGCAAAGAGGTTGGCGACAGCAAAAAGTTTCCTAAACTAGAACAACTGCGCAATTTTAGAAACAAATAATGTTGGGCCCGTAAGAATATAAAATAGTTCGAAACCTGACCTCAAATGGCACTTAGAACCATATTTAGAATAGGGAAATAAAATTTGAATTCATAAGCCCATTTACATTTTTTAGCCGTCAAAAAGTTTCAGAAAAGCATTCAACTCTGGCCCTTTACACATAATCTTATGCCAGAAAGACAATATCGGAAAGAAATTGAAATAACGCCGTATGGGAAAAAACATACATCCTCCACAGAAGAGAAACGGTTTTAAAAGATGCTTCTACAAAATTACAGTTCATTCCGCAAATGAAATTAGAGACACGTTCACAATGATATTTGAAATTTCTGTCTTAAAAGATGTAAAGAGGGATGGTTGTGGGCGTTAGTGACGTCCTTCTAAAAGGAATTCTAATTAGCTGGCAAAACTTAGACGTTGAAAACTTAAAGTTACTGTCGTCGTTCTCACAATGGCGAGGATATTAAGGTCATAACAACAAGCAACAAAATCAATATTAGTCTAAATAGAAACAATCTTACAGAACTAAATTGGATTAATCTACACATTTAGACCTTATAGATTTTATTATACTGAACAATTTTTTTAAAAAAAAATAAAGGG
>CM031602.1:89675849-89706636 GCA_018398815.1 Conus ventricosus | reverse complement strand
AAACACACTCGCATACACACACACTCGTATACAAATACACACACACACACACACACACACACACACACACAACACACACACACACACACACACACACACACACACACACACACGCACATGTACTGTGCGTGCACAAGCATAACAAACATCTTTCTTTCCCTTTCTTTCTCTTTCGGTGCGATTTTTTTTATAGTAATATCACTAATTGTGGAACGAAATTAAAAAAAAAAACAAAACACGCTCGCACACACACACACACACACACACACACACACACACACACCCACACACACACCACACACACACACACACACACACACACACACACACACACACACACACACACACACACGATCGGTCCTTTAATTTAATGTTGATGCTTTCAAAACCAAATATGTATGTCACGAGTTTGTCACGAGGCCTATGACGATTGACCCATCTAGGGTGGTGGAATTATTCATTTATTTATTGTCGTTGTTGTTGTCGTGTATCCGTCCCTTAATGTGGCTTGTGGTGCGTTTGCACCTTAATGACGTTCAGCTCAGGTTAGGTTTACTTTCCTTTCTCTCTCTCTCTCTCTCTCTCTCATTTCCACTGCCCCCGTGCAATTCATCCTGCAGGTTCACGGGTGGCTGGTACCTTCCGCTTGAGCTGGCTGTATCTATCGGCCTCTCGCCTGTCTTTTTACCTGCCGCACGTGCATCAGTCCTCTTAGGCTTGAGGTATTCTCACGGTGACGTAGGGTGGCATGTTGGCCGCCATCGCTTAGGCAGGTTTTCTCTTCACTCGAGCGGAAGATGTCCCTGAGAGCGCCTGCTCTGTTTTTGGTTCTTCACCACTTCGTCGAAGGTACGGTCGGTACCTTCATCCCTACAGTCGGCCTGTAGGGAGGGACATCACATCACGTCATCTTTTCCGCATCTGCTCTGCTGGTCCTATCGACTGGACAGAGGGCAGAGAGTCGCTTGACCCGCCACTTTGGGTCACCCACGGGTAGCTGGTAAGCATCAGTTTCGTGGTTTTTTTTGTTGTTGTTTTTTTGTTGTTAGCCGCTAATTCTCTTTTGCGCAATTTCCTTTGGTTTTTCAAAATTATAAAAGAAATATTGTTTGAGACCACTTTTCTGGTTAATTCAATCTTTAACCTGGCCAGTCAAAATTATATCCAAAAGTTTTTCTCCTTTTTATGCATCTGGTGATGCGGTAGTTGGTGGGGATGGGAGAGAACCTGGTGATTCAGGTTGGTACTTGCTTGGTCTCGCTCGTCCGCCCCTGTCACAATCGCCGGTTTCTCTTCTTCTTCGGCCATCGTCTGTTTGTGCGTGCCAAGGGGAACGAGAGTTTTATGTTTGCGAGCGTGCGTACGCATGATTAGTCGTTTGGATGCGTGGTTGGAGAATTGTGTCATTTTGAAATGTTGTTATAAAAGGTGTGGATAATTGTGCCATTGAGTTATTATTTGCAAATGTGGTGGCAGTTATAGAGCAGCGGTTGCTGTATTATACTGTTCAAAAAAAGAAACGCAAAATGAAATTTTGCCACCTGGGGTGGACCATACAGTTGAGAACACGCCAAAAACCGCCCTGATGTATGTCTTGAACGTCGACGTGCTAGGATAACATTGATTCCGGTTGTCACTATGTGCACGTGCGTGTTGTGGGCCAGGTGCGACAGTGCAAACATTGGGTTGTGCTTCTTTTGTTTCGCCTGCAAAGCATGCCCAACTCAGTGGTGAACACACACACACCATGGGCATAGTGCAGTATAAAAAGCCGGGGTCATTTTGGCAACCGGCAGGCACACCGTACCAAAAACAGCATGCCACGTTTGAGCCCAGCAGAGAGAGAAAACGCCCGGGGTCGTTTGCAAGTTGGTCAGAGTGCAACTGATGTGGCCCATGCTTTGAATGTCTCCCCCAGTACCATATGCCGACTTTGGACTCGCTTCCAGAGGACAGGGTCATCAGCTGATGCCCCGAGGTCAGGCCGACCTCATATCACAACGCCAGCCCAGGACCGCTTTATACGGCTAAGACATCTCCGCAATCGCTTCCTGCCGGCCTCGTCCACTGCCAGTGCCGTGCGCTGGTGCCTAGCGTCCGAACAGCTACTGCTGCGGCGAACAGGCTGCAGCTGCTGGGCTGAGGGCTTACACACTGCCCCACGTGGTCAACGTAATGACTGGGCGCCATCGACATGACCAAGAGCAATGGATTACCGCAACACAGACACGGACACTGAGGAACCATGAGCGACACGTCTGGTTCTCGGATGAGCACACTTCTGCTGCAGCGCCATGACAGGAGGCGAAGAGTTATACCGCCGTTAATGAACGCAACCAGCAGAACTGCCGACGAGGCACCATCCCAAGGTGTGCGGCAATGTTTTGTTATGGGGTCTCATATCAAACAGGCAGGACCAGCTGGTGCGCGTGAAAGGTCTGACTGTGCATGCAGCTACGTCCAGGTTTTTGCTTAAAACGCCACTACGTTCTGCCTCAAATGCCCCACTTCCCAGGCCGTGTTCCAGCAGGACATACGCCATGCCCCATCAACACTTTCGCCTGAAAACAGCCTTATTTTTCGCCAACAACATCAACACCCAGGCTGGCCCTCCCCATCTTCTTTCCCGATTTGATCCTATGATTCAGTTTGGGACGTTTTGGACTAGACGCCTGGAGATGAGGGCCAATCGCCCCAGCGACTCCAAATGTAACTGTTCACGGGCATTGCGTGCCGAGTGGGCGCGTCCCATCACAGAAAAATACGGAACTTATACTTCATGCCCGAGATGCCAGGCTATACAGAACATTACAGCCAGTGGGTCACACCCTTACATGACTTTGAAGCGGCCTAGCGGTTCCCTGAGGTACTGGGGCTGGTTCTTACCATCTGCATTGAGGGGAGACTTTGTCCTACTGATGACCTGTTTTTGCTATATCCATCAAGCTGTGACACACTGAGCTTCAATAAATTGGTGTTTAATCGCTAGCTTGGCATTTTGTTTCGCTTTTTATTAACAGTATAGTTCAGTCCTAAAAAGGAAAATGTTGAACGAGATGAGAGAAGGTGAATAAATAATTGTTATCTTGTATAGTGATTTAAACTGTTTTGATGTAATTCGTTTACCCTGCTTCGTGTGAGAGACCTTTGGCGAACATTCCTCTAGTTTATGTAAGGTACTTGTTGTTTAAGTTTTTTGAGCATGTGTACCCAGCAAATCCTCCTCGCCCATCTGCAGTGGCTGTTAGGATTTAACAGTGTCAGACCGTACTGACTGCAGGTTCCAGTATCCCTTATTCCCCTTTCTTTCTTTTACTTCCAGTCTTTTTTTTATCCTCTGCCTCCCCGGAGTGCTCACCCGAGGCTCGCGCAGTTGGGTCTACGCAGTGAGGAACACGTGGACCTTGCTGGATGGTCCTGGCCCTGTCCGGGACTTTCCGCGACAACGACTCGTCCCACGGACCTCCTGCAGCGCACGTGACCGGCGTGTGCCCTTCTTCCTTCTTTCTCCTTTCCTTCCACTTCCTTCCTTTATTCTCTCCTCCCGGGAGCTCCACCCGATGCTGGCGCTGTTGGGGCCGCGCACTGGTTGAGGAGCACGTGGACCTTGCTGGATGTTCCTGGCCCTGTCCGGGACTTTCCGCCGCGGCGCCTCGTCCCACCGGAGGCGTTCTCCACTGTCCACGGACCTCCTGCAGCGCACGTGACCGGTGTGGTTAGCACTGTATCGTGCCATTTGGGGGTGTGTGTGTCAAGGGTGCGGCCTTTAAAGACTATATTCAGGAACAGACCCGGTCTGGGTGTCTGAGTCGAACCCGTGCTCTCGGAGGACTTTGGAGGGACAGAGGTGTGGGGAACCACATGAAGCACGGAAAGGAGTGTGTGCGTGGAAGTGATTAATTGTGATTGTGCATGTTTGTATTGGAATGCTTGTTTGTGACTATGTGTATGGTGTGTGTGTTGAAGTGGTTAATTATGATTGTGCATGTTTGTGTTGGAATGCTTCTTTGTGACTATGTGCATGGTGCGTGTGTTGGAATGCTTAATTATGATTGTGCATGTTATGTGTGTTGGAATGCTTATTTGTGACTATGTGGGTGTCGTGTGAATAAATGGTGTATTGTATCGTAATCTTTCTTGTGTGGTCTCTTGCGGGGCGTGTGAGGTCAGTCACTCCCTTCACTCCCATCTAGACCGATCCTGTCAGGGCAGACCTTCAGGGGTCGGTCGTGACAATGTAAAAAAAAGTGATTTGTATTCGTGTAAACAAAATATCTACTTATCTATTCTTTCATGTAGGAACTTGAAAGAATTTATTCCAGTTTTGTTGAAAAAATAACTCACACATTATATTCAATTCACCAGCTATAACTTTAGACTTTTTTTGTCGTAAGTTTAGAGATCAGTCTACTTGGTCATTACAGTATCTCATTTTTTTTTAAATATAAAAGTGATGGAGGGGAGGAGGGATGGGAAGGGATAGAAGAGGAGGAAAGGAAAGGGATGGTATGGTGGGGTGGGGTGTCACTGATTTTGTTGTCATATAAATGTTTTTTTGTTTTGTTTTGTTTACTATTTCCAAGAGTGTAGTAACTTATTTCCTTAATCAGATATATATTAGATACCGCCTGGGCTCCCATATGTGTACACATATTCACACATACATTGCATGACTTATTAGCCTAAACTTTCAGCATGCACTAGTCTTGATCTCTTACGCACACTCTCCTTTTATCGTCTAATAACACGATTAGTGGAAGAGAAATGAATGAAACACTCACAACACCCAAGCAGCTAGATTGGGTACAACCAGCAGGATTTAAAGGACAACGAAACAAACAAGGAAAACCAATACTCAATAGAAAATGTCCCTGTGCGCACACCTGACATCCTTGGCTGCATGCAGTCTGAACACAAACGAATCAACTTTACGGTTATTAATACCACCATTGATTTCCATGGATCCCAAATCACTCTGGCTATTTTCAACAGCGAAATGTCTCTTCAACTGCACTCTTGTTTTCACCTCAAAAAGAGTAAACCGGTCCGATCGATGCTCTGTCAGTCAGTCCAATCTCGGAGGCTTGCAGATTCACTTGCATCATCAGACATGCACGCGTGCAAATTCAGTTACGATTTACGAGAGACGTCCAATCGTTTATCCTTTCGTGGCAAGACACTTATCACTGGACAGAGTAACATGACAGCTGTGAGCCAGAAAATGACCCCCTTCCTGTTTATGTTGCCCGGAGAATGAGGTATGGTTGTGTTCCGAATGAGCAGAGTCTCCGTGAGGATTACAACGTGTCAATCTATTAGCACCAAATGTCATGATCCACCTGGAAACGTTTTGGAAGTTGTCCAGTATCCACCGACCAAAGGTATGTATCTGTTTGTCTTCTGTATTACAAGTGCGCACAGTTAAAATGTATATCTGTTAACGGTACAGTTGTTAACACCATTTGAATCCTTTCGTTTCTGTATATGGTGCGTGTCCTGTGGGAAAATGCACAGAGAATTCATAGTCAGTAGATAAACCTAATTGTTTAACATAACTCATTCAAGATCACAGGAGCACCCATGAAAGTAAACTGCAAAACACGTTTCAATGCATTTGTTGATACTAACATTGGCAGCAGACCTTGAGTATCGATCTCTCCTTGAAATAACATCCCTTCAAAACTAATGTTGGCATGCAAACAGGTACGTATGACATCCAATAGAAGAGAATGTAAATGCTTGCATTTGGTCTTGTATATGGTTCAAATGCTACTTAAAACCACTGCCGAATCGTTTTAGTATTTTATTCAGCGCAGAGAAAGGACTTTTCTACCGATACAAGTTACTGAGTGCATCAGATGCCACGTGATCTATTAGGAGAAAAGAACATAAAATACCACGATTATGTCTTCACACACAGTCTCCTCGTATTATCTATCCGATCCTACTTCTGACACACACACACACACACACCACACACACAACACACACACACACACACCACACCACACACACACACACAAAACCACACACACACCACACAACACACACACAACACACACACACACACCACACCCAACCACACACCACACCACACGTATGCACACACCACACAACACACGCGCACACCAACGCAACACACACACACACACACACACACACACACACACACACACACACACACACACACACAGACGCATGCACACACACACACACACACCACACACACACACACGCACACACACGCACACACCACGCAGCACGCACGCACGCACGCACGCACGCACGCACGCACGCACGCACGCACACACACACACACACACACACACACACACACACACGCGCACGCGCGCGCGCGCGCGCGGCGCGAGCATGCACATACACACACACACACACACAACACACACACACACACACACACACACACACACACACACACGTATGCACACACCTACACACGCGCACACGCACACACCACACACACATCACACACACACACACAACACACACACACACGTAACAACATGGCGATGGACAGCATTCTCTTCTAGCTGCTCCCGTCAGAAGACAGTCATGGGAGAACGCGGGGCTCAAAAAGCTTCAAGAAAACTCCAATGTGTGCAGTAAGATGCCAGTTACAGTTGTGTCTGGGAACAAGTCTGCTACAGCCACAGATTTGTGTCAAAAAGACAATGAAAAATTGGACCAGGGCGAAGGCTCCCAGGTAACGGCAATGCCAGCGGCCGCACGCTCGTGTGTTCCGAGTGTTCTACATTGATTTCCTTGGTCAAGAACTTATCTGCCGGACTATATGTTGTGTGTTTTTATTCGTTCCCACCGAAAGTACATGTGTCAGGTATGTGCCTCCAAATTTATTACCCCTCAGCTTCTTCGGAGATCGAGAAAGAAAAAAATGAAACTGGGCAAGAAAATGCAGGCCAACGAGATGATGTAGCAGATCTTCGTAATGTCTGTAACCGTGGTCAAGATCAAAACGATCAGACAGAGGTCCCCGATGTGCATACAAATTTTATAAAAGATGTTTCGGCTGAAGGCTTTTCTAATGCAGATTTATTGCTTGAAAAGTGAACGCCTCTGCGTTAGATCTAAAATCTACCATCACTGACGGAATCGACAAGTATGTTGCATCATACGACAAAAAGACAACAAAGTCACAAAACAAAGGACAGTGACACTCAGACAGAATAAACAAGATCAAGAAATGAAATAGAAACACCAGTTTCTGACAAAAAAATATAATAAACCAAGTTTTTCCGATGTTGTCAAACTCAAAGTCAAGAAAATCTGCACAACTATACAGTGGATGATCAAAGTGACGCAAAAACAAATGACGTAAAACAGGCTGTAAAAAAGATATCACGTCACGAGAAAGATCCTGGTCTCAAGTGTCGAACCAATATCGATTACTGTCCAAAGAACAAAAAGTACAGGAAACACCCACCAAACTAATAAAAAGAGTTTCCCCCAAACCTTACCCACCACTCACCTGTAAACAGCAGTTTAATTCTACAAACAAGTAATTCGAAGAGATATGAAACTGGCAGCAACTCCGATCTCCCCAAAGTTTTGATCGTCTCGGATTCTGTGTTAAATGGCATATGTGAAGAAAGACTAGGTTTGGGGTATGGCTTGCACGTTGTAAAACGTCAGAAGTGCTACACAATAAGGAATGTGAGAAATACTCTGTTGGACAATACAGTGGATATAACAGATGTCATTGTACTCCATGTAGGTGTGAACGATCTCAAAAACACAAAAGACACACAGGAAACATCAAAAACTTTGTCAAGCTCGTTCAAAGTCTGAGAAAGAAATATCCCAAAATGTTTATCGTCATCAGCCGGGTCGCTCCTACCAGACTTTCAGACCTAAACACAAAACGTGAAATATTCAACGCCCATGTACTGTCTAGTCTTCATGGTGATAAGAACGTATCGTTTGTATCTCATGAAAATGTCAGCAACAAGGCCCAGTACATGCGGGACAACATCCACCCTTCAAAACGAGGCTTGAGTGTCTTTGCTGGGAACCTAGGTCGTCATCTTCACTACCTGTTTTGGTCCAAACCAAGACGACCTGCACGACCTGTCCCCAGCAGACCCTACAGGACGATGGACCCCGTCCACGGCGACAGTACCGGCACCACTACAGCTACATGGCTCCGGTGCCACTGCCACGGCGTGGACTTCTTTCCGCTGGTTTCCATGACTGTCTTTCTGACAACTGTGTCAATGCTTTGATTGCATTTAACATCGTCATCTTTGTTATATCTTTTTGTCCCCAGTTAAACTGATTTCTCCCACCTTAGTCCATGACTTTGCGGACTCCTCTAGTTGAATAGTTTCGTTTCCACCTATTTGCATTCATCTGTTTTATTTTTTTTTTTTTTTTTTTTTTTTTTTTTTTTTTCTTTTTTTTTTCTAAAAGCATTAGTAATTTTGTTACTGTTTTGACTTTTTATGGCTAAAGAGCCCAAAATAGACATATTGCAGTGGAATTGTCGCTCGGTGGCAACTAACATCCCCACCTTCAAGAGCTCATTGCAGATAATTCATTCTCCGTTTTAATTCTGCAGTCACTAAATGTGTCAAGTGATAAACTACCACGACTGGCAAACTTTTTCTATCCGCCAGTGTGTCAACAGACTGCTAAAGGCGAAAAAGTGTCCACAGCCATCTACATACACGAACATTTGTCTTACCGCCTTATAACATCGCCGGTTCCAGAAAATGCCGCAAATATTCACTCATGCGCAGTGTGTGTAAGATTCGATAAGTCGTTAACACTAAACATAGTTTCTATATACCTCCCAAAAGGAGTATTTGACTGTAACACTGACTGGTAACGTACTATAGACGCGCAAAATCAGAAGTGGTTGATCGCCGGCGATTTCAACGAACATGCTCCCTTCTGGGACAGTTGTTGCTCTAAAGTTAGCTCAAATCGCCTGGTAGAAAATATTCTTGATTCTGGCCTGTACCTTCTAAATGATGGGCGTGTCACAGACTGCCAGATGTTCCTAACCATAGACCCTCAGCAATTGATCTTCTTTCATCTCCCCATCTTTAGCTCTTAGCTGTTCCTGGCAGGTTGATAAAGACACTTTGGGAAGTGACCACCTCCCTATTACCATATCCCTCAGAGGTTTTTCTCAGTTGCACAAGACAACACAGTTGATAAAATTTCCAAAATATAATTACAAACGAGCTGACTGGAGAAATTCAAATCTATTTTAATGTCTTTTAATGTAACAACTCTTGAAAACCAGGATGTTGAAACTATGTACACACATTTTTTTTGAATCGGTCTTGTTCGCTGCAACCAAATCCATTCCAAAAAACAAATTACAAAAGAAGATCAGTTCATATGGAAATGTGTGGTGGACGGAATCCTGCAAACATGCTGTTGATGAAAAGAAACTAAATACAAAGAATATGTTAAAGACAAGCCGAAAAACAACGTTTACTATGAAACGGGCCAAGAATATGAGCAGCAGAGTCATTGAAAAAGCTAAACGGGACCACTGGTCGTCCTTTTGTCTCACCGAAGTCTCTGATTATCACGACGTTAAAAAGTTTGGACAAAGGTCCATGAAATGAAACAGGGAGTGAATCTTCCAACTTATCCAGTACTTTAGAAAATGAGCAATTTCCAACTGCTGCTCAAAAAGCCGAAGCGTTCGCAGATATATTTGCAAAGAATAGCTCCACAAATAGCCTTTCTGATAAATGCAAAGCTATGAGGGAAAACTCAAAGAATAACGATATGTATTGTGATCCAGAAGAAAAAAATGACCATTATCTAAACGCGGACATCACTCTACAGGAATTAAGAAATGCAATAATATCATTACCAAGAAAAAAAACATCAGTTGGTCTGGATGCGCTTTTCGAATGAGATGTTAAACACCTGCCAGAAATTTTGTATCGTTTCTTCATAACATCATAACAAAATGCTGGCAAATGGAAGTATCCCTTCTGTTTGGAAAGAATCTGTAGTCGTGCCGATCTTAAAGCAGGGCAAACCTAGATCCAACATAAATAGTTACCGTCCGATTGCCCTCACCTCTCACACGTGTAAGTTAAGGAAAGAATTGTTTTAAGTAGGCTTGTATATCACTGTGAGAAACGTGGTATAATTCCGGATACACAAGCAGGC
This sequence comes from Conus ventricosus, assembly GCA_018398815.1. Lineage (NCBI taxonomy): Eukaryota > Metazoa > Mollusca > Gastropoda > Neogastropoda > Conidae > Conus > Conus ventricosus. The sequence goes on along the minus strand of CM031602.1, from coordinate 89,696,457 downwards.
TTTAGAAAAGGCAGATCAACAATAGACCATCTGGTAAAATTTAAAGACTCATGTAAAACAACAATTTGCAAGAAGAAAAAATATCCTCGCTACTTTCTTTGATATCAGAAAAGCGTATGATCATGTTTGGCATGAGAGACTTTTATATAAACTGAAAACCATTGGTCTTTCTGGTCATATATATATAACTATATCAAAGCATTTCTGACCAGTAGAAGTATGGAAACAAAGATACAAAATGTTTATTCCAGCAAGAGATATTTACAAATGGGCATTCCTCAGGGATCGGTCATTGCTCCGCTACTATTTAATATTCTGATATGCGATCTTCCAAAGCATTTATCTAAAAACTGTTCCTTGGTGCAATATGCTGACGATATTTGCATGTGGATGAACGTAACTTTAAAGAAGAAAACTCCAGTCAGATCTTTCAATTTTATTTAAAAAACATATCAGCGTGACCTAGATAATATAGCAATATTTATGTTTGAAAACGGCCTTAGTTTATCGGCAGAAAAAACCCACATGTGTTATTTGACGCTGGTGGAAGTACTTGCAATAGTCCTACTTTTAAGGTAGATAACAATGTATTGAGTTTTGTCACCGAGATAAATTTTTAGGAGTAAATATTACCTCTAAATTAACTTGGAACAACCATATTGAACATATTATCAACGAAGCCAGCAAATCTCTAAATCTTCTTAAAATAATCAGTAAACAAAATTGGGGTGCAGATACACAAACTTTAGTACACCTTTCGACATCTCTCGTAAGATCAAAATTATCATACGCACAGGAAGTGTTCTTCAGCGCACCAAACTACTTACTTAAAAAGTTGCAAAGCATAGACTGCAAGGCTTTTAGACTCGCACTAGGTGTCCCATTTCATGCCAGTGCACCAGGAACGTATTACGAAGCCGGAGTTCTGCCCCTTGACGACTATAGAAACTTGGCCTGTGCTAAATTAATCCTATGTAGCTCATCTGTTCAGAACTCGAGCAAAGATGAATTAGCTTTACGATCAGATATCCATTTCCCGAAGCGAGCTAGATCTATTAAATCTAATACAACCATAATGACATATTCCCTCAAACTTACTGAAAGACGCTGAGATTGATCCCAAGAATATTGCTGATCATTTTCCTGTATCCCCGATTCCAAATTGGGAATTGCACACCGCATGTTTTGATTATAAATATACTGATCTACAAAAGAATGTTAACAATATATATTGTCCTCTCTTGCCAAATCTCATATTGATAGTAATATTCACATCACCTTAAAAGTTTTCACCGATGGATCACTGTTAAATGAAAACGCTGGAAGTGGTTTTGTTATCCTACCCTTAAAGTTGAAAAATCTTTTCATCTGGAAGGGGTATTCTATCTTCACGGCTGAGCTGGTGGCAATTCTAATGGCGCTTAACTTTCTTGTTGATACTCCCACTTACTATCTACAAAACACTTTTCTGTGTGGATTCTAAATCTGTCTTACAAGGCCTGAATCTATTGCTGTGAAAAATCGAGGTGAGGTGATTTTAGAAATAAAACATCTTGTCAGTATTCTTATATCAAGAGGTACAACAGTTGATTTTTGCTGGATCCCGTCTCACTGTGGGATTTCTGGTAATGAAGGGCTGACCGGGCTGTCAGAAAAGAGCACGAAAGTCCGATGAATCCATAGAAATCAACATTCCTCTGTGTTTATACGAAGGATATGGTCTCTTAAAAAGACGTGTAGTTGAAAAGGTTTATGAAGCCTACAAAAACTTGGTTCTTACCAAAATACATCTACCTCACTCCAAATTGCTCTGCTGTGACAAATCCCAGTCAGCTACTTTTTCTTCTAGCAATGCGGTTAAAATTGGAAAGATTACCTATCAATTGGCCAACGCAAACGTACTTGAAAAAAAATAACCGAAAACTTGAATCCCTGTTTTACAGGCTTAAGCTAAACGCTTTCCGTACAAAATTTCGCAAAATTTAAATTGCATCTGCGGAGCAGTTGAAAGTTTCACAACCCAGCATCTTCTTTTCTACTGCGCATATTTCAAAAAGGAAAATCCTGACTGCCTGCGACTTGATGGCACGTGTATTTTCCAGAACTTACCAGGTCTTGTTTCTTTTGTTAATTCCTTGATGATTAGTCCAATGGCTCTTTTTTGTAACAAGTGTTCCTACAGATATGGGCGCTTAACATTTGGTTATACCAGATATCCTGTACTCCTTTATGTTTTAATACTTGCTTGGGCTAATGTTAATTGTAAAGAATTTTAGTATGAATCACTATATATAGCTTACTGCTCGTAACAAATCTCTTATCGGTCCATCCGCACACACACAGACGCACACACACACGCACGCACACACACACACACGCACGCACGCACGCACCACACACACACACACACACACACACACACACACACACCACACACACACACACACACACACACACACACTACACTCACTCACACACACACACCACACACACACACACACACACACACACACACACACACACCACACACACACACACACGCACAACAACGTTATTTCCCTAACTCTTGTCTAAAATCACTGTATGTGAATAGACGTTAAATTGAAAGAACGAACGAACACACACACACACACACACACACACACACACACACACACACACACACACACACACACACACAACACACACACACACACACACACACACACACACACACACACACACACACACACACACACACACACAACACACACCACACACACACACACCACACACACACACACACACACACAACACACACACACACACACACACACACACACACTACAGGCTAGGATACACAGTGAAGCAAAATGGCCGAACTATCTAGGAAGACATTGGTGCATACAGTTTAACAACATCAAGTCTAACTTTAAAACGAACAAGACTTGATAGCTAACTGACTTCCGTGAACCTACTCAAAAAAAAGACTGGAATGGGAAACCTTGGTTGACATAAAATAATGTGCAGACTCTATTGAAGAGACCTCACAGGATTATTGCCCGGACATGCAGGGTGGTAAATGAAATGGGGAACAAACACACTGGCAGCAAGGCATTGATAAGAAACTGTATTACAGCTTGTACGCTCTGATTGATAAAAAATCTACAGTAATCACATAAACATACAAAAACCCAAGTCACTAGGCTACAAGCATATTGTAGATCTGTACAACGAAAGAGAAATGGCCGCCTAATCCATACTAAACGGAAGCGCAAGAAAAATACCAGACACATTGGAATGCTCAAGCCAGCATTGACAAGACAAACAGAAGATTCGTGGTAGCCTCATATTGTGTTTCTTCCTGGTAAGACCAAACGATCAAAAACACCTGCCACTGAAATAAGTTCATTGAATTTCTCAGGGTCCCATGTACGTGTAGACGTGCGTGAGCAGGTGAATGTGCATCGGTAGGGCATGCAGGTATTTAGATTGAGAGTCCATTGATGTGGTGTGTGTGTGTGTTGTGTGTGTGTGTGGTGTTGTTGGTGTGTGTGGTTGGTGTGTGTGTGTGTTACATTAAAACTTTGTATATGTACAACTACATTACTAGCGTGTATATGAATATATTTATGTTCATGCTTTATGAGCCAACGTAGATTCCCAAATCTCAAGCACACCATTATGATGAAGATGTGTTGATCAGGATTCATACAGACACCAGGATTCAACCCAGAGTCGGGGGGGCGAATTCACCACCAAGGCATACTTGTAAGCAAGCCACGCTCAGTGTTCCCCCCACCCTCCTCACTCTGTCACTCCTCAGTGATCTCCCCATCTAGATAGACCCTGATTCGTCATCAGCCTCTACACCACGATCATGGACAGAAACTACTTGGACTGCAATGGAAAGGAGTTCCTTCCCTTGCCAGAAAACGTCTACCATCACACAGAATACTTGCAACAACTATCCAGTTCAAAATTACAGGAAGCCCGAAACAGCTCGAATAGCTGCCATGATAACAGACATTCACTCTCACTCGTATGCGAACAAACTGAATTACACTTTGCTGGCTTTAGATCCTCTTCACTTTCCACCAGGTGAGCCTTAACGGTGATAGAGAGTCTACAAACAGCTTAAGTGGCTACGGAAGAACAGACTTTGGAGAGGAGAAAGAAATATAGATTTATTGTCATGTGTATATATAAATAATTAGAAAATCTCAGCCCAGATACCTCTGATTCTCAAGCAGTTTGGATTCATCATCAAAACCCATTCTAGTTAAAGTCAAGTATTCATCGGAGTATTTTTGTCAGAGGTTTAATTCTCCCAAAGAGTACAAGACCAAAAGCCGCAGGTGTTTGTTCTTCAAAAGATCATTAGGTTTCTACTGGCCCTGCTTCCTTTTGGAGAAACAATTCCATATTTGCAAAATGGTAGCACGCCAAAATCGTAATCAATCTGCAGACATCAAAAGTGTCCACACACACAAACACACACTACACACACACACACACACACACACCAACACACGCACACACGCCACATACACACACACACGTGGGCGCGTGGGCGCGCTCGCTGGCACGCACCTTTGCAACGCACAATCACTTCGTGAAAGAGAGGAACATTTTTTGTAAGGATTACTAAAAGTTGTCTAAAAATCGAAAGCATAAGAAAACAGCCTGTAGGGGCTGAAAATCAGAATGTACATGCAGAAAGATTAAACTTTATTGTCGAAAAACTCCAAGTTGGTAACACTAGTCATCTTTTCACCAGCCAGGCTTTTGTCTGGGAAGGGGTCTTGCATATTGTTCTCTCACTATGTTTATGATTCTCAATACGCATATGAAAATATTGTTTTTTTGGTGTGTTCTTTCAACGTTTTCATCTTTGAGAGAACACCAGAAAAGTTGACAATAGAATTTAAAACTGAGAAGCTGCATGCCTGCTTTTAAGATAGCGGGTTGGAAAACATAAACATGAAGGAAAAAATCGGAAGAAGGATTTTTTGTCAATTATATTTTAATTTGGGGAATCTGACCAACTAACAATAAACGATAGATCATTAGCGACAGCGTGAGTGGTAAGCGTGTGCGTGTTTGCGTATACACGCCGCGCGCGCTGCGCGCGCGTGTGGTGTGTGGTTTGTGGTGTTGGTGTTCTCACAGCCCCATCCACACCGAACAGCTGAAAGGATACGGTCCAGTGAACTGCTCAGTGCCACTCTGGCACACTTCCAGCCACACCTGGCCTGCAACCTGAGATGCAGTGCGCTGGGGAGAGGACGAGGACACTGTGGGCAACCAATCCTGTGCCCTGGTGCTTTTATGGTGATGACCACTGCTACGTCTGGTCAGACCGCCAGGTCCACTCACCACACCCAGGCCCAGGAGAGAGCGGAGAACTGGGAGGTTACTTGTTGTCATTTTCCTCTGTAAGGAAATTGAAGCCCTGCAAGATTGGTGTGGACTCGCAGTTCGCAAGTTTGACTTCCTCTGTTGGGTTGACTCCTTGCATCGTTAGAGAAATCACTATGTAAGTTTACATTCATGGGTTGTGTTATCTCTGAATGTCGTCAGCTCATAATGAGTGAGCTGTGTTTGTATCTCTTCGTCCTTGAACATGCCAGTTATTTTTAAGTTTGTGTCTGTGTGAGCGAGAGGTGTCACAGATAGTTTACAGCAATTAACAGCGAAATACCGTACAAAATTCCAGGCTCCCCAGTAATAACCTTTTCATCCTTATTTTCGTAATATGCTATTCTAGTGTAACAAAGATCTGGATCATCACGATTGTCCATATAATTCACAAGCAATATATCCAAGTCCATTACTTTTACGAAACAAAAATTGAGTTACCAACTGGTATTGTTATTTTCATTATATTTTATTGAGTTTATTATTATTATTAATTTATTATTATCATAATTGTTTTAATTATTATTAATTGTGGCGGCGTGGTGTAGTGTGGTGGTGTGGTGGTGCTGTTGTAGGTGTGTTAATTGTTTTGTAATATGATGATGATGTGATGATGATGAGGATGATGATGATGATTGAATGATGATGATGATTGATGATGATGTTTTGAGTCTTGTGAGAATCATATTACTTCTCCGTCTGTTGTTTTCATTCTTCTCCTTCCTCTATGTTCTTCTCCCCTAAACTCCCCACCCCCCCCCATAACCATTATTATCACTAGCATTTTATCATTATCATCATTCGAGTTGTGATTTGACAGTTGTTAACCACATCTTCCTCTACATCCACCACCCCTCGCCCCTTTTTCGTCTCCCCTACACCACCCCCACGCCCCACCCGATCCACGCCTCACTTACCCCTCTCGTCTAATCTTGTTGGGTCCATCACAAGGATCTAGTCTCCTCCTGCAATCATTTAAAAAAATAACAACGTTTTAATTGCGTTATTGTTGCTGGGGGTATGCGAAGAGATCTTGATAGAAAAGAGTGTTGTCCCTATGGGACCAACACATTCACTATATGAAATATTTTTCCATTGCTATAAAAGATAGCATTACATGATTTTCCATACTATCTCTTTCATGTTTTATATCTAATTTCAATGTTTGTTATTGAATAATACTACCATACCTCTTGAGTACTTTTGAAAGAGGCGAAATATGTCGTGTAACCCCAGTCACATTTTAACACACTGTTCGATTTTTTCATCAAAAGGGTCTTTGTGGGTGGTGGTGGGGGTGGGGGTGAGTGTTGATGTATATACAAATACATATACTAACACATGGCTTTTATGTAACGATTTAGAATGTCTTTTTTTTGTAATGTCTTATTACTTGTGAAATGATGTGGAAGCAGAAGAAAAATTTCCGATGACAATTAGTGACTGAATTCAACTGAAATAAATTAATCAATAAATTGAACAATTTATTGCCTGAGAATGAAGGTAGCTCTCTTCGTTTTTGCAGATTCCCTGGGCTGACCAGCTCAGTGATGAAAATATGTCGAGCCATTCAATCCTAATGTAAATGCTGACTGAGAGCACCAGTCTAGTGTAAACCTGCAGATGTTTGTGGAAGAAGACAGAGGGTTATTGACATGCAGACTGCCGTGCAATGTTTTGGTTGTTTGTGTGTGTCAGAACCATATCATATACAGCTTACGAAAAATTTGCGACACAATCACTTAAAGTCATATTTTAATTAATCCAGATACTGTTTCCATGCAGTGATCACGCTCTCATCGCTCTCTCGCTCGTCTCGCTCTCTCAACTCTCTCCTCTCTCTCTCTCTCTCTTCTCTCATCTCTCTCTCGTCCTCTCTCTCTCTCTTCTCGGCTCTTTCCTCTCTCGCTCTCCTCTCTTCTCCGGCACTCTCTCTCATCGCTCTCTCTTCTCTTCTCTCTCTCTCTCGCTCTCTCGCCTCGTTGTCATTGCTTGCGCCCCCCCCCCCCCCTCCCTCCGCCGCTCACTTTTCAACCACGTTCGACACAAATAAGAACCATTTTTTTTCTTTCTTAGTATTTTCCGTCAGTGTGGCCACAGATATTAACCTCGAACCACCAGTTTGTTTCACTGATGACTGGATTCCCTTTTCACGGACTGTCGCAGTTTCTGATTTGATATCATGTATACCTTATTGTTTCTATGAAATTCCCCCCCCCCCCACCCCCCATTCCCCCACCCTCTCCAGGGAACACTGAGAGGCCCAACCACACTTGTAAAAGGAGAAGCCAGATCAAAGCAACATCAACAATTTGTGTCAAAATCAGAGGTTCTATATTGTCCTCGCTGCACTGACTGCAAACAGACAGGATATGGCGCACAAAATGGAATTCTCTTGTTTCCGAACTTCGTACGCGCCGCGCGCGAGTGTGGGTGGGTGGGTTGGGTGGGTGGGTGGGGGGGGGGGGCGTGCGGAGTGTATGCATTGCGTGTGCGTGTGGTGTGTGCGTGTTTGCCCGCGTGTGGTCTTCTTGTGTTGTGCGCGCGCGCGAGTGCGCACGTGTGGTGTGCGTGGTTGTTGTGTGTGTGTGTGTGTGTTTGTTGGTGTGTGTGTGTGGCTGGGGGCGTGCGTGCTTGCGTGCGTCCGTATGTGTGGTGTGTGTGTGGTGTGTGTTGTGTGCGCGCGCGTGCGTGCGTGCGTGCATGCTGCTGGGTGTGTGGTGTTGTGTGTGTGTGTGTGTGTGTGTGTGTTGTGCGTGGTGTGTGTGTGTGGGGGGGGGGTGTGTGGGCGTGAGGGTGTGTGTGTGTTGTGTGTGTGTTGTTTGGTGTGTGTGTGTGTGTGTGTGGTGTTGACGATTGAAAGGACGTCTACGAACAAATGTGATTCTCAGTCCGTTTTGAATGCAATCTATGACAAAGATTACAGTTTCTTGACGCTTCAACAACGAACACCGGGCGTACCCATTCCTGTTTTATGGACAGGGAGGGCGTGTGGTGCCGTGTGTGTGTGTGTGTGTGTGTGTGTTGTGGTGGTGTGTGGGTTGTTGTGTGTGTGTGTGTGTGTGCGTGTGTGTGTGGCGTGCGTGCGCGCGTGAGTGCGGTGTAGTTGATGTGTGTGTGTGTGTTGTGGTGGGGGGTGTGTGTGTGTGTGTGTGTGTGTGTTGGTCGGGAGGGAATGGAAGAAAAAAACATATCTTACAAGTCGGTGAGGGCCGAAGAAATTGCAACAGTGCGTGCATATTCCTTCGTATGTGTGTGCATCCTTGATGGCAGTGGCGAGGTCGGATTGGATTAGTTGTGGGGAAGCATTCACTTAATCTTTGTTGTAATTCATCAAAACAATCCAGCCGTTGATGATATTCTCTCGCTCTCTCTCTCTCTCTCTCTCTCGCTCTCTCCTCTCTCTCTCTTCTCTCTCTCCTCTCTCGCTCTCTCTCTATTCCGTCGTCCGTTCTGTCTGTCCTCCCCCCCTCTCTCTCTCTCTCTCTCTCTTCTCTCCTCTCTCTCTCTCTCTCTCTCTCTCATCTCTCTCTCCTCCTCTCCTCTCTCTCTCCTCTCTCTCTCTTCTCTCTCTCTCTCTCTTTCTCCAGGTGTGATTGGACATTGTGGTATACTTACCAAGTGTGGTACACGCACAACACTGATCGACGACTTTGTTGTCCTCTATGACTGTAAAACCAGCACGCCATTCACTATGTGTGTGAGCTCCCTCTGTCGTCCACTGAACACAACTCAAGCAGACCCAGACTTTCACTCACATGGTCCTCCTGTCACGCTGCCAGACTTGGAAATACTTCAGCCTTCACCACATCCCCCTCCGCTCTCTTTTCACCCGCTGTCTGACCTGCACTGGACCGGGGAGTTTGTGGCCTGTACGCGACAGACCACGCTGGGCCATAAGTGACGTCACGACCTTCATTCTTCTGGATGCTCCGTGTCCTCTCGTGGTGTGGAGTAGCCGTGAACTCATTTCCGTGGTACTTTTTCTGTGAAACGTGGCGGCAGCACTGCCCTTCACAGTTGGTGTGTGATTTTCACGTGGGACTGTTTTGATGCAGTGATGAGGATTCTGCACACCCATCATCCCTGTCCCGCCTGATGCAGGTCCGTGCGGGACATTGGACAGGTCAGTTTCTCTTCCTGACTTGATACCGCAAAATCGAATCAACTATCTCATCGTCACTTTTAGATTCTTTTCAGTCTTTTGTTTTGCTTCAAATGGCATTTATGAAGTCCGTAATCAATCAGGACATTTATTATAGGCCAGTCAACCACAGAGATAACGATAGGGCTCAAGTGAGTTTAATTGAAACCCGTAACACAAGACGTTGAAAATTATAATTAAGATTAATTCATGCAGTGACAGCAAATCGTATTTAAAACGACGTTTTATGCTGAGTCATTTTAATCAATAAGAAAATATCCAGGAGGAGGGGGAGGGAGAGGTAGAACAAAATCACATCAGATGGAATTAGATCCTGGTAGATCATTGTATGAACTTAGATCCCTCGTATAACAAGGGGGGGGGGGGGGGGGGGGGGGGGGGGGGGGGGGGGGGGGGGAGAGGGCGGGAGAGGGTGGGGGGTGCAACTATCCCGGAGGGTTATTATACAGTATGCATATGGAGCACGAGATGTTTATAACGGCAAACCGCAACGACGCTTACACTCACGCTTGGTCGCTATTGATCTTCGTTCAATGTTAGTTGTCTCAGATTCCCCAAATTTAATATAAAATGAACAAACATCCTTCTTACGTTTGTGTTCCCATTCATGTTTACTGTTTTCCCAACCACGCTAGCGTAAAAGCAGGCCATGCAGCGTTCTCAGGTCAATATATCTTGCCAACTTTTCTGGTGTCTCTCAAAGATGAACTCGTTGAAACGACAACACCAACACAATACTTTGAGCATCTACAACCGATTAAATTCCTCGACAGTTTGAAGTTAGTAACCATGTACATGTAACTTGTACAATAGTGTTAGAAGTTTTAATGTCCTGTAGACAAAAAAGTGTGTTTTTAGACACTGTACAGTTCAAGAGAATTCCCCTGTCTGTGGTAGCGCTTACAACAATTTCATCTTACCGAGGATATAAGCAAGGTGAGATTCCTCTCTCTCTCTCTCTCTCTTCCAATCTCTCTCTCTCTCTGCTCGAGTCTCTCTCTCCTCTCTCTCTCTCTCTCAGCTCCTCTCTCGGTCTCATCTCTCTCTCACTCTCTCTCTCGCCACAAGTGTTACGGTGGGTGTGGGCTGTGTGTCTAACTGTGTGCTAACTGTCTGTCTCTTACTTTTAAAAGTTTAATTGTGGAAACGTTTTTTTCCGTACACACACGAACACACACACACACACACACACACCACACACACACACACACACACACACACACATCAGCCCAAGCGAACTTCAAAACATATAAACCACATATCACCATAAACCATCAGTATGAAATGATAGGCACAAAATCAGTACACACCACCAACAGCATGCAGAATCAAATATTTTCACATTAACTAAGTTGTCAATACACAGGGTACGTAAACCGTCAGATTTCAGACATCCTCCACCACATAATATCAGAATAATGTGTCACATAAACGAAGGTTTCATATACACTGGGTGCGTTAACGCAGATATCCATACACGCACCACCCAGCCTGCAGATCAGATTTAACTTATACTTATTGTATGTAATCTCATTGGCAAAGACTCTTGCTGGCACCGTCAGTAGTGTCCCCAATCAACACAGTCCACTCACTGGCTGCACTCTCTGTCAGCCCAAGTAGTCTGTAGCACCAACCAGGGTGCCCACGAAGCTGCAATGACTGAGTCCGCCCGGACGAACACAAGTGTGAAAGGCAAGGGTCACGAGGGTACAGCAGATCTGCGCATGTGTAGCATACCGACGAACGCAGTTAGAATAAGGCTCAAAAGGAAAGTGCAAACTGCGCCGAACTAACCGACGAACGCATGTTAGAATGAAGGCTCAAAAGGTAGTGCCAACTGCGCCGATCTACCGACGAACGCAATTAGAATAAGGCTCAAAAGGTAGTGCATACTAGGTCGAACTATGCCGAATGCTCTCGACGAACACACTTGAATTGTAGTACCAAAGGGTACAGAAAACTATGACCACTACCCGACCAAGCGGTCAGCCTGTCCACGTCACTTGACGGAGACAGCGGACAGAACAAAATCAAATACAGGTCCCAGCCGGACTCTGGCACCCCGTTTTGTACTCCCAGTTCTATAGAACAGGAGTACGTTTAGAATGGGAACGAAAAATGCGGGGGTGGTGTGTGTGTGTGTGTGTGTGGGTGTTTGTGGGTGGGGGGGGTGTTGTGTGTGTGTGTTGGTCGTCGGTCCGTCTGCCGGAGGGATGTGTTCCACTCACTCCAGACAAACTACTTGGCCATCTTTCGGAAAAGTTGAAGGTGTGTTCTGTATGGGTCATGGATGATGCCCGATGTGTTAGTTTACCGTTATAAGCTCGTCCACAATGGCTGTAGGGCCTGTAACGTTTTGTTCGTCTTATAGAATAATGCAGAAATGCTTGGCCAAATCTTCGTGAAAATTACAGGTTATCTTCATTATAGTCACGGATGATGCCCGATTGTTAGATTACCCGCTTTTATAGCCGTTACTAACGGATGAACGGCCTGTAACGGTTTTTCTCCTTCATGGAATATCTCAGAAGTACTTGGGCCGATCTTTCTGAAAATTGTAGTATGTTTATAATGCGCATGTTTTTAGTTTACTACTATATTGTTACTAACGGCTGTAACGGACTGTAACGGTTTTTCTTCTTTTTCTCAGAAAGTACTTGGCCGATCGTTGTGGAAAATTAGCAGTATTTCATTATGGGTCACGGATATGTCCGATGGTTTTTACTTACCGTTATAGCCGATACGATCGCTGTATGGCCTGTACGTGTTTTCTTCTTTGTGGAATATCTCAGAAAGTACTTGGTCGATCTGTGTGAAAATGAGCAGTATGTTCACTATGGTGACTGATAATGCCCGATGGTTAATTTTACCCGTTATTGCTGTTACTGATGGCTAAACTTGCCCCATAACGGTTTTTTTCTTGCTTTATGAATCTGGTCAGAAAGCGACATTGTCGACCTTTCTGAAAATTTATGGATATGTTCAATATGGTCACGGTAATGATGCCTGAAATGGCCGATCTTTCTGAAAATTTTACGAATACTGACTGAGATGACACGGGAAACGACTGAATGAAGCGCCACTGACAGCTCGTCAGTCGGCACTACCCAGGTAGGCAGCCCGTTGTGGAACGAGTGTTGATTGTATAGCGCTTTTAAGCTTGGCCTCTACCGAGAATAGGCGCTATATAAATATTCATTATTATTATTATTATTATTATTATTATTATTATAATTATTATTATTTATTATTATTTGTGACCGTTATATCCGTTACAGCGGCTATAACTGCCATCACGGTTTTTTCGCTGTAAGGGAATATCAGAAAGTACTCAGCCGATCTTTCTGAAAATTGTTAGGGATGTTCATTAGCGCGAACGGATGATCCCCTACGTTTTTAGTTTACTGTTATAGTCGTACTAAGGGCTATAACGACACACCATGACGGTTTTTTCTTTTATGAATAGCTCAGAAAGCACGTGGCCGATATTGCTGAATTTTTTTAGGAATGTTCATTATTAAGCACCTCAGATTGATGCCCGATGTGTTATTTTACCATATAGCCATTACTAACGCTATAACGGCCCCTAGCGGTTTTCTTCTTTACGGAATAACTCAGAAAGTAATTGGCTGATCTTTCTGAAAATTTGTAGGTATGTTTCTTATCTCACAGATCTCCTATAAAATCTACATACCCCCTCACGACAAGTACGCTCCCTGTGCTGAACGACCGCCTTCTACGTATGACTCGCTTCAGGACTACTAAAGGTGAAAGATCCCTTCACCTTTTCAGCTCCAGCGACGTGGAACAAACTGCCAACTCTCTCAGACATTCAGATTCTATCCCTTCTTTTCAAGTCTAAACTTAAAACCCATTCTATTTTCTCATAATAAATCAATCTGTGAGGGGGAGGTGGGGGGGGGGGGGGGGGGGGGGGGGGGGGGGGGGGACAACCTAACTCTTAGCCGTCTGGGCCTGTCAAAATGTAGTGTAATGTGAATGTTTCTCCTCATTACAGGTATTTTTTTTTTTTGTGTTGTATGACTGAACGTTATAAGGATTAAGTGTAGCAGAGATACTTGAAAAATAAGTGAATTCACTCTCGTAGGATTAGGATTTGTTTGTTATGAGAATAGTTTTTGTAGCGATGTGTAAGGTTACTATTGTATAAGATAAGGTGAATGTTGTAAGACTTGTAAAAGCGCTTATAGAAATTCGTTTGATAAGCCGCTATATAAGAAACAATTATTTGTTATGCATTATGGTCACGGATGGATGCAGATTGTTTAGTTTTACCATTATAGCGTTACTAACGGCTATGAACGGCCCATATCGTTCTTCTTCTTTTTGTGGAGTGTCTTAGAAAAGTATGTGGCCGATAGTTCTGAAATTTGTAAGTATGTCATTATGATCACGTCCACGATGGTTTTAGTTTATACCGTTATAGCTGTTACTAACAGCCCTAATGGCTTTCTTCTTAATGGCAAATCTCCGAAAGGACTGGCCGATCTTTCTAAAATTTGTAAATATGTTTCATTACAGTCACAGATGATGGCCGATTGCCCAGATGAGACATTACTAATGGCTACACAGCCCAAGACGGTTTTTTTCCATTATGGAAGATCTCACGGGTAGTCAGGATAAACGGGAGATGTTTGATATTCTTTGCATCATGTTGTTTCTTAATCTCGCTCCCCAGTTTTTTTTTCTTTTACGTCATAATACGATCGAATTCTACGGTTGACGTCCATAATACTTAATTTCATTTTAAGATTGACGTCACAGACATCCAAACCCAACATTTTACCCTGCATTCTGCACCGGCATTGCTTTGTGCTTTGCTCCGATTGCCAATAAATCCCGCCGTAGTAAGAATCCTGCAATCTTCCTTATAATTTGTTCAGGCCGCCTAATTCAGTCTCTTTCAGTATGAATCCGCTTGCGACTGATAGATTCACGTCCCCGATACGTTTCAGGAGTTGTGCTTATTAACAGGGTCAATACAACAGCACGCATAATGAAAGAATAGTGTCTGTTTTTCCTGGTAATAACAACGAGTCATGCTGTGGGTCCAAATCTATTTGCGAGGGCAAGATTAGAACGTCGTTCGACAGGTAATTAAGTAACGTAGAGATAGACGTTTTTCTTAAATAGCAAAAAGCATCTCTCTTTCATCCCTGTTTAAGTCACATAGTAATTCCGTCGGATGAGAGAGAGAGAGAGAGAGAGAGAGAGAAGAGAGAAGAGCGAGAGAGAAGAGAGAGAGAGAGAGAGAGAGAGAGAGAGAGAGAATATAACTCTGTCATTTGATAGCCTTTATCACGTTTGACATAGTCGTTGATGGCTTATCTTCAGTGCTTTCATCACGGTCAGTGGTGCAAACATTAGGCATGAATACATGAATTTTGCAGATGAAGGAAGGCTGTATACAAAATCTCTGAGGGATATACACAGGGCCATAGATGGAGCCATTGATTTAGTCTTCCAGTTGCGTGACACTATTACATTGATCATGACCATCATCTTCCACCCCCTGTCGGTGGTGGACTTTATAAGAAGATCTTTGGCAAAATTTACTTTCAACCGCTGCCCTTTACAGCTGACAGTGACTTTAAAGATGAGACACAGTGTTGTCCCACAGACCCACCCCAAGTGTCCCGGTGATTGGTTACTGTCGCCTGTCTTTGTCCTCTGCAATGCCATGAACGACGTCCGGTCATGAGGACGAGAGCACTGTGAGCAGTTCACAGTTTGCATGGTTTCTACCGGTGCCGGGGTTCCTCAACGTCTGCCGTGCATCCAGACCACTTGGTGGTGAATGGGTTACTGCACTGTCAAAAAACGCTGGATGATGACGGTTCTGTAATCACCTGTGGTCCCCACGAACTCAAACGTGCCAGGGTCCTTTCTTTTTATTGTAAGACAGAGTTTCTGTATGCCGAGAATTTCCTGACATCGTTTTTAGACGCCAGCGACAGCAGACTGAAGCTCAACGTCTGTGGAACAACAACATGCTGTGTTTCAGGCTCTTCAACCGTTGTGATCTCACCACTCTCTCTCTTCCACCATTGTCCCAACTACGCCTGGCATTTTGACGCCAGTCACAACCACATCTCACACTAACCATAGACATACTAAATATATGAATCATCTCACGGTGTTGGCAGTTGACAGGTAACCCTTCTTGACAGAAGTGTTTGAAAGGCAACTGATCATCAGAGTCGCCAACCCCACACCAAGTCCAGGAGTTCAGTGACTTTCCTCAACTTGACCGTCCTCAACCTGTCACAGAGTGGCCTGCAGCGAGTGACTGGCAGTTTGCCCACACCACAGTTACAGACACTGGCGTGACAGGATGGGACCTGCACGTATCTGCCCCGTCACTGGCTCACCCACCATACCGTGTTACGTTCCTGTGCATTCAGATGTCCCTACGCTGGTTGTCCCCAGAACTTACCTGCAGGCTTCGACCTCAAAAACTGTCACTTCCCCTTCCTTTCTCTTCTCTTCTGTCGCAGAATATTGGGATCACCTGCTGTAACGTGCTGTGACTGTTGTCTTTTGCCAGGGTTACTTTTGCTGGGGCAATGGATTAAACTTTCGTTTTCCCTCAGCGTGAAGAGAAGAGAAGCATAATAGCCAAAAAAACAGCCTTCGTGTTTTGGCTTTCTATGTCCAAGTTACTAATGGGGATGTGTATGCTTGGAGTATGTGTGCTGACCAGGTGTACTGGGGGGAGTATGTGTGGGTAGACAGGTGTGGAGGTACAGTCCCTGGTGTTCCCTGTGCAGCTTTTCCTGTACCTGTTCAGTGTCCATTCTGCCTTGATCCTGGTGGTGTCTTACAGTGGGTCCACTGAATTCACCTGCCGAGGCAGACCTACAGGTGTGGGCAGCAGGCAGTGGTGACCACCAGCGTCCTGTGTTGGGGGATTGGATTTGTTTCTGTCCACCATACTGCAAGCGTTTTACGTGGAACTTTACAACCATCAGACGCAGTCTGTGTGTCCCTCTCCCTTCATGGGCACCCTGGGTGCCCATGAACCATGGTTTGCATGTTGTGGTCATACTGAACACACTGCTGAGAGGCAGTGACAAGGCAAGGTCAGGTAACATCTACATCATTGTTCACAACGAACCCCATTGTGTTTTTGTCAACTCTAAAAATCACATCACTTGGACTCTGCACGCCCGCACCATTCCGATCTCAGTGACCGGACGCCTGTGGCGGCTCCTGTGGATGTTTTCTGGTGCTGCTGATGCCACAGGGGGCAAAAAACGTCATGCCTGAGGACATCCGCTCTGCTGTGACAGCTTTTGTCTTACCATTCAATATGGCGATTAGTCCGGGTCCTCTATATGCTTGAACGTGGCCTTGGAACGACGCAGGCACGCCCAATGCTACGTGTGCTGCAACGTTCTAACGAACAGGGTCAAAGCAAAGTAGACAGAGGCAATGAAAAGAAGAGCCTGTGCTTATGAAACAATCCTCACTGGCAGACAGTTTTTTTCCAGCTGATCAAAAAAATGATAATGCTAAAATAATAAAAAAATAACAACGATCATAGTTCTCATACATCATGAAATTGTTTCCCACAAGATTTCTGCCTCGGGTCAGAATGCATAGAGGTTTCAAGAATGGTCCAAGAACTTTGCGGCTTTATTGCTGATTAGGAAACAAAAATTATTATTTTCCGGTCAACACCACACACCGTGTGTTGTGTTTGAACAGACGCCATTCATTCTGTTGATGATGTCTGTCAGTTCAAAATTTCTTTCATATCATGCCATCATGCCTTTTAAATATTCTATGTCTAGTTGGGCTGCTCCACAGTTCTCGTCACATGCTGTGTGTCATTATACCTTGCTTGAGTGAGATATTTCTGGCATAATGTTTATGGAAATTGGCAAGCATGTGTTGTGTGTCATGTGTCATCGTTTGCATTGAGAGCGTTCGGCGAGTAAGTGTCAGGGCTTTCTCGTCACGCGGTTGTGTATTTTAACTGTGTGCATGAAATGTGTTGTGCTGTGCTTCATACACAACGTCTCATGCGTGTTATTTTATACACTTACACGATAAGGATTATCCTGGGAAAAACAACAACAAAATATCCAAGACTTTTATGATGGACACTGCCACCTGGACTTTTGGCCTAAACACTTGACATCGATTCTACATGAATGATTCCAAAAAATCTCGGATATTGAAATATTCTGTGTGAATAAGCAAGGTGAAGTTCGATTTCAACAGACTAGTCCAAGGAGATTGCTTTGAAAATGAAGTTAATTTCTCAGAGATTGAATCTGCTGTCCAGGTGGGTGAGGTAGGCGACGTCTGCAAATGCTCGGACTCAGTTCTTCACTTCCGTACAACATATTAACTTTTGACTCTTTTGACTTAACCGATACAGTAATCGGTCAATCTCTATATCTGTCTATTAGTGAGAAAGTGTACAGACTTCTATTTCCAAAGACCTTACACCGTCTGTAACAGAACGAACTGTTCGTTTTATATTTCTCTTTTATGCCACTCTATTACTCCCATGCCGCCCGTATCCTGGCTTCCCTCCCCCACAGTGGCATGTCCCGCCTCCACCCCGGCACAGGTGCGGCATTGATCCATCCGGGGCTTCCCCTCCCACAGTGGCTTGTCCCCGCCACACCCCAGCTCAGGTGCGTGCATGTAAGCCATCCTGGCTCCCCTCCCACAGTGTAGGATGCTTGTCCCCGCCACACCCCAGCACAGATGCGGGCAATTGATTTCATGCTACCTGTGCTAACGCTCAGCATTCTTCTGAGACGAGGGAAAAAGTCTGCAAAAAACCAGGCCGCCTTTGTTCGATCTCAGCGGTGCATACGTTGATGCCCACTTGTTTTCCGCCAGACTTCTGATAATCTGAGGATGGAGAGGGGGGGGGGGGGGAGGGGCAAGGGGGGGGGAGGGGAGGCCATGCGTTTCCCCCATTTGGCACATTATCTTGGTCTGTCAGGACACGCCAACCCTTTGATTTATGTCGAAAGCAGCAACCTTTTCACAACTTATGGTGATACTGCTTATGAGAGAGAGAGAGAGAGAGAGAGAGAGAGAGAGAGAGAGAGAGAGAGAGAGAGAGAGAGAGAGAGAGAGAGAGAGAGAGAGCGAGCGAGCGAGAGTCGAGAGAGAATACAAACAAAACTTTTGCTTCATGGTTTATCACACGTTGACCTGTGTCTATACTGTGTGTTGTAATTCAGTGACTTCATCAAAATAGAAGTGCAGCATTGGTGTGCAAATGTTAAATGTTGCTGATGAAGATGCTGTGATTGTAAGTACCTTTTCGTGTATTTATTCTGTAATGAAAGGTATCAAAAGGCACATCTCCTGGTTAAGTTTAAGTCAAGCATTATTATTGTCCGTCTTCCACTACTTACTGTGGTGAACTTTAAACAGACATTTTGCAGTAAATAAAGCAGACCATTGCCTTTTGCAGGGAACAACAATGGCGGAGTGACGTGGGTGCAGTCACACTCCCTTACAATTCCTGGTGATGTTACTGTCCGGACTGTCTTCGTCCTCGCAAATGACGTGTAACGATTTCTCCAGGTCATGAGAACGAAGGTGCTCTGTAAGCAGTTTTTCGTGTCCATCTCATGCAGTGTTCCCATGTCTGCCCTGCACCCTGACCCGTGTAGGAATGGGTTTATTTGTCCTGAAAACAGGATGAAGAATTAACTGCCGCCACGTGCATCCCACTAACTGGACGTGCCATGGTGCGTCTTTTAACTGTAGTTTCAGTTTTCAGTTTCATCGAGGAGGCGACACTGCGTGCGGACTAATCTATACACGCGAAACAACCAACATCCGCAAGTTTTTTGAGACCACATTCACGCATGATTTGAAGCTGATGGATAAATGCATTACCAACAAAGATAAGACAACTGAAGAAGAGGGTCTCGTGGCTACGACTCAGTGGATGTCTGGCCCACGCATTAGCCCAACGCGCTGTCAGACCTTGAGTACCTACTACAATTTTGTGTGTGTGTGTGTGTGTGTGTGTGTGGTGTGTGTGTGTGTGTGTGATGTGTGTGTAGGTGTGTGTGTGTGTGTGTGTGTGTGTGTGGAGAGAGAGAGAGGAGGTAGGAGAGGGTGTGTGTGTGTGTGTGTGTGTGTGTGTGTGTGTGTGTGTGTGTGTGTGTGTGTGTGTGTGTGTGTGTATGTGTGTGTGTGTGTGTGTGGTGGATGTACCGTGTGTGTTGATGTGTGGGCATGGGCCCGTGTGGTGTGTGTGTGTGTGTGTGTGTGTGGTGGTGTGTGTGTGTGTGAGTTGTGTGGTGGTGCGTGCGTGCGTGCGTGGTGCGTGGTGCTGCGTGGTGGTGTGTGTGTGTGTGTGTGGTGTGTGTGTGTGTGTTGTGTGTGTTGTGTGTGTGTTGTGTGTGTCTGCAGAAGTGCGTGTGCGTATGTGTGTGTTTGTGTGTGTAAGAGCTGAAATGCTCAATGAACAACAGCAGACAGTTCGGTTGAATGATGATAATGATAGTAGCAACACGGCAAAAACAGCAGCGCTCGGAAAGGGATAGAAACGACCAACGATGAAGAGGCTGTATTCTATTTAGTGTGTGTGTGTAGTAGTGTGTGTTGTTGTGTGTGTGTGTGTGTGTGTGTGTGTGTGTGTGTGTGTGTGTGTGTGTGTGTGTTTGTGTGTGGATATACACGTGTGTGTATGATGTGTGGCCATGAGCCCGTGTGTGTTTGTGTGTGTGTGGTGTGGTGTGTGTGTGTGTGTGTGTGTGTGTGTGTGTTGTGTGTGTGTGTGTGTGTGTGTGTGTGTGTGTGTGTGGTGGTGCGCTGCGCGCGCGTCGCCGCAGGCATCTGTGCGCGTTGTTCGTGTGTGCGCGCGGGTGTTGGTGTGTGTGTGTGTGTGTGTGTGTGTGTGTGTGTGTGTGTGGTGTGTGTGTGGTGTGTGTGTTTGCGTGCAGTTGTGTGTGTGTGTGTGTGTTTTGTGTGGTGTCGCAGTGGTGTGTGTGTGTGTGTGTGTGTGTGGTGTGTGTGTGTGTGTGTGTGTGT
>CM031602.1:89658314-89674849 GCA_018398815.1 Conus ventricosus | reverse complement strand
TTGAAGCACTGCAATATGTGGTGTGGACTCGCAGTCGCAAGTTTGACTTCTATGTTGGTTGACTCTTGCCTCGATTAGAGAAAACACTATGTAAGTTTACATTCGATGGGTTGTTGTTACCTGCCTGGAATGTTCGTCAGCTCATATGAGTGAACTGTGTATGTAGTCTCTGTTCGTCTGGAACAATGCTAGTTATTTTTAAGTTTGTGTACTGTGTGAGCGAGATGGTGTCACAAATAGTTACGGCAATCAACAGCGAAATACCGTGCAGAATTCCAGGCTCCCACAGTAATAACCTTTTCATCCTTATTTCGTGAATATGCTATTCTAATGTAACATAAA
This sequence comes from Conus ventricosus, assembly GCA_018398815.1. Classification (NCBI taxonomy): domain Eukaryota; kingdom Metazoa; phylum Mollusca; class Gastropoda; order Neogastropoda; family Conidae; genus Conus; species Conus ventricosus. The sequence continues at coordinate 89,674,507 of CM031602.1, read as the reverse complement.
AATCTGGATCATCACGATTAGGTCCATATAGATTCACAAGCAATATATCCAAGTCCATTACTTTTATCGAAACAAAAATTGAGTTACCAACTGGGTATTGTTATTTTTATTATTATTATTATTATTAAGTTTATTATTATTATTATTATTATTATTATTATTATTATTATTATTATTATTATTATTATTATTATTATTATCATAATTGTTATAATTATTATTATTGTGGCGGCGGTGGTGGTGGTGGTGGTGGTGGTTGCTGTTGTAGTTGTTTTAATTGTTTGTAATATGATGATAATGGTGATGATGATGATGATGATGATGATGATGATGATGATGATGATGATGATGATGATGATGATGATGATGATGATGATGATGATGTTGATTCTTGTCATAATCATATTACTCTGTTGTTTTCATTCTTCTCCTTCCTCATTTTCTTCTCTATGATCACCATTATTATCACTAGCATTATAATTATCATCATTCTAGTTGTGATGTGACAGTTGTCAGCCACATCTTCCTCTACAACCACCACCACCACCACCCCCTCCGCCCCTTTTTCTGTCTCCCCTACCCCCACCCCCACGCCCCATCCCATCCACGCCTCACTTACCCTCTCTTCTTAATCTTTGTTGGGTCCATCACAAGGATCTAGTCTCCTACTGCAATCTTTTTTTTTTTTTTTTTTTTACTTTTTAATTGCTTTATTGTTTCGAAGAGATCTTGATAGAAAAGAGTGTTGTCCCTATTGGGACCATACACATTCACTAATATGAAATATTTTTCCATTGCTGTAAAAGATAGCATTACATGATTTCCATTACTATCTCTTTTCATGTTTTATATCTTAAATTCAATGTTGTTATTTGTCACGGTCGCTAAGCCGGACGGCCCTACCACCCCTACCCACGCCTATCACACACTAGAGCAGACAACACAGCACACTAACACAGCTTTACAATCATGCACACTTCTTTATTTCACACACACACACACACTATGGCGCCACCACTCACGTCCATCCACAACTACACACCAATATTCCACTTCTTCACTGACCCACACCACCCTGCTACGACCCTGAGAACTTAAACCTATACTAAAGCACCAGTTGCGGTATATCACTGCGACCTAGGAACGCAGAGATAGCCCGCACACGTGGTGGCTAACTACTAGGGACAAGGACCAACCCAAGGGACTCTAATCTCTAAACTACTACCACCCACACCTCTCCCCAGGACCCACCCTTCTCTTTTGACCCGGGACCACTACCGCACTGGTCACTGCGTCCCTAAGGGAGGCAACAACAAGTACCCTACACCGTGCTGGCCACTACGTCCCAAAAGGAGGCAGTAGCCAACACCCATAACCCTACTGCCTAATCTCTACACCCCCTTCCTACCACAAAACTTTGACCACCTATCCCTTCCCGGAAAAAAAACTTTGCTCCTCGGCGTTGTCCGTGGCCCCTCACAAACTGACTCCTCCACGGAAGAACCTGCTCCTCGGCGCTGTCAGTGGCCTCACGAAGACGGCTCCTCCCCGCGATGGGCACCCCCCCCCCCCCCCCCCCCCCCCCACACACCCACCCACACAAGGCTCCTTCTCAACGGGACCGGCACTCGAAGGAATCTCCCCTCCTCTGAAGGCCCCGCCGGAACTGAGGGTGAAGAAGGGCCTGGTGCAGCACCCCCTCACAGGACGCCTGCTCAGGGAAGAGGAACAGGTGCCGGACAACTCCCGGAAGAGCACCCGCAGCAGGAGGAGAGCCGCCTCGCAGACGGCAAACGGCCTGGGTGGTCTCCCTCTCCCGGAAGAGCAGCAGTAACGGGACGCCGCCGCTCACCTGCCAGCACCCGGCAGCAGACTGCGGTGATCTGGCCCCAACCTCGGCAAGGAAGCAGGATACCTGCTGACACAACTGGACAGACAGACGTTCAACCACACCAGTTCTGCAACTGGCTGAAGTGGCTGCCAACAGAGACGATACAGAACCCGGCACAGGCCAAGGGCACACCAGACCCGAAGAGAACAGGAAAACATGGATTCAAGCTCAACCGCTCTCAACCGGTCTTAACTGGTTTCGAGCGGCCGACCTTGAATCCGTGTTTTCCTGTTCTCTGACAAGTAAACCCTACAAACAAACATACTGTGTAGGATTATCCGTTTTTCGATACTAATTTACTAAACTTTTCAGATTTTAGTTTTTGCTTGATCCTGCGTTTTTCCTGATCATTTTCAATAACATCATTTTCGCGCAAACATTCTTCAAATGAGTCTCTGTCTTTCATGTGAAATAAAACTACAGTCTTTAACTGTTCTCTAAAGTCTTTTAAAACTGAGTTATATTTTTGACATAAAATCCACACACTTATTCCAGCATGTCTTCCACTGAAAACCAGTTTTGACAAAGTGTTTTCTTTTTAACTATGTCTCTTTCTGCCGAACAGTCATCTATAATAAATAGTGTCTGTGTTCCTTCAAACGCTTTATAAAAGTATTCTAAACACTCACTCAATTTATTGCTAGGATCAACTAAATATATGTTATCATCTGTCCATATAAACCTTCTATCATGATATGCTTTGTTCCGTTTAAGTCTTGTACAGAAAATCACAACATAATGAAAATTATAGCGATAAACTGTTTGTAATAGGTCTAGGACAAATATTGTTTTTCCACAACCAGTCTGTCCACAAATCAATGAACAATGAGGCTCTTTTGTCATAAAGTTTAACTGCTCCATAGTTTTATAACAGAATTTAATTTACAGAATTTAATTTAATCCAGTTATTATGTGTATCATGCTCTCTGTTAAAACTTGCTCAGTATAATAAAATCCTATAAGATCTAAATGTGTAAGATTAATCCAATTTAGTTCTGTAAGATTGTTTCTATTTAAGCCAATATTGATTTTGCTGCTTGTTGTTATGAGCTTAATATCCTCACCGTTGTTAAGAACGACGACAGTAACTTTAAGTTTTTCAACGTCTAAGTTTTGCCAGCTAATTAGAATTCCTTTTAAAAGGACGTCACTAACGCCCACAACCCCATCCCTCTCCTCATCTTTTAAGACAGAAATTTCAAATATCATTGTGAACGTGTCTCCTAATGTCATTTGCGGAATAAACTGTAATTTTGTAGAAGCATCTTTAAAAAACTGATTCTCTTCTGTGGAGGATGTACTGTTTATTCCCATGCGGCTTTATTTCGATCTCTTTCCGACTATTGTCCTCTGGCATAAGACTTACATGTAAAGGGCCAGAGTTGAATGCTTTTCTGAAACTTTTTTGACGGCTAAAAAATGTAAAAGGGCTTATGAATTCAAATTTTATGTCCCATTCTAAATATGGTTCTAAGTGCCATTTGCTGTCAGGTTTTCTATTTATTTTATATTCATACTGGCCAGCATTATTTGCTTCTACATTGCGTAGTTGCTCTGGTTTAGGAAACTTTTTGTTGTCGCCAACCTCTTTGCGTTTATAATCACCATCTTTAGTGTACTCAAAACCATACAAAGCGCCTATTTCGCGTTCTGTTCAAAGTCCGCAACGTCTGCAAGGTCTTTTAATTCTAAGGTTATACACCTTACAGGCGCTAATGTAACTCCCGATTCTTCTGGTCCACGCGACAATGTTTTAGTTCAACGTATTATTTTATTTCTAAAACAATGTGCAGGTTATCACATTTCACGACTTTTCCTGTTTTGTCTGCAATTTTTATATTAAATGATCCGACCCTCCACAAACTAATCTTTTAAACTGTAAATTAGGGAATTGTATAATTTCATAATCGCAATATGCAGCTTTCCCTGATGGAAGAGCTCTTAAAACAGTTGAGGGCCTTCCATCATATAAGTTTTCATCAGTGCTCAGCTCATCCAAATGAACATAGAGTAATGAATGTAATGCAAGATCGAGCGGATTTTCTCCCTCATAAGTAGTTTTGTTTGGTGTAACTCTAAATCTATGATTGTCAGCTGCAAAGCCTAAACATTTTAGCTAGCTCTTTATCAAAATAGTAACCTGCTTCTTCTTCAGGTTTGAAGGTTAACATTGTTTTTAGATTCGCATTGTTAAGTTTGAGAGTAATGTCGAAGTTACTCATTGCTTTTTTTAGTGAGCAAAACCGTAATAACCATCAGGTACTGTTAACTGGCTAACTTTGGCCCCTGTTTTGTCAACTTTTAGAACCTTATTATTATTCTTGGATTCACTTATATTAAACCATAAGACTTTTTTAAAATATTTCATGAAGTGCACAACCATTTTGGCTCCGCAATTGTTATCAATAGCATGTTCTGAAAACGAAGGACGGTCTTGAGTTGTTATTGTTACAAACATTTTTAAACGAAATAAAATGAGTGCATTCAAATATACTGATGCAAAATTTTCTGTTGGGCCGCACTACAATTTTAAAAAAATATAACAACGATACCTTGGACATTTCTGTGACTCAGTCTGACACCTTTCAAGTAAAGGTTAGTACTCCATTAAAAAGATATCTTAACCCCCCCCCCCCCCCCCCCTATTAAAAAAAGATACATCGCGAAAGTGTGGTTCAGTCATCCGATGCATTTTTACCGAACCAGTTAAACTTTGCTGTGTTTTGGTGCATCAACTGGGTTGGAGTGTCGTATGCTGATCACTTAAATCATCCTGATCCTTTGGTGAGGTCAGGGGTACAGATTTCTTTTTTATTACCCCTTCAGGCGTATTTTGACTGAACTGCAAGCGCCATTACCAAATGACAAACCGTTTAATCCATTCGCAACAGAATAGACATGAAGGCTTTTGAAAGGACCTGTAACGAATTAAATATTAAGGCCAAGACAGACTTTAGACAAAAGTTGGATCTTAATCATGGTCTAGGCCCACCCCTTATTTTGGGGGCGTTCACAGAACGTATAACTATGACTGGAATCCTCCTTACACATCTTTCTCTTCAGGCACAGCTGATCACCTAGGGTCCATAGAGCAAGGCATAAAACAGCATGGACAAAATTTATCTTAGACACTTCTAAGGGCCTAACTAAAGCAGAATAGAACGAATTTAAAAGACTCTGTTCGTATTATGTTTGGTGTTTGCTAGGTTCGCAAGCACAAACGAGATCGAACATAACTGATCCTTCTACTGGTTTTGATGCACAAAAACAATACTTAGCAAATTTAGAGGAACGCCATTAATTCTACAGTTGATTTACCCTTTAAGTATTAAAAAGATACCAAAATGTTTTTTTCAATTTGCAAGATCGAAAGTAGACTTTGCTGTTGGCACTGGTTTATACATGCTGCCTTTGACCTCAGGCTCCAGATAGGAAAAAATAATAAACTACAATAATGAAATCCCTTGTGGCAGGCAATGAAACAGAAGGTCGGAAAAAACGAAATAAATTCTGAGCCAGTAATATTGCAAGCAGTAAACAAACAAGTCGACCCTCCAAGAATAAGTAATCCAAACCCCGCGGCCAAAGCCCGAAGACCGTTGAAGAAGTCAAAAAAAATAATTTACCATGAATATGAAAAGACAGCGCTTGTTCTTGGATTAACTGGCCTAGGATTACTGGGTCTTTATCTTTCTAAAAATTAACCCAACTATTAAGAGAACTAATGTCCATAAGTGCTCGGCCATAAAGCAACTACTTTGCTTTCAGTAGACAAAAGCCAGCTAACGACACCCCTAATATACCCGGTAAAGAGTCTATAGCTTTACCGGCTAATTTTTTTAATAAACCCGCAAGATGATCAAGCTGTTTTTTTACCCATGATTTATCAGGCGGTGATGGAGGCGATGGTGGTGAAGGCACTAACCCGGGGCCACCCCCGCCTGTAATAGCCATCACCAGTGTACTTATTGCAAATCCTAAGGCCGTTATAACGCTTGCTAATGTGACTCCTTGCTCTCTAAACAGTGTTCTTATTCTTTCTGCTAGCGTTGTGTCTTCATATAAAATTCTTTGGATAGTTTCTCTTATTCTGCTCACTTGAGTTCGTAATTGTTCTCGGTTAGTAGACGCCGCTTATATTCTTAGTAATCTCAGTTCTTCAAGTTCTTTTATTCTTTGGTTTATTTTCTTCTTTAACTTCAGGCCCTAAGTTGGCTTCATCAGCCTCAACGAGGTTTTCTTTTTCTCTTTCTATATGCTTTTCTAGTTCACTCAGTTTTGCTAAATTGTTTAATAATTCGCCTCTGATGGTTCTCAAAGCACGATCAAGGGCCTCTAATTCTCGCGTGGGTATTGGGGGGGGCGTGTATAGTTTTTAATGCTGTTTTTTTCTGAAAAAACTGGTTTCTGCTTCTATTATTTCGGCGCTGTTTTTACTTAAATCTTGAAGTTCTATGTTTTTTTATTTGGCTATCTGTTGGGAGTTCTTGTAGTGTGTTTTGAAGTTTAGCAACTGCCTCCCTATCTAATTTTGGTTTAGCAATGCCAAGGCGATTTTGCACGCTCACAGGGAGTCTTTGCCTAATTGTACCTATGGCATAAAACTTTGATGGGTCTCGTTTAGTTGTAAGCTGAACAAGTTCTCCTTGATCGTTTTTCACATACAAACGGCCATCAGCTTTTACTTCTAAATCATCAGGGTCTATAAATTCGGGAGGTTCTAGGCCTAATCTTTTGTAAAATTCTCCAATCGTACTTTCTGTTAATTCACGCCGCAATGAGAGCGTTGAGCGATGCTGTATCAAAGGAGTCATTTCACTCATGTCGTCTCCAGGATCAAAAACATCATAAGCTTCTTCACCTTCAATTCCTGCCATGTTTCTTAAATAATAAACTTTTTATTTTGTTTTATAAAAAATGTCACAAGCATATGGTTCAATTCTTGACCGCATAGAAGGCTGAAAGAGCCCTTTGGCGTGAAGGGAAATAAACGGAATATTACTGTTCCAAATAATCCATCTACTATTGATGCAGATCAAATTCTTACTGTCAAATTTCCAGACCTAGGAGCAGATGAAGTGATTGTGCCAGGCTCTGCGCAACTTACTTTCAAAATAGAACTCGAATCAGCAACAGACACAAACAGGACAGTTGTGCAGAATCTGGGACGGGCAATCGTTAAGAAAATTTCTATAAAACTTGAGGGGCAAGAAATATTTTCTTTACACAATGCAGACATATTTTTAACCTATTCTGATCTATGGCTAACCGGAATGAAAGGGCTGATCTTGCGTTTCAAGGAATCGAAAATGAAGAAGCACTAAAACATAGAATAGGCGCCGCAGATGTTAAAGACGGCAAAAAGTATGTAGCAGTAAATTTTGCGTATGGAAATCGCTTTTCCATTCCCTTAGATTTTGAGTTGTTAAGTGCGCATGCGCCATACTTTCAAGGAGCATTAAAAGACAGATTGTCATATGAACTAACTTTTAATGAATACAAACGTGTTATCAGATCATCAGAACCGAAGCAAAGTACAGCATTTCTGACATCTCGTTAGAGTTTGACGTTGTTAGCAACCCTAATTTAGCAAGGCTGATTGAGCAGCAATATCAGTCAAAATTAGCAATATATTACCAAAGAGTGATTCATCATACAACATATCCCAGAAGCAAGAATGACGCTATATGGAATTTTAGTTTTAGTGCCGCAGCAAGATCCCTTAAAGGTATTTTATTGCTGTGCGAAGATGAAGAACCATTCAAAAGAGGAAGTGAAAAGTTTATTAATCCTAAAATAACGAAAGTACAATGTTCGATTGAGGGTAGTCCTAACCAAATCTACGCTAGCGGGCTTAGACCTTATCAACATTTTGACGAAATAAGAAAATTGTTTGGAGGCGGGAGGTGTAGAAATCCAACAGTAGACCTTGTGTCTAAAGATCTACACCTTCACAGTGTTTAGGCTCGATGATTATTTAACAACAAAATACGGTTTATGGATTGACCTAAGGTCAACAGAGGATAATCAGTTGCATGGACAGTGGGAGAACTGTTAAAGACGGAATAAACATTCAAATTGATAAAGAAAAAGATGGCGATAAACCAGTTAATGTACATTTGTTTTTAATATATGATGCGCAGCTGAATATTCAAGATAACAGATTAAAAGATATACAATACTAAAATTATTTATTTTATAAAAAGCATGTCCGTTCAGGTTTATCCAAATACGCCTACAGCACCAGAGCCACCAAAGAAGGGATAGTAGAACCCCCCCAAACCATAAAAACCTTCAGATTAACAAAATTACGCAAATGCAACAAAAACTAGAGCAAGACCTTTCAAAATACAGCAAAACCAAACGAAGGATTCTGCTGCCTTTATGCTGTTACATATGTTAATACTGGAGCATCGACTATTAGTGCTGCATCAGCAGGAACGAGTGTAGGCATCTTAGCAACAGGGTAGGTGCACCCGCAGCTTTACCACTAGGAGGTTTGTCTTTAGCTCTGGCCTGTGTTCATTAGCTGTAAGTGCTGCTGGCAAAAAATTAAAAACTAAACTCCAAAAGCACACAGCTATGGTTCAACTAATAACAGCTAAACTTAGTTCGTTCAAACTGACAATTAATAAAGCGCTAGTTGACTCAAACATCACGGATGGAGAATTTAGGCGTTTACAGGCCGTTTTGATGACTATAAAAGACAAAAGTTTGATCTTCAAAAAAAGGCGAGGGCAAGTTTTTTCTCAACAGCCAGACACCGAACAGATAAAAAAGGAATGTTTAAAAAAGTAAACGAGACATTAAACTCTGTTCTAAACAGCTCGCATTAACAACGTCAAAGGGCGTTTATACTTTAGTTTATGAGTCCAAGCACTAAAAAACCGTTGATATTGATTCTGATTAATTTTTTTTAATTTAAATAAATATTTGAGTTAGAAAAGAAACTCAACATGGCTAAGATATATGAAGAACCAGACGAATTGTTTGAAGGAATGCTTAAGGATGAGCGTTTATCAAAAGCTTTAAACGATATTAATCTAGAAGTCATTGATCCAACAAACGTACAGGCAAGTGTTGTTCATGCAAAATTTCTCAAGTTCCAGGTAAACTAACAATAGACCCGCCAGTTAAAGTAATGTTAGCTGTTTTAATCGACTATATAACAATAAATGAGAAAATCTAGAAGTCTGGGTCTCAACTAAACAACAGGTTATTCTTTCTCATAATGACTTAACGCCTGGTTGGGCAGACCAAACTGCTTGCACAGTTTGATGTGGCCGCTGAAGAAGCCAAAATGAGAGGCTCTGGTTGGTCAGAGGGCGAAGTCTTAGAGATCAGATTAAAAACAGGCTAAGTATGAGCCGATTGTAGGCAAGGCTTACATTCCGCTGCCCCCAGCATTGGTAGCGAAAAGAGCAGTTCTAAACATAAAGAATTCAGACAACAAATGTTTTATGTGGTTGTGTTCTTGCAAGGCTGCATTACGCCCGTAAAAACGCAGAGAGAGTATCTAACTATGAACCTTACAGCAATGATCTTAACTTTAGTGGAAATCTTTCCTGTTAGTGTAGACCAAATTGATCAGTTTGAAGAACAAAACAAACCAATAACTGTTAATATCTACACATGGGATGAGGAAACAAATCTACTGCCTATTAGAGTGTCTAAAAACAGCCCAACAACAGGGGATCCAGACAAAAATCATGTTGACTTACTACTGATGTTTTCGCCAGCAGGGCTAACCCCATTACACATTAATACGAACAATAAGTAGATTATTGGCGCATACTTCAAAGCAAAAAAATAAACAAGAATTCTGTAGAAAATGTTTAACAATGAATTCCATCTGTTCAAGCCGCGAGTGAACATAAAAACATTGTATCAGCCCAGTTGACTGTAATACAGAACTAATTGCGCCGAGAGAAGGCAGTAAGTTAGTTTTAATAACTGGAAAAAACTGCAAACTAGTCCATACGTTAGTTTACGCAGACTTTGAGTCGCTTATTGTTCCCTATGAAGGGCCAACCCCACAGAAACTTCCGAAAACTGTCTTAATGAGTAATCATCAGATTTGTTCATTTGCCTTCATTGTTGTCAGGTCGGATGGTGTCCATTCAGTACCAGAATTGTATAGAGGGCCTATGCTGCAGAATACTTCTTAGAACGCATGCAGCAAGTGCGTAACGCCTGTTCTAATAAACTGAATCTCTCAGACATTATTATGACTCCTGAAGATCAACAACAGTATGACTCAGCCACACATTGTTGGATTTGTGGGGCGGCCTTGGTTGCCGCCGGTTTAGACCCTCATCAGGCGCAGCGAATCCGACAGTAAGAGAACATGATCACATTAGCGAAAGTCAGAGGTGCAGCGCACAGTAAATGCAATCTTCAACTAAGTTTGAACCTAAGACATGGAAGCTTCCCATCTTCTTTCATAACTTGCGAGGTTACGACTCTCATCTTATAATGAAAGCAGTAACCAGCGAATTCAGGTAGCATGCATTGCACAGTCATCAAAAAGTACATGTGTTTCACTTTAAATAACATGTCTTTTTATGACTCTATGCAACACCTGATGAGATCATTAGAGTCACTGGCTATGTCCTTAAAGTCCTGCCCAATAACAGAAAATATTTTGACCCAACACTTGTTAGAAAGGGCGTTTTACCCTTATGAGTACATGAACAGTTGGGAAAGGTTTGACGAAGATACACTTCCTCCTAAAGAAGCGTTCTTTTCTAGTCTTAGAGGAAAGGGCAATTAGTGATTCTGATTACCAGCATGCTCAAGATGCGTGGCAGAAGTTAGAGAGTAAAACGATGGGAACTATCATGATTCATACTTAATGGCTGATGTATGTTGTTGGCGGACGTTTTTGAAAATTACAGAAAGACCTGCATGAAACATTATAGCCTGGATCCCGCGCATTACATTTCTGCGCCGGGATGAGTTGGGATGCTTTCTTAAGTTTACTGGAGTACAGATTGATTTATTGTCTAACCTGCCAATGATTCAGATGATTGAAAACGGATTGCGGGAGGAATTAGTATGGCGTCCATCATTACTGTAAGCAAACAACAATACCTAGATGATTATGATCCAAGTAAAAGGTCTAACTATCTCATGTATTTAGATGCAAACAATCTGTATGGTTGGGCTATGGCGCAATCACTTCCATTACGCAACTTTAAAATGCACACAGACGGCGGTACAAATAATATTCAAGGAGCATTAAAGTGGTTGAGCAGTTTGACGCCAGATCAACAGCGTGGATACATTCTAGAAGTTGACTTAAAGTATCCTCAGGAACTCCATGACCTACATAATGACTACCCATTAGCAGCAGAAAGTCTAAAGATGGCAAAAACAGAGCCTCCTAAACTTGTGCCTAATCTTCGAGACAAAAAAAATTATGTCTGTCATTACAGACTTCTACAATTTTATTTAAGGCATGGTTTGAAGTTGACAGCAGTTCATCGTATAATTGCTTTTGATCAAGAACAGTTCATGAAACCATACATCATGAAGAACACTGATCTCAGAACTAAATCCACAGATGCTTCGGAAAAAGACTTTTTCAAGCTGATGAACAACAGCTGTTTCGGAAAGACTATGGAAAATCCGCACAAGCGTAAAGATGTCAGATTGGTCACCAAAGAGAACGAAGCAATTAAGCTGACTTCAAAACCTAATTATCAAGAATTCAGAAGATTTCATGATCAGCTTTTTGGCATAATGATGAAAAAAAAGAAAGTCAAATTAGACAAACCTGTATTTATTGGGTTTACTGTTTTAGAATTATCAAAGCTTTTGATGTTAGAATTTCTTTATGACTACTTTAAGCCCTTGTATCCAGAGTCCAGAGTACTTTACACAGATACAGACAGTTTTGTTATAGATATCCCTACTGAAGACATTTATAAAGACATGGAATTAGAAGTAGCTAAAGGGCATGCGGGATGGTACGACACATCTGATTATCCTAAAGATTCGCCTTTGCATTCAACTGTTAACAAGAAGGTTTTAGGAAAGATGAAGGATGAATTATCTGGAGGGGTGATTAAGGAGTTTGTTGGGTTAAGGTAAAAAATGTACAGTCTTTCGAGCCAGGAGAAAACCATTAAGAAAGCAAAGGGAATATCTCGCAGTGTGGTGCAGTCAAACATATCACATGACAACTACAAAGAAGCATTGTTCAATAAACATACTTTTCATCATGACAACATAAAACTCCAATCTAATCTACATGAGATGAACACAACTGTTGTAACAAAGAAGTCATTAGATAGAACAAACACTAAACGAGTATTTGTTAATCCAGAGTTTTCATATGCAATCGGGCATTGGAGAACAGCATAAACAGAGGGGTTTATATTTTTCATCAACTTTTATTATAAGATCAATCATATCTTCATCCAATTCAGCTAAATCTTTTTTCATGTTTGCTTGATGTGCTCGAATTTTTTTTTATTATTTCAAGATATTCTTTTCCCCAATCAGAATTTGAGATTTTGGGTTGTAGGTAATCTGGATGTTTTAGCATCTCTTGATAAATCTTCGCAAGTGTTCCCCTAATAACAGAATTCATATCATATGATTCCCGTATCAATTCCAAGGTTTCTTTCTTTATCATTCTTGCTTCGTCCTGAGCTTCCATTTTAAACTCAAATATATTTATGTAAATTAAAAATTAATTAAGCAACTGGAACCGTGTCTGGTGGGATTATCTGCAGTTCTTCCTTCACAAAAGATCTTTGAGGGGCTGGTTGTTTTGTTGTGTCAGTTTCTAGTAAATAATACACGGGCGGATTCATTTTTACAATTCTTTTTATTTCATATGGATCAACACTCCAAACTGGATCGGTTGCCCTGATGCGAGTGTCCCCTTCTGCTTCCCCCGGTAAATAAAGGTACCTTACTTTTAAACCAAACGGTAATAGTTTGCTGGGTGTACTGGAGTCTTCAGCAACAACATTTATTGTTTGTTTTTTGATTGCTTGTACTGGTTTTAACCCTTTAAATTCTTCATTATTCATTGCGCGCAAAACTGAGGGCAGTCTTCTAACCCATTCTGTGTTGCGAGAATTGTCAATCAGCTCTCTGTGATACTGGTAGGAAAAAAGTCTTTCGGATAACTGTTTGTTAAAGTTTTCAACTAAAGCCTGTGATCTGTGAACTCCTGGAATGCCTCTTTTAATGGTAACTCTATGTTTTAACAATAATTGATTCACTTGGCCTTTAAATTCTTTTCCATCATCAACTTGAATCATGCGAGGATAAGTTAAGGGGCCTCGCTGGTATATCAGTTGTATGGCAACAGCAACAGCAGAAGCACTCTTTTGTGTTAATGGTTCCGCATCTTTGTATCTTGAAGCTATGTCAATGACTGTGAGTGCGTACTTAAATCTTTTTCGTCTAATCGTATCATGGGGTAAATATAGAAGATCCATTTGATGGGTGTCGTTCGGTATTGTATTCACAAAGTGCGGTCTCTGTATTCGTCTAGGCGCAGGTAAATAAATTTGCCAAATCGCTTGTTTAGATAACCATTCCTTTGCTGTTTGTTCACTGCCTCCCGCTGCTTGGCTTAGCTTTTTTATTGCCGTGATTCCCTTCCAATATCCTTTTGGCGAATAATAGATTTTGTTCATTTTTATTCAGCCAATATTATGTGCAACAAAATACACAACGGTCATGCCAAAAACAATAAACACGATTTCTTGCATCTTTTGTTTTTCTTGATGGTTGATAAAAGTCACTGAATTTTAGTGGGGGCAATGTCTCGATTGGTTTGCCTGTTACAAGATGATATTCTTTTATTGCCTGGTCAACATCTTTAAATGTGTAAGCCGCATGTCCCTGTTTTTTCAGTTTGTTATTAATAAAATCTAACTGCTCAATTCTCTGCTTTTCATAGTGATCCTGTGCAGCTGCTAGTTGCTCCATAGCTTTGTTATGTCTTTTTCTCTCGCCGTCATCCCGCAGTTTACTAAATGCGTAATTACTTCCGCTAAAAGCAAGCGCATTCACTACAGCGCCGCCTATCATCATCACGAGTGAAGCCATTTTTTATAAATGTATTTTTTTTTAATTTTACATATTGATACTGTCTGGAATTATTCCTTGCTTAACTAGAAAATCTTTCGTAGCAAACGAAGCTGTAATGATAGCAATTAGCTTTGCTGAATCCTCAAAGTCTAGCTTGCCAAGATCTGCTGGTTTAATTTTTAACAAGCTTTTACCAAGCATTGTGTATCCTATACTTAGGCCTCCAATAACAGCAGAATGGTATACAAGATTGGTAACAGTCTTTTCGGCGCTCATTTTTAAAAACAAAATAATAATTATATTTAGTAATAAAACATGAACACCGATGATCTACTAAACATTCCTGAACTTATGATTACAAATGACCAGGTTGATGAGCAAGCTATTATGCCAAAAAAGGAAAGGCTATATTCTTTGGCAGCATGTGGAAAAACAAAACAGTTCCTTGGAAATGAATTCAGCATTGAACAGATTCAACAAATGTCGCCACAAGACATTGTAAAGTATCATAACAGGTATGAAGCGCAACTAGGATCAAGAATGGTAAAAAGTGTCAGAGAAACAGTTCTTAGTTTGTACACTAAACTAGTCAGTAGATTTGCGCCTATTGATTCTGAACAAGACTTTATGTATGATTTAACGCAGGATCCAGTTTTAACAAAGACATTAGAGTCTCTAGGATGCGATCTATATTACAGATTTGGAACATTATTATCGCCGTTAATCATGGGATTAATTACTTTTAATCATACAGATTTTGTTTCCCTTAAAAATGACCGAGCCAGAAAATCAGCAGAATCAGAATCAGAAAACATTGAATCAGGTGAAAGTGATCAGTAAAAAACCTCCTCATCCTGGACGCGTTGCAGCAGGAAAAAGATTAGCAGAGTGGAACAAACAAAAAAAATTAAAGGTACAAGCACAGAATATAACTCAAACTGAAAAAGTGCTGGAGCCGCAGCCAGTTGTTTCAACACCAGCTATAAAAACGCCAGAACAAGTTGATTCAAGATCTACGCCGCCAAAGTCTTCACGGAATATTGTACTTAAAGCAATTGTCATTTTTGGTGTCATTGCTGCTGGGGGTGGTTATTACGGTTATAAAATATATAAACAACGACAGCAAAACCCGAAGCAGTCAAAAAAATATCAACCACTAAATACAGAAGCCGAACAAAAAAGCATGCCAAAACCGCCAACAACAAAAGTTCATTTTGATCCATTTCAAATGCAATAACACTTTAAGAACTTAATAAATAATTATAAGTTGACTTGAATAAAAACTTGGTAGAACTTAGAGGATGACTTAATTACAATCTTGAGGTGACTTAAGTTAAGAACTTGAGGTGACTTGAATAAGAACTTATTAAGAACTTGAGGTGACTTGAGTAAGAACTTGATTAAGAACTTAGAAGTGACTTGAGTAAGAACTTAGAAGTGACTTAAGTAAGAACTTGAGGACGACTTGAGTAAGAACTTAGAGGTGACTTGGGGTAACTTGAGTTAAGAACTTAAAAGTGACTTGAGTGTGTGCATGCGTGGGGTGGGGGTGGGGCGGGGTGGGGTGGGGGTGGGTAGGGTGGGGGGTGTCCCGCCCGCACCTCAATCAACTAGGCCAAGTGATCACATAGGGTCGTTTGGCCTAGTTTGCCGCTGAGCTTTGCAGGTACTGCCGTGCTTTGCAGGTCAAGTGAGCACATATGATCACTTGGCCTAGTTTACTGCTGTGCTCCTCTTTTCTCAACCAGGCTTGCAACTGGCTTTGGTAGAGTTACAGCAGTTACTGCTGTAGCCGAGCTTTTATGGCGGCTCTAATCACCAGTAGTTAGTACATCTGTCATTGTATATTTGGAGCATTTATCTGGAGATAGTGCTGGCTACACACTACTCCTCTCCATACTGGTAGATGTACTAAGGTCTGCCTAGCCCTATCTAGTTTGTTTGCCAGAACTCCCGAAAATCGCTATTCAGTTGCATAAGTCTAATGATAGTTTGACGTTTGCTACACAGTTCATTTATACTGATTCCTAGCTTGTGAAATTTGGGATAGTTTAAAAAACACACAGAAAGTTGAATAAGTTTTCTAGCATACGAATCAGCCATGTTCACCTGCGCCTTAAGAAATAAACGCCATGTTTGAAGCGTTTTTGTTTTTTTAAACATGACTTGAGCTGTCTCAAGCCAGCGCCCAACAATCAATGCATGATGGATTGTTTTGCTTCGGCCGACTTTCAACAATGCAGCG
>CM031602.1:89643314-89653314 GCA_018398815.1 Conus ventricosus | reverse complement strand
ATTATACAGTATGCATTATGGAGCATCTACAACCATTAAAATCCACGACAGTTTGAAGTTAGTACCATGTACATGTAACTTGTATAATAGTGTTAGAAGTTTAATGTTCTGTAGACAAAAAAGTGTTGTTTTAGACACTGTACAGTTCAGAGAGAATTCCCTGTCTGTGTAGCGCTTACACAATTTCATCTTACCGAGCTTATAGAAAGTGAGATTCCCCCCCCTCTCTCTCTTCTCTCTCTCCTCTCTCTCTCTCTCTCTCTTCTCTCTCTCTCTCTCTCTCTCTCTCTCTCTCTGTCTCTCTCTCCACAAGTGTTGGGATGGGTGTGGATGCTGTGTGTCTGTCTGACTCTTACTTTTAAAAGTTTAGATTGTGTAACGATTATTCCTTACACACACACACACACACACACTACACACACACACACACACACACACACACACACACACACACACACACACACACACACACACACACACCATGCCAACTTCAAAACATTATAAACACATTTCACCATAAACCAGCAGTATGAAATGATAGGCACAAAATCAGTACACACCACCACACGCATGCAGATCAATATTTCACATTAACTAAGTTGTCAATACACAGAGAACTTAACCATCAGATATCAATACACTCCACAACATAATATGCAGATAAATGTGTGACATAAACGAAGGTTTCAATACACGTGGAGCTTTAACCGTCAGATATGAATACACGCCATCACACAGCGTGCAGATCAACATTTAACTTATTACTTTTTTTAGTGTAATCTCATTGGCATAGACCTCGCTGGCACCGTCAGTAGTGTCCCAACAGACACAGTCCATACACTTGGCTGCACCGAGCCCAAGTAGTCTGTAGCACCAACCAGGGTGCCCACTCTGCAAGTAGAGCCGCCCACAAACACAGTTGAAGCGAAGTCAATCAGGATACAGCAAACTACGCTGAACTACCGACGAACGCAGTTAGAATGAAGGCTCAAAAGGTAGTGCAAACTACGTCGAACTACCGACGAACACACTTGAATTGTAGTACCAAGGGTACAGCAAACTATGACGCACTACCGACCAAGCGATCAGCCTGTCCACGTCACTTGACGGAGACAGCGACGAACAAAAGCATATACAGTCCCAGGCCGGACTCTGGCCTCCCCGTTTTTGTACTCCCAGTTCTTATAGAACAGGGAGTACTTTAGAATGGGAACGAAGAAATGCTGTGTGTGTGTGTGTGTGTGTTGTGTGTGTGTGTGTGTGTGTGTGTGTGTGTGTGTGTGTGTGTGTGTGTGTGTGTGTGTGTGTGTGTGTGTGTGTGTGTGTGTGTGTGTGTGTGTGTGTGTGTGCGCGTCCGTCTGTCCGTGGTCAAAATGTGTTCCACTCACTCCAGACAAAGCTACTAGGCCGATCCT
The DNA here is from genome assembly GCA_018398815.1 of Conus ventricosus. Classification (NCBI taxonomy): domain Eukaryota; kingdom Metazoa; phylum Mollusca; class Gastropoda; order Neogastropoda; family Conidae; genus Conus; species Conus ventricosus. The sequence continues at coordinate 89,651,899 of CM031602.1, read as the reverse complement.
TCTGAAAATTTGAAGGTGTGTTCATTATGGGTCATGGATGATGCCGATGTTTTAGTTTACGTTATAGCCGTCACTAATGGCTGTAACGGCCTGTAACGGTTTTTTTCTTCTTTATAGAATATCGCAGAAAGTACTTGGCCATCTTTGTGAAAATTAGCAGGTATTTCATTATAGGTCACGGATGATGCCCGGTGGTTTAGATTACCCCGTTATAGCCGTTACTAACGGATGTAACGGCCTGTGACGGTTTTTCTACTTTATGGAATATCTCAGAAGTACTTGGCGATCTTTCTGAAAATTTGTAGGTATGTCATTATGATTTGCGAATAATGTCACATGTTTTAGTTTACCGCTATATTTGTTACTAACGGCTGTAACGGCCTGTAACGGTTGTTCTTCTTCATCTCAGAAAGTACTTGCCGATCTTTTGTGAAAATTAGCAGGTATGTTCATTATGGGTCACGGATGATGCCCGATGTTGTATTTTAAACCCTTATAGCCGATACTAACGGCTGTTACGGCCTGTAACGGTTTTTCTTCTTTGTGGAATATCTCAGAAAGTACTTGGTCGATCTGTGTGAAAATTAGCAGGCATGTTCACTATGGGTTACGGATAATGCCCGATGTTTAATTTTACCGTTATAGCTGTTACTAATGGCTACACCTGCCCATAACGGTTTTTCTTCTTTATGGAATCTTTCAGAAAGCACATTGTCGATCTTTCTGAAAATTTATGGATATGTTCATTATGGGTCACGGATGATGCCTGATGTATTATTTTACCGTTATATCCGTTACTAGCGGCTATAACTGCCCATAACGGTTTTTCGTCTGTATGGAATATCTCAGAAAGTACTAAGCCGATCTTTCTGTAAATTTGTAGGAATGTTCATTATGCGCGACGGATGATGCCCGACGTTTTAGTTTACAGTTATCGTCGTTACTAAGGGCTATAACGACCCATGACGGTTTTTCTTTTTTTATGAATATCTCAGAAAGCACGCGGCCGATATTTCTGAAATCTTTTAGGAATGTTCATTATGAGTCACAGATGATGCCCGATGTATTATTTTACCATTATAGCCATTACTAACGGCTATAACGGCCCCTAGCGGTTTTTCTTCTTTACGGAATATCTCAGAAAGTACGTGGCTGATCTTTCTTAAAATTTGTAGGTATGTTTCTTATCTCACAGATCTCCTTAAAATCTATACCCCCTCTCGACAACGACGCTCCTGTGCTGACGACCGCCTTCTACGAATGACTCGCTTCAGGACTACTGCTGGTGAAAGATCCTTCTCTTTTCAAGCTCCAGCGACGTGGAACAGACTGCCAGACTCTCTCAGACATTCAGATTCTATCCCTTCTTTCAAGTCTAAACCCATCTATTTTCTCATAATTAATCAATGCTGTGGGCGATGGGGTGGGGGTGGGGGGGACAACCTAACTCATAGCCGTCTGGGCCTGTTCAAATGTAGTGTATGTGTATGTTCTCCATTACATGTATTTGTTGTATGACTGAACGTTATAGGATTAAGTGTTTGCAGTGATACTTGAAAAATAAGTGAATGTCACACTCGTAGGATTAGGATTTGTTTGTTATTGTAGTAATAGTATTTGTAGCTAGGTGTAGGGTGTACTATTGTATATGAGAAGGGTGAATGTAGTATGACTTTGTAAAGCGCTTGGAGAAATTCGTTTGATTAAGCGCTATATAAGAAACCATTATTATTATTATTAATTATGGGTCACGGATGATGCCCGATGTTTTAGTTTACCATCATAGCCTTTACTTACTATAACGGCCCATAACGGTTCTTCTTTTTTGTGTATTGTCTTAGAAAGTTTGTGGCCAATATTTCTGAAAATTTGTAGGTATGTTCATTATGAGTCACGGGTGATGTCTGATGTTTTAGTTTACCGTTATATCCATTACTAACGGCCCATAGTGGTTTTCTTCTTTATGGGAAATCTCCGAAAGGACCTGGCCGATCTTTCGGAAAATTTGTAAATATGTTCATTACAGGTCACAGATGATGGCCGATGTTTACCAAAATAGACATTACTAATGGCTACACCAGCCCAAGACGGTTTTTCCTATTTATGGAATATCTCACGGCTATTCAGGATAAACTGGGAGTATGTTTATATGCTTTGCATCATGTTGTTTCTATCTCGCTCCCGTTTTTCTTTTACGTCATTGTCACGACCGACCCTGGAGGTCTGCCCTGACAGGATCGGTCTAGGTGGGAGTGAAGGGAGTGACTGACCTCACACGCCCCGCAAGAGACCACACAATAAAGATTACGATACAACACCCCATTATTCATACCAACATACAGTCATAAATAAGCATTCCAACACACACAACATTCACAATCACAATCAAGCATTCCAACACACACAACATGCACAATTATAAATAAACATTTCACCATACGACGTACACAATCACAATCACAGCATTTCAACACATGTGACATATACACAATTATAAATAAACATTTCCAGCATCCATCCCTTCCCACACCATGGAGTGCCTCCACACCCCTGCCTCTCCCAAGTCTACTGGGAGCACCCTGTCGCACTAGCTGCTCCGAACCGGGTCGGAGCACTAGGTGCTCCGAACCGGGTCGGCTCTTGAAGAGAGTCGTTCAAGGCCGACACCCTCGACACACACAAGCAGGCAGTGAAGAGCGCGTCCCGGGGGGGGGGGGGGGGGGGAACGTGGCGTTGTTACTGGAGGTCCTGGACGGGGATCAGGGCCGGCCAGTCAAGCCGGCGGGCTTTTCTACCAGTCCGCGGTCCCGACCAGAGCGTGGCCTCAACCAGCGCGTGGCACCAACCAGTCCACGGTCCCAACCAGAGCGTGGCCTCAACCAGCACGTGGCACCAACCAGTCCGCGGTCTCAACCAGAGCGTGGCCCCAACCAGAGCGTGGCACCAACCAGTCCAGACTCCAGGTGAAGCCCCCGGGAGGAGGGAAAAGGTAGCTGGGAGGAGAGAAGAAAGGGAGGGAAGGAAGAAGGGTACTGGAACCCCGCCGTCAGTACAGTCTGACCCATGCTGTTAAATCCTAACAGCCACTCGCATGATGGGCGAGGGGAGGTCTACTAAACACACCAACAACGCCAGCTCAACACAGACCTGAGCGTAACACAGCACACCAACCAAATCAGGAATGTTCATTAAAGTCTTCTCACACGAAGCAGGTAAAAGACTGCATTAAATCAACAGGCTATAAAACAAATATGAATTATCTTCACCCTTCTCTCACTCACATTTAACAATTTCCTTTCTTAGGAAATAAACCAACACAGCGACCATCGCTTTATAACTGCCACCACATTTGCAAATAATAATTCAATGGCATAATTGTCACATTTTATAGCCACATTTTAAAATAACACAAATCTCCAACCACGCATCCGAACGACAAATCATGCGTACGCACGCTCGCAAAAATAAAACTCGTTCTTCTTGCACACACAAACAGACGGTGGCCGAAGGATAAGAGTCCGGCAAATGTAACAAAGGGCGGACGAGCGAGACCAAGCAAGTACCAACCCTGAATCACCCGGGTTCTCTCCCTCCCCACCGACTACCTCACACCAGATGCATAAACAGGAGAAAAGAATTTTAGATTAATTTAGGATGGCCAGGTTAAAGATTAAATTTAAAACCAGAGAAAAAGGTCTCAAACAATATTTCTTTTACAATTTTGCAAACAAAAGAAAATTGCGCAAAAGAGAAGAATAAGCCGGCTAACAACAACAAAACCAAAAAAACAAACCACGAAACTGGATGCTTACCAGCTACCCGTGGTTGCCCACGAAGAGAGGCGGGTCAAACGACTCTCTCTGCCTCTGTCCAGTCAGAGGAAAGGGCACAGAGCGGAAAAAAGAAGTGATGTCCCTCTCCTACAGGCCGACTGTAGAAATTGAAGGAACCGACTGTAACCTTCGCATACGGTGAAAAAACCAGACCGGAGCAGGCGCTCCCAGAGCATCTTCCGCTCGAGTGAAGAGCTAACCTCCCTCAGCGATGGCGGCCAACATGCCACGCTACGTCCAGTGAGCAATACTTCAAACTAAAAGAAATAAACACTGCACAGGTAAAAAGACAGGCGAGGGGGCCGATAGCGCCAGTACAAGAAAAAGATACCCACCACCCTGAACCTGCGGGATGAATGCACGGGCAGTGGAATTAGAGAGAGAGAGAGAGAGAAAGTAACCTAACCTGAACTAAACCACACCAAAGTGCAACCACACCCCAAGCCACATTAAGGGACAGATATACGACAACAACGACGAAAAATAAACAAATGAATAATTCCGCCACCCCCGTTGGGTCAAACGTCGTAGGCCTCGTGACAAACTCGTGGAAAACCCCCCCTTTTAAAAGTATCTGTTTCTCTGAGATACAGTGCCTTTGAACCTTGACGCATGTGCAAATTCACAACAATGGACCGAACCCCCAAACCCCCTGTGATCGACAGAGTACGATAAATCCAATACAAACATTCTACGATAGAATCACACCGAGAAATACATAATACTAAATTTATCAACCAAAATAAGCGAAACCTTCCAACCATGAAAGTAACAATCCGAACCATTGGTGATTCATACCGTTAACATCACTGAAGTGAAAAACTGTCACTACACCTGATACAGAGACCAAAAGGGGATATGACCCTGGTTGAGGGGGAAGGTCCCTCTGACTGATTTCCAATGTGCTGCTACAGAGCTCGGGTAAGATAGTCAGCATCCGTATTGCTGGAACCTTTGTTGACGGAAAGTGAAAGCATGACTCTGCAGTTCCACTGCCTAACTATGATCGACGACTGACCGGCCGGATCGGTCCAAGCACTGGAGAGGATGATGATCGCTCTCCAGTACAAACTTCCCGGGCCCTACTTCTTTTGGGCACACCAGTGCGCGTCCAAATCTGCCAGCGAGCTTCAGCAACCGTAGGGGGACTGATTGTCCTAGGCGGGACAGCCTCTGGGTACCCAGTCGCGTAGTCTACCGCTACCGAAATGTAGCGGTTGACCGCGATTGGATCGTGGCTTAATGGGTCCCACCAGGTCGACACCGACCTTGCTGGTTTGGCTCCCCAACCAGTGGCACTGACCTTTGGGGGAAAACGCCTCAAGCGCCCCTTAGGCGTTGTCCGTTGGCAGGTATCGCAACTGCGGCAGTACTGCCTAACCTGTGAGTTCATCCCCCGGGCCAGAAGAAATCCTGTCTTACACGCTGGAGAGTCCGCTTTGAGCCCATATGACCTGCCATGGGTGAATTATGGGCCTGCCGGAGAACAGATTCTCTCAAGCTTTGGGGAACAACAAGCTGCTTGGCCACACGATCTGCCTGAGTGAAAACCCTAAAGAGGGTCCCCTTATGGAGCTTGAAGCTCACCTTGGCGTTTTTGGGCAGACTGAGCGGGGACGATTCTACCAGTTGTCGCAAACGTTGGACATCCAAGTCCTGGCCTAAGCCCAAACCCAATGGAACCCCAGGATCGGCCCTAGCAAAAACCCTGTCAGAGATCGGCTAAACAAAACGGGACGAAATTTCCCTTTTTCCCCTGTTCTTAGCTTTGGGGGTGGGGTGACTCCCACACACGCCTGTTTGGGCAGTCCGGGGACACGACTGACTGGGGGCCCGGTCTGCGAAGGTGAAAGTTTCCCCAATGAAAAGGGAAATACAGAGGTCGTCCCCCGTAGGGCCCTTTACTTCGCCCCCGAATGGGGGGTGGAGATGGGAAAATGAGCACAGAAGGAGGGGGTAGGTAAAAACCACCCCCAACCCGCACATTTAAAACCCTAGCGCCCCGCCAGGTTTCGGGGGAAAAACCAAAATCCTTATCAAAAAAGAGCGTTGATGCTCCCAAAACCCCTGGGGTGTCGACCAAGGGAACCCAAAAACAGAGAGAAACAATGGGCACTCGGGAAACACCAAAAGCGGGGTGGAACCCACGATGGCCCAGGGGACGAGGACTTGGAAAGGATAGCCCCCCGATACCAGCGGGTTTTTGGGCAATATTTTTTTTTGTGGCCAGGACCCACCACAAAAAAAACACAAATCGGGGGGCTGAAAAACCCCCTTTAACTGGGGCTGCCCTTTTTCACCCCGTAGCAGTTGTCGGCGCCTTTTTGCCACTAAAACCTGTGGAGGGCTTGCCCTCCCCTATCGGGGGGATGGCCCCAAAAACCCGCGGCTTTAGCAAACACCTCGCGGGAAATCGCAGCCGCGAAAACCCGAGGTGCTGTCCCCGCCTATCCGGGTTCCCCCCAACCTTTGGGGGCAAAGGGGTTTTGGTTTAGCTTTTTCAATGAGGATCAATCCTCCACTCCAACTTAGCCAAACTGACGCCCCTACCCTGCGTTTTTTCGCTTTCACCAAACGCAAAGAAAGGGCTCGTCGTTAATTTTTTATGGACCTGAAATTTCCCCTGTACCCTCTTGGGGGAAGGGGGAAAAAGTTACGCAGACCCAAATGCAAATCCCGCCCCGGGCGCGCCTTCGTTTTTGAGTTAGACACACTCCCCTTCATCACCAAAAATCCGAAAAAAGGGGCATAGCCTTTTGTTCCTCAGACAATTTTGGGATGAAAACAAACCCTTTTCAAAAGCTCTAGGAAAATATCAAAAGTTCACTAGGGCTGCTTGGGTGCTTTAACTTTTGGGCCCCCAACTCTATCCCTGCCTGGGGGTTAACCCCCCGATTTCAGTTTCGGGAGGGCCCCCGAAAAAGTTGGGTTTCCCTCCCTCCCTAGCAAGCCCCATCCCGTCTAGTTCTTCCCCACGGAGGGCTTTCCCGGGCTGCCAAACCCCTTCCCTATGGGCCCATCTTTCCTTTCGGGAGCCCCCTCCCTACGCCCATCTTTTCCCGTCTGGCAGCCCCCTCCCCCCGGAGTTTCCCCCCCCCTAAAGTTTAGCGCCCCCCTCTCTGCGCAAAAGCTAAACCTTTCCCCACGGGGGGCTTTTCCCGTCGGACCAAAACCCCTTCACTTCGCTGCCCCCCCTCCCCCCCCCCAAAACAAAAAGGAAAGGAGGGATGGTCCTGGGCGGGATTCAACCCCCAAAAACCCCCCCCCTGAGGGTGACCCCTTTTTACCCTCCCTTGGGGCTCGGGCCCCCCCATGGGAAAGGGCTCCCGGGGGAACCCCTTACGAGGGGAAGCATGGGGAAGAGAGGGCTTCGGGTTTTTGTACTCAACAAAAGCCCACAGTTGTTTCACTATACTTGAGCTTCCCAGCGCCAGTCGGTTCCCCGCAGAAAGAAACCCCCATGAAGAAGTTGGGGTACTCACTGGGCTTCGGCTACAGCACGGGGAAAAGTGGGAAATCACTTAGTCCCAAATGTGGTACTAATATAGGGATACTTTTTTTAAAACCCTTTTTCTTGACGCACGAGGGCGCCCCAAAAACCAGCACCCGGAAAGTCGCCATGACAAAATTTCCTACGGGTTTTTAAAAACGGGGGGAAAAACGATTTCCCCTTGCAAAAAAAAATATTTTAGGGGGTGGGGGGATATGTGTTATGTGTGTTGGGGCGTGTGTGCGGACAAATTCCGGCTGCTCCCATTTTTGGGAAAAACCGCGCTCCACAGCACGAGAAAAAGTGCGGTGGGGCCACCAAAAAAAACAAAAAAAACAAAAAACCCATGTCCGTGCCCCCCCTTGGCAACACCCCAAATCCAAAGGACGAAGGGAAAAGTGCGGGGGGGCTGGCCAAAAAAACAAAAAAAACTTTGGGAAAAGGAATTCCCCGGGGAGGGGGAAAAAAAGAGACATAAAGTCCGATACAACCCCCCCGTACTCAAAACCACCCCGGGAAAAAAAAAAAAACTGGCTAACTACAAAACAGGAAAAGGCAACTGAGCAAACAAAAGAAAAGGGAAGGGCTTAACCCGGGCCCTAAACCCCTAAGGCACCCGGCGGGAAAGGGGGTCTGGAAAGTGGTCGAAATCCCCCCGGGCTCACCTCGACTCCCGAGTCACCCGGGTGTTCCTTCAGGCCAAACCCGAGACCCCTTCACACTAGGTCACCCAGCCAAACCCCCCACGAAAAACCCGACAACCCCAAATAAAACGTATACAAAATAGACAGGGAATAAACAGGGAACCCGCGAAAGAGAAGGAACAGTCAGAGCCCCTCACATCCCGGGCGAGCCACCCCAATTTTCACGACCGACCCCTGGAGGTTTTGGGCCCCGACAGGAAACGGTCCCAGGTGGGGGGTGAAAGGGGGTGACTGACCCCACCGCCCCGCAAGAGGGCCAACAATAAAAATTACGATACAACACCCCATTTTTTTTTTTTTCATACCAACAAACAGTCCTAAATAGCATTTCCAACAAAACCCCCAACATGCCCCAATCAAAAATCAAAATTTCCAAAACACCAACATGGGAAAAATTATAAATAAACATTTACCATACGACGTTTAAAAATAAAATCACAGCATTTAACACGTGACAATTTAAAAATTAAATAAACATTTCCACATTTCCCCCCTTCCCACACCTTGGGAATGCCTCCCACCCCTGCCTCTCCCAAGTTTACTGGGGGCACCCCCGTC
>CM031602.1:89627915-89632915 GCA_018398815.1 Conus ventricosus | reverse complement strand
AGAAAGCCATGACAATACTGCAAAACGCATCTAAATGCAAACGAGACACATGACCACACACATGATGCCAAATTCCATAACATTATGCTAGAACATATATCCACTCAAGAAAGGGTATTATGACACACGCATGTGACGACACAGCGGAGCAGCCCAACTAGACATAGGTCATGATAGCATGATTTGAAAGAAATTTAGACCTGACAAGACATCAAAAACATCAGAATGAATGACTTCTTCAAAACCAAGACCATTGCGTTGGTATTATCGTTTATGTCTGCGCGTGTGTGTTTTCTAATCAGCAATAAAGCGGCGAGCCCTTGGACCATTCTTGAAACCTCTATGCATTCTGATCCAGAGGCAGAAATCTTATGGGAACAATTTCACTGTTTTATGAAAACTATGATCGTTGTTTTTTTTATTTATTATCATTTTTTTTTCATCACTGGAAAAACTGTCCTCCCAGTGAGTGGATTGTTTCATAAGCACAGGCTCTCTTTTCATTGCCTCTGTCTACTTGCCTTTGACCCTGTTTCCCAGACGTTGCAGCACACGTTGTATCTGGCGTGCCCTGCGTCGTTCCAAGGCCACGCTCAGCATATAGAGGACCGACTAATCGCCATAGTGAATGGTAAGACAAAGGCTTCACAGCAGAGGGGATGTCCTCAGGCATGACGTTTTGTGTGGCATCAGCACACCAGAACATCCACCAGGAACCACCACGGGCGTCAGTCACTGAGATGGGAATGGTGCGGCGTGCGAGTCCAAGTGATGTGATTTTTTAGAGTTGACCAAAAACACAAGGGGGTTAGTGTGAACGATGATGTAGATATACACCTGACCTGCCGTTTTCACGCCATCAGCAGTGTGTTCAGTATGACCCAGCATGCAAACCATGGTCATGGCACCCAGGCTGCCCTTAAAGGGAGAGGGACACACAGACTGGTCTGATGGTGTAAAGTCCAAGTAAAAAGATGCAGTATGGTGGACAGAACAAACCCCATTCCCCAACACGGGACCCGGGAGGTCACCACCTGCCTTCTGCCCCACACCTGTAGGTCTGGCCTGGCCGGGTGAACACAGTGACCCACTGTCAGACACACCAGGATCAAGACAGACACCTGGACACTGACAGGTACAGAAAGCTGCACAGGGAACACCAGGGACTGTACCTCCACCACCTGTCTACCCACACATACTCCCCCCAGTACACCTGGTCAGCCACACATACTCCAAGCATACACATCCCCTTTAGTAACTTGGACATAAAAGCCAAACACTAAGGCTGTGCCTATGCTTCTCTTCTCTTCACGAGGGAGAAAACAAGTTTTAATCCATTGCCCAGCAAGGTAACACGGGAAAAGACAACAGTCACAGCACGTACAGCAGGTGATCCCAATATCCTGCGACAAGAAGAGAAGAGAAAGGAAGGTGAGTGACAGTTTTTGAGGTCGAAGCCTGCGGGTAGTTCTGGGACAACACAGCGAAAGGAACATCTGAATGCACAGAGCGTAACGGGGTATGGTGGGTGAGCCAGTGACGGGGAGATAGTGCAGGTCACATCCGTCACGTCCAGTGTCTGTAGCTGTGGTGTGGGCAAACTGCCAGTCACCTGCTGCAGGCCACTCTGTGACGGGTTTTGAGGACGGTCAGTGAGGAAACTGCATTGAACTCCGGGACTTGGTGTGGGTTGGTGACTCTGATGATCTTTTGCGTTCAAACACATCCGTCAGTGGGTTACCTGTCAACGCAACACCTGAATGATTCGTATTTTTTAAATATGTCCATGGTTAGTGTGGAGATTTGGTTATGACGGGCATCAAAAATGACCGGGTTAGACAGTAGTGGAAGAGAAAGAGTGGTGAGATCACAACGTTAAGAGCCAGAAACACCAGCATGGTGTTGTTCCACAGACTTGAGGCTTCAGTCTGCTGTCGCTGGCGTCTAATAACGTATGTCAGGAAATTTATCGGCACTGAACTCTGTCTTGCAATAAAAAGAAAGACCCGGGCACTTTGCAGTTCGGGGACACGGGTGATTACAAAAACCGTTCATCATCCAGCTGTTACAGTGCAGAAACCCATCACACACGTGGTCGGGATGCAGACAGACATGGGAACCCCGGCACCTGTAGAACCCTGGACATGTGAACTGCTCACAGTGCATCCTCATCCTCATGACCCGGACAGTCGTTCATGGCATTGCAGGGGACAAAGACAGGCAGACAGTAACCATCACCGGGACACTGGAAGTGGGTCTGTGGACACACTGTGGTCCCATCCTGATTCACTGTCAGGTGAAAAAAGGCAGCGGTTCAAAGAAAATTTTGCCATGGACCTTCGATTAAAGACTACCACAGCGGGGGGTGGACGATATGGTCATATCAATGTAATAAGTGTCATTCAATACGAGGGCTAAAGTACGGGCCCTCTATTCTGGGCATGTATATATCAATCAGAATTTTGTACAGCCTTCTTCATCTGCAAAATTCATGCATTCTTGCCCCAGTTGCACCACTGACCGTAGAAAACACTGAGATAAAGACAAAAACGACAGTGTCAAACTTTTAATAAAGCTATCAAATGACGAGTTAATTTCTCTCTCTCTCTCTCTCTCTCCTCTCCTCTCTCTCTCTCTTCCTCTTCTCTCTCTCTCTCTCTCTCTCCTCCCCTTTTCTCTCTCTCTCTCTCTCTCATCCGACGGAATTTTGTGACTTAAACAGGGGTGAAAGAGAGATGCTTTATGTATTAAGCAAAAGCTGTCTCTACCGTACTTAAATCACCTGTCGAACGACGTTTTAAACTTGCCCTCCGCAATTAGATTGTGACCCCACATCATGACTCGTTGCTATTCCGGGAAAACAGATACTATTACTTTCATTATGAGTACTTAGTATTGACCCTGTTAATAAGCACAACTCCTGAAACAGTATCAGACGTGATTGTAATTTCCAAGGGATTCATACGAAGAGACTGAATTAGGGGCCTGAACAAAATTATAAGGAAGATTGCAGGATTCTTTACTAAAGGCTGTAATTACTGGCATCTGGAGAAAAGCAAAGCAATGCAGGTGCAGAATGCAGGGGAAAAAGTTGGGTTTGTTGTCTGTGACGTCAAACTAAAAAAATAAGTATTATGACGTCAACGTAGAATTAGATCGTATTATGACTAAAGAAAAACGGAAGCGAGATAGAAACAAAAGATGCAAAGCAAAAAAACATTTCTCCAGTTTTTTCCTGAATAGCCGTGAGATATTCCCTAAATAGGAAAAACCGTCTTGGGGTGGTGTAGCCATTAGTAATGGGTATTTGGTAAACATCGGCCATCATCTGTGACCTGTAATGAACATATTTACAATTTTCCCCAAAGATCGGCCAGGTCCTTTCGAAGATTTGCCATAAAGAAAAAAAACCACTTGGGCTGTTTGTAACAGCTATAACGGTAAACTAAAACATCAGACACACCCGTGACTCATAATGAACATACCTACAATTTTTTTTTGAAAAATTTGGCCACAAACTTTTTAAGACAATACACAAAAAAGAAGAACCGTTATGGCCGTTATAGCCGTTAGTAAAGGCTATGATGGTAAACTAAACAATCGGGCAAACATCCGTGACCCATAATGAATAATAAAAATAATGGTTTCTTATATAGCGCTTATCAAACGAATTTCTCTAAGCGCTTTCAAAGTCATACTACATTCACCCTTCTCATATACAATAGTACACCCTACACCTAGCTACAAATACTATTACTACAATAACAAACAAATCCTAATCCTACGAGTGTGACATTTATTATTTTCAAGTATCACTGCAAACACTTATCCTATAATGTTTAGTCATGCAACAAATACATGTAATGGAGAACATACACATACACTACATTTTGAACAGGCCCAGACGGCTATGATTAGGTTGTCCCCCCCCCCCCCCCCCCCCTCCCCCATCGCCCACAGCATTTATTAATTATGAGAAAATAGATGGGGTTTTGACTTGAAAGAAGGGATAGAATCTGAATGTCTGAGAGAGTCTGGCAGTCGTTCCACGTCGCTGGAGCTGAAAAAGAAAGGATCTTTCACCAGTAGTAGTCCTGAAGCGAGTCATTCGTAGAAGGGGGTCGTCCCGCACAGGAGCGTCGTTGTCGAGAGGGGTGTAGATTTTAAGGGGATCTGTGAGATAAGAAACATTCCTACAAATTTTAAGAAAGATCAGCCCGTACTTTCTGAGATATTCCGTAACGAAAAAAAACCGCTAGGGGGCGTTAAGCCGTTAGTAATGGCTATAATGGTAAAATAACACATCGGGCATCATCTGTGACTCATAATAACATTCCTAAAAGATTCAGAAATATCGGCCGCGTGCTTTCGAGATATTCATAAAAAAGAAAAACCGTCATGGGGCGTTATAGCCCTTAGTAACGACCCATAACTGTAAACTAAAACGTTGGGCATCATCCGTCGCGCATAATGAACATACCTACAAATTTACAGAAAGATCGGCTCAGTACTTTCTGAGATTTCCATACAGACGAAACCCGTTTATGGGCAGTTATAGCCGCTAGTAACGGATATAACGGTAAAATAATACATCAGGCATCATCCGTGACCCATAATGAACATATCCAAAAAATTTTCAGAAAGATCGACAATGTGCTTTCTGAAAGATTACATAAAGAAGAAAAACCGTTATGGGCAGGTTTTAGCCATTAGTAACAGTTTATAACGGGAAAATTAAAAAATCGGGCATTACGTAACCCATAGTGAACATACCTGCTAATTTTTACACAGATCGACCAAGTACTTTCTGAGATATTCCACAAAGAAGAAAAACCGTTACAGCCGTAACAGCCGTTAGTACGGCTATAACGGTAAAGTACAACATCGGGCATCATCCGTGACCCATAATGAACATAACCTGCTTATTTTCACAAAGATCGGGCCAAGTAAATTTCTAAATGAAGAAGAACAAACGTTACAGGCCGTTACGGCCGTTAGTA
>CM031602.1:89607915-89622915 GCA_018398815.1 Conus ventricosus | reverse complement strand
CAACTGCAACATCAACAGCAACAACAACATCAACTACAACAACAAAGTAATGATATTATAAGCATGAAATACATATACTAATACTGTGACAAGTGTTGGGGTGGGTAGGTGTGGTCCTCTAGGGGAAGGACTCAGATTTTGTCTCTCTATATTTGTGTTTTAGAGTAGTTTATGTATTAAACTTTCCACTCCACCCTCTGTCTTACTAGTGACTTCCGGTACTAGTCATCAAAAAATGTTTTGTTTTTCTTGGGACATAAAAACACTCAAGAGTGGCTCCAGAATGATTCTCATTGGACTTGAACATTTAAAAGTGCTTGTAGTTCAAAGTGACAATTAGAGATGAAGTCAAACATTAAATAACAAAGAACTGACACAAATTAAGTATACTTTCCACATATCAACATTACTTATGTATACAAGTGTAAAATATACAAATCAGTTTCAGTCATATCAATCAAGTCAGTCTTTGTTTGGGCAGACTTTTTCCCATGGCATCTCATCATTATGAAGTTCTCAATTAATTGAGTTGGATTCCACTCGGAATATCAGAACTTATCTGATGCTAGAGCAGAGTGTGGATCTCTCTTCAGTTGCTGGTGACTGGTCCGTCTTCTCTTCAGGCAGGCTGGTTTAGGTCTGCTGTGCTGGGCCAGTAACAGGCAAACTAGGGACAGGGATAGCAACCCAGGATCTGTTCACAAGACGCAACCTGGTTTGTAGTTAAGTAGCTGAGAGTCTGGCTTGTCAAGTTCTCACACTTGCCATCTGGCTTTCAGTAAATGTGTGAGATCTCAGCATTAATATAACTGTCATAATTTTCAGTATCCATTTTACCTCTTCACCCAGATTTTGATGGATTTTAACAAGTGATAGTAGACAGTAATACAATGCTGAACAATTGAAGTCAAACAACTCTTCAATTTTAAGTATAAATTCAGCTGAAGTACCTTGGAATACACTTAACCAAAGTACACATATTGATAAGAATCTACAAGCGTTAGGACAATTAACAATATTCATAAATCACATTGACAGTTTTCACCCAGTAGAGCATACTGTTATCCTGTCAGCATCCTAACAGCTAGTATTGAATTCTGGCAAAAAGTCATATTGTTTACTTAGAACGTTAACCAAGTATCTTAACAGTTTTTACCAAGTTGTGGCAAAACGTTACACTGTTCTGTTACAACATGTAGCATACGTGCAAGCAATGCATAGTCTCACAACTTTCATTTTACAGTTCTTCTGGGTTGATCAGTGAAACCTGACACAGGATCTCAGAGTTGGAGAAATGAATGTTCACAAATCTACCTGTATTTCTTCATCGGTTCATTTTGGTGATCAGTCTTACAGCCTTCTGCGCAGTAGTGTAGTGAGGAGACTTGTTTTCCCTTTTTTGTATGCTAACATACACATCAGGTCTCTGATGCCTGTCTGATTGACAGGCTGTCAAAAAAACATGACAGCCAATAATATTACTATAATGAAAAAAGGGCGGGGGGGGGGGGGGGGGGATGTTAATAATCAGAAAAGGTGGGTGGGTGATCTGGTGTGAGACAGTCATCCCCCACCACTTGCAGGGTTGGACAATGTGTAGAAGATTTGAGGACAATCTCTCAGATGTTGACAGTATGTTGAGCCTTCATGAAGATGAATAAAACTGTGCTGCCCACATCTGTGAAACATGTACAGGATGTCTGTCCCATGAAAACACTATGTGAGGAAGGAAAAGGAGAAGGGGAAGGAGGAGGGGGGGGGGGGGGGCTTCTCTGAACTAGAGGAGAGAGCACGCTTCCCTCATCTCAACACAAGTGATAACCTGCACAACTAGATAACCGAGCAAAAAAAAAAAGGGGGGGGGGGGGAGGTGATGCGGGTGACTAGCCTGGGGTCAGCTAGGATCAAAGGAAACAGCCAGCAGATTGCGGCGGGAGTGTTGGAGGAGGTGAGAGTTAGACTCCAGGCCATGAGTTTTTCCTCTTGCTAATCCCTGAAAACTTGGGGTTTGTATAGGGTAGGAAACAAATTCTCACAATCATAGATGAGCAGACGCTTGAAATTTCGTACGTGGATACAATGCATATTAGTCTATATGTGAACAGAAAATAAAATAATTTACTTACCATCTTTGGGGGTGAAAATGGGCTCCATTTTATGCCTTTTCAGCACTTTTGCACCCATCAGAAATGTATATACTAAGTGTTCCTTAGAAGCTCAGAAATGTTCTACATCACATTCTAGCACAGCTGGAATCACTGAAGACACAGCAGGTAAAATATTGAATCACAAGCAGGTGATGGAGAATGCGAAAATACAAAACAAATTTCTTTACAGGATGAAAAACAAAAACAAAACAAAAAAGTTCACTGTGCACAAAACACTGGTGATGCATCACTGGCAGTAATCGTTTCTGGAGTGGAAAAGCTCATGGCAAGCGACATTGCATCCTGGGCACAGCTTCACACACAGTGGTAAACCATGGACTGCAAGATGCTTGTTGTAGAGAATAGATCCCTGAATAAGAGTCAAGGTCAGAAGATGAAAAAACAATCTTCTTCGATCACTTCATGGTCTTCCTATTCAGGGGCATGTAGGCCATGAGCTGATCACTCATATCTATTCCTGCCATGTAGTCCTGTACTGCTGCTGGTTCTGTCTCTCAGGTGGTGCCGTGTTGTGAAGCTCATCATGTGCTAGCATCATCACTGTGTTCAGCACGTAGAGAGATTTTTTGTCCTGCCACAGCAACATGACCTGCAGTCATACACACTAAAATGATCATATGAGCTTCCTTTTCTTTTTCTTATGTATCTGTGTATCCCATTGTTTGTAATAGGCATTCATGTGTATGGATATATCGTTTGGTGCTTTTACAAGCTATAAAGAAGAACCAGCCTGGATCTTTAAAGAAAATACCCAGCTCCATAATACATTATTTACCTAACTTTTAATTAAAAGCTGTTCTCCCTCTCTCTCTCTCTCCCCTCTCACTCTCTCCATCTCTCTCTCTCTCTCTCCCCCTCTCACACACACACACACCACACACATCCACTTTTACACACACACACACACACACACACACACACACACACACACACACACACACACACACACACACACCACAGATTCATGCACAAATACTCGGTACATATAATCACTCACTCTCTTTGTTCTCTCCCACCCTTCTGCCCCCCCCCCTCCCTTCTTTCCCCCCCCTCCTCCCTGCCCCCCCCCCCCCCCCCCCCCCCTTCCCCCTCTCTCCCCCTAGTCTACTGATACATGAATGGATCACTGCAAAAATGGGCACCTCACTTAGTGTGCAAACCACACATGACACATTTACACTATAGCACATTTATGTAGTAATAATTTCTCTTTACCCACCTCTGTGGAATGCATGGACACCTCAAAGAACTGCAAAGGCTGAGTGTTGAGTGGCTAGTCGTTCCATAAATCTGGTATGCCTGTGAACAGATGATCGAGAGGAAAGAGCCAAAATTATCAGTCCAATCGTTAGTGAAAACAGCCCCAAATCGTCGACTTCTTCTCCCATTTCAGCGTCAGTATCCAAATCAAACGTTCTTGTTGAGGCCCGTGTGGGGCACAGCTTCATCTGCTTCTTCGCCACTATCAGCGTCCACTTCAAGTCGGAATTCACGTCTGTCTCCCCACTGTAGGGTCGAAATCCTCATCAGAAGAATCGCTGATGTCTTCTTCGACATCCGACCCTTCAGTCTGGATCATTTCCAGTGCGTCTTCAACGCTAACTAGCAATTCCCCAGCCCTACCGCGTCGAACGCTTCGTCGCGACCCCAGACCATAGCTGACAAACAGTATTCTTTGTTGTTGTCGGCTACGCAAGCGAGCCAACGCTACACACACGCTCAAGTGAACGAAAAGTTGGAAGGGGATAACTAAGAACCGTCTCCGTTCTTGAATTTCGTACCCGATACGTCACTTGGACACGCGAATTTTCAAAATCCGAATCCGCATATGCGGACATTGGTAGCGAACGCTTCGTCGTATGATGTACCATTTGCGGACATGCGTGGCGATGAGTCCTAAGGGGTGGGGGTAAATATTGAAAATGATGTACAAATAATTGTGATGGACCATGATAATTTATTTTGTCCGGTCCCAAATTTTGGGGCATGTTGACCTGAACAGGTGAATCTGTAAAACCGTTGACCTGTTTACCTATCAACAGTCAGCCCACCATCATTTTTACAAAATTCTTTTATTCGTTTATTAATATAATTTTTTTCCAGGTTATAGAAGTATTTTGTAATCTTTTCACCATCAGCCACCCATCTAACCATAGATCTAAGCGGGACTCCCTCCATCACCTTTTAACATAATGCAGCCAGTTCTTGATTTTTTTCTTTATGTGTCTGTATGCCACCATCTGTTTTTATTGTTGTTTTTTTTTCAGCATATTCGATATCGAACACAAGTTATCTTCTTTTCTCTTGATTTCTTCCTTTTCATTGTTGAACATGCAATTGTTTTTTTAATTATCTTATTTTCAATAAAAGGTTTTCTAAGAAAATTTTGTTTGGTACTTTATTTTGAATGTCAGTGTTTGATACTTTATCTAGTGGGACATCTTCGTTCTGATGAACACATATTCATTCACATTATTCATTATTTCTGTTTGAATTTGGTGAAATATGTTGTATCTCTTAACAGTGAACAGTTAAATTCCAAAAGTTGTTTTGTTTTTCCTTCCCAAAATGAAAAAAGTCAGTCACCATTGAGTGGGCTGATCGATAACCTGGTAGAATATCGGCATCCTCATGATATGAGTAGAGGTAAACTGACAAAAGGAAAAATAAAGTCTACTTTGTTGAAGTACAGAACTCTTTCGCCAGGTAAATCGTCTCAAGATTACTTTCTCTCCAAATATCATTCAAACATAATTCTGTCACAATTTCTTCTATCATTTCCTTTGCTTTAGGATAATCAACATGTTTGTAATTATCATAGTTTTATATGTTGGGTCCATCACAAGGCTCCAGTCTCCTACTGCAATAAACTTTTTGCTTTTATATAGCTTTAGGGTTTCAAAGAGATCTTTAATGGAAAAGAGGGTTGTCCCTACTGGACCATACACATTCACTAATATGAAGTCTTTTTCCATTACTGTAACAGATAGTATTATATAATTTTCATTACTATCTCTTTATGTTTTGTATTTTAAATTCAAAGCTGTTATTGAATAATACTGCCACACCTCTTGAGTTACTTTTAAAAGAGGCAAAATATGCCTTGTAGCAACATTCTCATTTTACATACTGTTCTTTATTTTTCTCATCAAAAGTGTAAGCAATAAATTGAATAAAATTTTTGCCTGGGGTAATGGAAGATATCTTTCCTTTTTTTGCAGATTCCCTGTGCCTTGACAATGCAGTGATGAAAATATTGGACAGAGACGCCAGTAAACATAGAAAAATATACAGGCGCTAAGTTTGTTTGAGGAATATTCAACCTCTGACAAACCAACGCACCAATTAAGTTTCGAAATTCTGACCAAGAGCAATAACTGGAGATGAATACAAACATGACTCAAACTTACATTCCTGGATATAAAACAAATCATAAATAAATGCACATGTCACAAAACAGTACAAATTCACCTGGATTTATATAGATCCAGATAAATTCTAAGCTTACAAAGGTTTGTGAATAAACACAACCTTTAAAAATGAAATAGAAATCTGTTCAACTAACTAGACAGTCCCTGGAGCACCCTGGAGCACTTTCATAAACTTACACACTGGCATACGCCGATGCACACACATAAATTCATAATATATACTCACACATGTGTGCATGTGCATATTCAAATCAATGAAAGAATGAAATATTCCCTCTACAGTGTAACTGTGGGAAAGGGAAAAGAGTAAAGAAGTTCAGTTATTATTTTTCTTTTCTATCGTTAACCCCCCCCCCCCCCCCCCCCCCCGCTTCTCTCACCCTCTCTTTCCTTGTCTTACAAAACTCAGGTAAGATTAGCGTTACATATAGTGTTCGGTACATGTTTTGCTATTCGACTGTCACCTGAAGAAGTTTGGAAGCGTGTTTTTAGAAAGACGGCTAAGTACTTTCTAACATATTCCATAAAGAAGAAAACCGTTAAGGCTGTTACAGCCGTCAGTAACGGATATAACAGTAAACTAAAACATCGGGCAGCATCCGTGACCCATAGTGAACATACCTACAAATTTTCAGAAAGATCGGCCAAGTGCTTTCTGAGATATTCCATTAAGAAGTAAAACAGTTATGGGCCGTTGTAGCCGTTAGTAACGGCTATAACGGTAAAATAAACATCGGCATCAACCGTGACCCGTATGAACATACCTACAAATTTTCAGAAAGAACGGCTCAGTGGTTTTGTCTGGAGCGAGTGGAACACATTTTGACCACGGACGGACACACACACAGACAGTATTTCTTTGTTCCCATTCTAAAGTACTCCCTGTTCAACAAGAACTGGGAGTACAAAAAGGGGCAGCAGAAGGACATCCGGAGTCAGAACCGGGTGCACTGCAGACCTCCGAGAATGGAAGAGTCACCCAGAGATCATCAGCAAGAGTGGCATGAGACCAGACATAGTATTCCACTCTCAGTCAACCAAGCACCTGATCATGATCGAGCTCGCGGTGCCATATGAGAACAGAATGAAGCAGCTCAAATCTACAAGACTAAAAAGTATGCTGATCTGGCAAACAGCCTGAGGAGAGAAGGCTATCAGGTCAAAGTGCTCACTGCAGAAATTGGAGCTGGGGGGTTGTAGGAACGTCTGCATACAGCCTCATGAAACAGCTTTCAGTTGCAGGTAGGGAACAAACCAGAGCCCTGAAAGCAATGGCAGAAGCGCAGAGAGGTGTTCAAGCTGGATCTGGTCAAGGAGGAACAAAAGTGAACTTCATAAGGCTTAATTTCCCTACAAATATCAGGTGCCCCAGTGGCTCAGTGGTTAGAGTGCGAGTCATTAAGTGAAATGAGCATGTCCAGAGCGTCATGGGTTCGAATCCCAGCCATGGCTCGTGCCGAGATGGGAAAAAAGGGGCAGCAGAGGGACATCCAGAGTCATGAACCGGGTGTGGCCCAACCCCCCTACAGTGTCAGGAGATAAGGGCCGAAACACTTGCTTGAAGGGGGCTTCTCTTCTGAGGACTCTGCTGCCACGCTCTCCACGAGTTTCTTTCTACTGATGCATAGGTAAACCATTGACTTCCGGGAACAGGCCGGAGGACATCCGGGAAAGACTGGAGGACACTGGTAAAGACCAGAACCAAGGGCTCTGTGGCTGGCTCCCCACTTTGCCTTCAACATGTGGCTACTAAGAACAAAAGGAAAAGATGGTCCAGGATTCCCCGAAAGGGGGAGAGAATGATGAATCCATCGGTGCTCAACCAGTCACGATTGCAAATCTCAAACGGACTATGAACATGGACCAAATGGAATATCCATGTGTCTGTGGAAAGCGTTTCGCTACAACCCGTGGCATGAAGATCCACAGAACAAAGATGGGATTGTGAAGACTCATCTGAATGAGCAGCAGCGCACTGCATCAGCAGATTAAGACGTCGGAAGACAAAGGCCAGGATTTAAACCCTAGTGCCAAGGTCATCCACGCTGTTGGTTCGGATGAGGAATTTGCACAGGCCTTCGATGCCAGGCGCCTGAAACTCAACCTGCCACGAGCAAACGAAACTGAGAATTGGGAGAAACTGGATACAAAAATCGTCCAAAGACTCGATGCACTGATAGGGAAAAGCACACTGGAACACAAACTAGCCACCTAGCCACATATGGGACATTGTGTATGTCACATGTAGAGACGCCTGTGGAGCAAACCTACCCAAAGAGAAAAGACCTCCAAAGAATCCAGACGCCAAGAAGAGATGGACAAGATCAGGGTCCAAAAGCAAAATTCTCAAGAAGCAAATGAAGACCGCACTGCCAGCTGAAAAACAAGGCTTGAAAAACTCTGGAAAGACCTGAAAGCAAAACACAGCACCCTCAGCAAAGCAGAATCTGCGAGGAAGAGGAAGAGCAAAAAGCAGAAGACCCAAGAGCGCTTCTTCAGAGACCCCTTCCAGTTTGCCAGAACACTGTTTGAGCAGCCGAAATCTGGGACCCTAAGTGTGGACAAAGGAGTTCTTGAGCAGCATCTAAGGAAAACATACTCTGACTCACAGAGCAAAGCACCTCTCGACATTCAAGGTCTGGTGTGGCGAACCAAACCTGAGGAACAGTTCAATAACAAGCCACCAACGTTGGCGGAAATCAAGAAGGTGGTCGACAAAACCAGAGCCAAATCATCACCAGGGCCAAACGGAATACCTTACCAGCTTTACAAGAAATGTCCCAAGTGCTGGAGTGGCTCCACAGGCTGCTGCGATCAGCTTGGAGAAACCCAGAAGATCAGCGGCCAGTGGATGACGGCAGATGGTGTGTACATCCCCAAAGAGCAAAACTCAGTGACATCAGCCAGTTCAGGCCAATATTACTACTGAACGTCTAAGGGAAAATCTCTGTCATGGCAGCAAGGCTGACCAAGTACCTCATGGAAAACAAGTACTTGGATGTGTCAATCCAGAAAGTGTGGCATCCCAGGCGTGGCTGGCTGTGTAGAACACGCCACAATGATCTGGGACGCAATCCAAAGAGCAAAACCAGAAACGAGAGACCTGGACGTAGTGTGGCTTGATCTGCCAAACGCATATGAATCTGTACCCCATGTGATGATACAGCTGGCTCTTGAGATGTACCATGTGCCAAAGAACATCTGCGACATGCTCAAGAAGTACTTCAATGGCTTCTCAAAGCGGTTCTCTACCAAGGATACACAACAGATTGGATCAACCTGAAAGTGGGCATTGCAATGGGCTGTGCAATTTCCCCAATACTGTTCATGTTGGCAATGGGAGTCATCTTGAAAGCAGCAACAAGCGACGCAAGACCTTGGCGATGGATACAAGATGCCCCCTCTCAAGGCCTTCATGGATGACACTACAGTGATTCATCCAGAGAAGACGAGACACGTCATGTGCTGGACAGGCTGGACGACATAGTTGCTTCATCCAGAATAAAGTTCAAGCCAAAGAAATCACGGAGTCTCTCACTGAGGAAAGGAAAAGTGGCCGAATCTGTGGTCTTCAGGGTTGCCAACCAGGCCATTCCAACAGTCACACAAGAGTCAGTCAAGAGCCTTGGAAGATGATATGATGATACCCTGAAAGACACACAAAGAGCACAAGAAACCAAACAGATGTCGGAAGAAGGCTTGGAGACCATTGACCAGTGTGGGCTCCCTGGCAAATACAGGGTCTGGTTTCTGCAGTTTATGCTGATACCAAAGCTCCTATGGCCTCTGATGATATACGGCATGTGCACCAGCATAGTGGAGGCAATGGAAGCCAAAATCAACAAGTTCACAAGGAAATGGCTTGGTGTCCCACCCTGTCTCACTGATATAGCCCTGTAATGTCGCCAAGCGAACCTGAAACTACCACTGAAATCCATCCTGGAGGAATACAAAGCAGGGAAGATCAGACTTCAAAGCATGCTGGAGGACTCAGGAGACAAGGTGGTAGAAGCAATCAAGCCCCAGCTGAAGACAGAAAATGGAAAGTTTAAGACGCGATGGATCTGCAAAAGGAAGTCTCAAGATCAGAGAAAATAACAGGACACACACAGACCAACAGACAAGAACTGGGGGTGACCAAACTGAATGGTGGTCAAAGGCCAAAGGAAAAGCCAAACGAGACATGATGATTCAGGAGATGAGAATAGAAGACCAGAAAAGACTCCAAAAAACAGTCCAGCAGGACCAGCAAGGGTAATGGACAACTTGGAGATTGCACTCCAAAGAAGTTCACTTAGAATGACATTTGGCACACGGCCCCTCTCTGGATAAGCTTCATTCTCAGATCTGCATATGACCTTCTGCCCTCAAATGCAAACCTGGTGAAGTGGGGGAAAACAAACGATCCTGCATGCCTCCTCTGCCATGAAAAACAAACAGCGGAGCATGTCCTAAGCTCATGTAAAGTACCCTTGGCTCAAGGAAGGCACACATGAAGGCACAACCAAGTGCTCAAAGAGATTGTACAAGCAGTCTGGTCTAGTACCAACACCACAAAAGGAAAATCAGGACTCCAAAGCACCGGCAACATTCTTCACGGCAGGAGGTAACAAATCATGGCTTAGAACAACAGTGCCACTCGGAACATGTAGGTAGAGTCTGCTGGACGGGGCAGATGACTGGGAGTGCACTGCAGACCTCCCAGAATGGAAGAGTCACCCAGAGATCATCAGCAAGAGTGGCATGAGACCAGACATAGTAGTCCACACTCAGTCAACCAAGCAGCTGATCATGATCGAGCTCACGGTGCCATATGAGAACAGAATGGAAGCAGCTCAAATCTACAAGACTGAAAGTATGCTGATCTAGCAAACATCCTGAGGAGAGAAGGCTATCAGGTCAAAGTCCTCACTGCAGAAATTGGAGCTAGGGGGGTTTATAGGAACGTCTGCATACAGCCTCGTGAAACAGCTCTCAGTTGCAGGTAGGGAAGAAACCAGAGCCCTGAAAGCAATGGCAGATGTGGCAGAGAGGTGTTCAAGCTGGATCTGGTCAAGGAGGAACAAAAGTGAACTTCATAGGGCTTAATTTCCCTACACATATCAGGTGCCCCAGTGGCTCAGTGGTTAGAGTGCGAGTCATTAAGTAGAAACTGAGCATGTCCAGAGGGTCATGGGTTCGAATCCCAGCCATGGCTTGTCCCAAGATGGGAAAAAGGGGCAGCAGAGGGACATCCGGAGTCATGAACTGGGTGTGGTCCAACCCCCCTAGAGTGTCAGGAGATAAGGCCGAAACACTTGCTTGAAGGGGGCTTCTCTTCTGAGCACTCTCTGCTGCCACCTCTCCACAAGTTTCGTTCTACTATGAAAGTTTTACCAAAACTGATTAATGAAGACCAAACAGGATTATTGCTAATAGATATATGGGTGACAGTGTAAGACTGATATATGATTTAATGCACTATTTGGAATCTAAACAGCTACCAGGTATGCTCCTGTGTTTAAATTTGAAAAGCATTTGATTTGGTTCACTGGAACTTTATGTTCAAAGCCTTAAAACGTATGGGTTTGGTAATGATATATGTTGATGGATAGAAACTTTTTTCTGAAAATATTAAGTCCACAGTTTTTGCTAATAGTCAGTGCACAGGATGGTATGAAACTGAATGTGGCTAAAGGCAAGGGGATCCCATATCACCATACCTCTTATCCTGTGTGTCGAAATACTGGCTCTAATGATAAGAGAAGAGAAAGCCATAAAAGTAATCCATATAAACAATGTTGAGCACAGAATCTTCCACTTTGTGGATGATATTCAATTGATAAATGAAGGAGATCAAGTTCCCTTTGAAAAGTCAATTCAAATAATAAATAAGTTTCCAAACATCTCAGGATCGTTTTTGAATACAGAAAAAAACACAAGCAGTATGGCTAGGAAATAAAATGTATTCAAAGATAAAATTCATGCCACACCTAAACTTCACATGGAATCCAAAGTATTTTAAGATACTGGGGGTCTGGTTTACATAAAACTTAAACCAATGTGAATCTAAAAACTATGCTAAAATTTTTTCTGAGGTTCAAATGTTTAGAATCTGGTCAAAAAGGTGCATCATACCCACTTGGAAGAGTTGCTATATTGAAATCTTTAATCTTGTCTAAGCTGGTACATCTTGGATGTTGCTTCCTAATTCTCCAGACGATTTTACTAAAAACCTTCAGTCGCTTTGTTATCGATTTGTATTGAGCAGAAAACAAGACAAGATCATCAGAAAGACTGTAGTTAAGAATATAAAAGATTGTGGGTTTGGTATACCAGACATAAAGCAGTATATCACAGCTTTAAAACTCACCTGGCTCAGAAAAGTAGAAAATACAACCCACACATGGAAAATATTTGTACCAGTATATACCTTTTTAAGTACTCTGAAATGTTACAGCTCACGTTTCAAAAACATTAAAAAGAAACGATTTGTTTTTGGTCCATACTTTAAAAGCATACCAACAATGGTTTGATAAAATATAACTGAAAAGGTCTTATGAACTACTTTTTTGCCGAACCAGTGCTTTTCAACAACAAAATTTCGATGGATGGAAAATGTATTACACAGACAA
Organism: Conus ventricosus; assembly: GCA_018398815.1. NCBI lineage: Eukaryota > Metazoa > Mollusca > Gastropoda > Neogastropoda > Conidae > Conus > Conus ventricosus. Next base: position 89,610,702 of record CM031602.1, on the reverse strand, counting down.
ACTGGGTCCAAAATGGTGTCTATTGTTTTGCGCATATTCTGAAGGACAATGGGCTGTTTTTAAAATATGCAGAATTCAAAGAAAATATTATTTTGATATTGATTTAATCACTTATATGGGATGTATAAAAATCTATATAAAAATATCACAATAAAAAATGTGACATTCAGATCGAAGATAATTCACAAGACACAAGATGCTGTCTTAAAAAATATGCAATATAAAAGGGAGCTAGGCAATATTATGACACTCTTTTTGCGAATGATGCTGACCCGAAATTAAAGTGTAAGGAGAAACTGAATTCAAGAATCCCTTAGAAAAGTCTTCCTCAAAGTGCAAAAAAATAAAGATATCAAATCAAAATGGCTTCAAATCCGAATTGCACATAGGATAATTGCAACAAACATGGTTCTGAAAGAAACTGGAATCGTAAGTAATGACCACTGTAACTTTTGTAAGGAAGAAAGAGGTTGTATTGAGCATTTTCTTTGGAGATGTGAACCAGTGAGCCAATTTTGTTCAGACCTTGAGAACCTATTTAAGAAAAATTGTCCATTGTTCTATTATATAAATTCACGGAAACGGTTGTCATATTCGGTGTGGATTTTGGCGTTTAAACAAATGCTGTTACAGACTTAGTAGATTTGTTTGCTAAACAATACATTTTCAAATGTGAAATGAATAGTACATGCCCACTTGTTTCTTGATTCATAAAAGAATCGAAATGCAGATACAATAATAATAATAATAATAACGATAGTAATAATAATAATAATAATAATAATAATAATAATAATAATAATAATAATAATAATGCCCAGCTGGTAACTCAATTTTTGTTTCAAGTCTCAAGTGCCTATCTACCTTTTTTGTTGTATGTGTGTGTAGTGACTGTACACATGTGTGTATGGATGTGTATGGATGTGTGGGCATGGGCCCATGTGTGTGCGTGGGTGCGTGGTTGCATGTGTGTGTGCGTGCGTGTGTGTGTGTGTGTGTGTGTGTGTGTGTGTGTGTGTGTGCGTGTGTGTGTGTGTGTGTGTGTGTGTGTGTGTGTGTGTGTGTGTGTGTGTGTGTGCACATGCGTAAGTGCGTGTTTGAGTATGTAGGTGTGCGTGCATGTGTGTGTGAGTGTGTGAGTGTGTGTGTGCACGTGTGTGTGTGTGTGTGTGTGTGTGTGTGTGTGTGTGTGTGTGTGTGTTGTGCGTGCGGGTGGGGGGGGGGGGGGGCTGCATGTATGTGCATGGGTGCGCACGCGCGTAGTGTGTGTGTGTGTGTGTGTGTGTGTTGTGTGTGTGTGTGTGTGTGTGTGGTGCAGACGTGCGTGTGCATGTGTGAGTGTGCAAAATGTGTGGGTTTGTGTGAGCACATACACGTATCTGCATAGATATATGTACATACATCTGTGTATGTGTGTTGTAACGAAACGCTTGACAAACCCATCCAACTGGTCCCACTCAAAACCCAAACCAAAGAATAGATTTCAAATCTATGCCCACTCTCCCCTCTCAATCCCCCCCCCCCTTCTCTCTCTTAAAAGGGGTGTGAGCTGCCTGACTTACACTATCTGTTACAAGAGAAAATTACGTCATGCCGTGCTCTGTGTCATTCTTATTGGCCTACCTCCCTTCCCCTCTCAACCCTCCTTCACTCCCACATGGAGCAGCTGATGCCGCAGAAAAATTTACATTGCAATGGCCCATCTCACCCCCCTCCCTCCCCCCCCCCCCCCCCCCCCGCGCACTATCTTCACACCCCCTCCTCTCCATGACACGAAGGCCTGTTGGCGCTCTCCCCCCTCCCCACTTCCCCCCACCTCCCACCCCACCCCCACCCCCACCCCCACCCCGACCAAATGTAGCTTTGCTTCCCACAAAGAGTAACCAGTAAACATCCTTCCTTCTTCAACCCCCCCCCCCCCCCCCTCCTCTCTTTCATATCTACAGTCCGCGTGCCATGGACCTCTGGTAAATGATGTCACTGTGTTTTCCCCGCGATGGTTTAATTTAGCATTCGTCTATATGGGCGCATAAATTAACAACTGCTTATCACAGCGAGCCAGGGCTGATGAAGTTCAAACAATTCCGAGGCAAATGATAATAAGAATTGATCCCTCCCCCTCTCACTCCCGGTGTTTGACGACACCTTGTCAGTTACAGCAACCTGAGTTGGCAGTTTATAATACATATACGAGACACATAGATTCACGACTTCACTGACCCCTCAAGACTGCCTGTAGATCAGAACAGTGAAAGATGAAGGGACGACTAGAGAGAAGGCCTGGTAACCTCCTTGATCTCAAGTCTAAGGTCACTGTTCGTTCCCAGAAAAAGTGAGTTGGAACTCTGCTTTACATTTTTGAATCTATGTATTGATTTTTTTGTATGCCATGTGGGTTAACATTGTAACTTTGTACAAATACTTTGTGACATTTATCAAGCTGGTGAATGATTATTCTGTGGAGTAGTTTACTATTCTTTGTGTTCACCCTGACTTTTGCCAGTATGCAGTTCTATCTGTTAAGATGAAACTTCAATAATAAATTTAGATCAGAAAAACAGTATGCCTGTGCTAGGTTAAAAACTGCTACGCTGATTTATAAATACTGGTGATTGTTGGAATGATTTGTAGTGTATGACTTTAAGTCTACATCACATGTGTACTTTGGACTAAATGTAGCCCAAGTCAATGTGATTTTATTCATAGGAAACATGGAAGAGTTGTTTGGCTGAAACTGTGTAGCATTGTATTACTGTCTCCTACCCTTTTGTAACTTAAGTCAGACTT
>CM031602.1:89552915-89602915 GCA_018398815.1 Conus ventricosus | reverse complement strand
CGTTTCTCTTTCACGGATGTTTCCGTGTCTATACAGGGACTACATACACAGTTCACTCACATGAGCTGACGAACATTCAAGGCAGGTAATAGCGACCCATTGAATGTAAACTTACAAAGTGTTATCTCTACCCGAGACTTGAATCAACCCAATATAGAAGTCAAACTTGCGACTGCGAGTCACACCACATCTTGCAGTGCTTCAATTTCCTTCATAGAGGAAAATGACACCAAGTAACCTCCAAGTTCTACGCATCTCTCCCTGGCCTGGGTGTGAGTGAATGGACCTGGCGGTCTGACCAGCACGTAGCAGTGGTCATCCACCATAAAGCCACCATGGCCACAGGTTGGATAGCCACAGTGTTCCTCGTCCTCTCCCCCAGAGCACTGCACTCTCAGGTTGCAGGCCAGATGTGCCTGGAAGTGTGGCCAGTGTAGCACTGAGCAGTTCCACTGACCGTCCTTCAGCTGTTCTGGTATGGACTGGGGCTGTGAGAACACACACACACACACACACACACACACACACACACACACACACACACACACACACACACACACACACACACACACACACACACGTGTATAACAAACACGCACACGTTTACACTCACGCTGTCGCTATTGATCTATCATTTATTGTTAGTTGGCTCAGATTGTCCGAATTCATCATAAAAGGATAAATCCTTGTTACGATTGTTTTTCATTCAAGTTTACTATTTTCCCCACCCACGCTATCTTAAAAGCAGGCATACAGCTTCTCAGGTTCGAAATACATTGTCCAGCTTTTTCTGGTGTCTCTCAAAGATGAAATCGTTGAAAAGACAATATCAAAACAATATTTTCATATGCGTATTGAGAATCATAAACATATTGAGAGAACAATATGCAAGGCCCGCGTCCCAAACAAACCTCAGCTGGTGAAATGATGAGTAGTGTTACAACTTGGAGGTTTTTTTTTTGACAATAATGTTAAATCTTTCTGCATGTACATTCCTGCTTTCCAGCCCCAACAGGTTGTCTTCTCATTTTTGCATTTCAATGTTTAGGCACATTTTAGTCAATCATTTTTGTTAATGTTGTTCCTCTTTTCACAATGTGAGTGTGCGTGCAAAGATGCGTGTAAACGAGCGTGCGCGCGCACGTATGCGTGTGTTTATGTGTGCGTGTGTGCGTGCGTGCATGCGTGTATGTGTGTGTACGCACGCGCGCGATGTCTGCAGGATGATCTACGATTTTGGAGTGCATCCATTTTGCATGGAATTGTTTCTACCAAACAGAAGCAGGACCCAGTAAAAACCCTAATGGTCTTTTGAAAGAGCGAAATAACTGCGGCTTTCTGGTCTTGCTACTCTTTTGTGAGAATTACAGATCTGACGAGAATACTCCAAAGAACACTTGATTTAACTAGATTGGGTTTTGATGATGATCGTTTCCTGCTTGAGAATCAGAGGCATCTGGGCTGAGGTTTTCTAATATATGCACACGTGACAATCTGTATTTCTTTTCTCCTCCTCCAAACGTCTTTTCCTCCGTAGCACGTAAGCTGTTTTGCAGAATCTCTATCGCCATTACAGGCTCACCTGGTGGAAAGTGAAGAGGATCCTAAAGCCAGCAAACGTGTATTTCAGTGTGTAGAGTCGGATGAATTCGGTATACATGTGAGCACATCGAGCTGGTTTCCGGGCTTCCTGTAATTTGAACTGGAAGTGCAAGTATTCTGTGTGATGGTAGACGTCTGGCAAGGGAAGGAACTCCTTTCCGCTTGCAGTCCAAAGTAGTTTCTGTCCATGATCGTGGCTGTAGAGGCTGATGGACGAATCAGGGTCTATCTCAGCATGGAGATCACTGAGTAGGACAGTGTGAGAGGGGGGAACACTGAGCGTGGCGTTGATTACAAGGTATGCCCTTGGATGGTGAAGTCGTGACTCTGGGTTGAATCCTGGTGTCTGCACGAATCCTGGTCAACACATACATCATTATAATTGTGTGCTTGAGCATTGGGAATCTACGTTGCTACATACAAACAAGCATATAGACATATACACATGCATGCTATAATGTAGTCGTGCATATACAGAGTATTATTTGTAATATATAGATCTATCTATCAATATATATATATATATATATATATATATATATATATATATATATATAAATATATATATATATATATATAGAGAGAGAGAGAGAGAGAGAGAGAGAGAGAGGGAGAGAGTCACCTCACTTTTCAGTTTCCACCAGTCAGCCTACTGTGCTGGACATAGCACAGAAACTGCCCTCATCCGAATCTTGAATGATATTCTGGCATCTCTTGATGACGACAAAGTATCTGTTCTTCTTCTCGACCTGTCTACTGCTTTCGATCACGAAATACTCCTTTCACGCCTGAGCACAAACTTCGGCATATGTGATACTGCACTAAATTGGTTTAGATCGTATCTGTCAAACAGACAGCAGTTTGTCCTCATTAAGGAGAAACGGTCTTCTAAAATGTCATTAAACTTTGGCGTCCCACAGGGGTCTGTGCTAGATCCAGTCCTTTTCATTATGTACACAATGCCTCTGACTGAGATCATTAACAGCCATTCTGTTCATCATGAAATGTTCAACGATGACACTCAGTTTGAACATTCTGACACACTAGATAACTAGGAAAATCTCGTTCGCCGATGACACTCAGCTTGAACATTCCGACACGCTAGATAACTACGACAATCTCAAACGGCAAATGAAACAAACTGCGACGTTACTGGAACAAGACAAAAAAGCAGAAGAGCACACAAAAAAAAGTGTGAAGTAACGACTTTTTAATGAAACAAACCCCAAAAAAAGGACAAAAAATTTTCAGAAAAAAGCCTTCCCCCAGCGACAAACAAAAAAAGTACAGCCCAAAAACCCTTGCACAAAAAACCCCCCTTGTGAAGCCAAAGTTTTTCGAATTAACAGAGGGACAGTGGGGAAAAAGGGGAGTAGAGTTCGGGGAATTTGGCCCAAAGAAAGGGGGGTAGAGAAAAAGTGAGGAGGGGGAAAAAGGGAAGTGGGGAGAGAGGAGAGGGGGGGGGGGGGGGGGGGGGGGGGGGGAAGAGGGGGGGGGGGGGGAAGGGGGAAAGAGGGGGGAGAAAAGAGAGAGAAAGGGAAGTAAAAGGGGGAAGTTGGAGAATGAGAGTGAGAAGAGGGGGGGGAAGGAAAAAGAGTGGGGGGGGAGGGTGTAAAGGTATGTAGTGGGGGGGGTTTTGCAATGAATGAAAGAACAAGAAAAGCAAAATAATAAGATACAAAAATACCGAAAAAGCATTTTAAATACAAGGGGGTGGGGGGGGAGAGGGGGGTTTCGCAAAAATGGGAGAGGGAGGAGAGAAGAGGGGGGGGGGGGGGGGAAAAAGAGAGGGGGGCCCGAGAGAAAAAGGAAGTAGGGGAAGGGGGGGGGAAATTTAGAGAGAGAAGGGGGGGGGAAAGGGAGAGTGGGGGAGGGGGAGGGTGTGATGGTATTTTATGGGGGTTGCTTATGAAAAATGAAAAAGAAAAAGGGCACAAAAAAAGATCTTACTTATTGTGTTTTCTTTTGTTCTTTTTATTCATATGAAACAACCCATACTTAATCACCCCCTCCCCCCCACTCCTCCCTTTCCCCCCCCTCTTCTCCCCTTATTCTCCCCTTTTCCTCTACTTCCATTCTCTCTCTGTCTCTCCCCCTACTTCCCCCCCCCCCCCCTCCCCTCTCTCTCCCCCTCTCCCCTTTAGACTGACCCCCAACTCTCCCCCCCCCCCCCCTTGTTTTTTAAAATGCTTTTTCGAGTATTTTGTATCTTAATTATTGTTTTCTTTTGTTAAATTTAATTCATAGCAACAACCCACCCCATACCAAAAAACGCCCCCCCCTCCACTAAAATCTCCTTCCCTCCTTTTTCTAAACTCTCATTCTCCACTTTTCCCCTTTTATTTTCCATTCTCTCTCTCTCTTTTCTCCCCTCTTAACCCCCTCCCCCCCCCCCCCCCCTCTCTCCTCCCTCTCCCCTTTTCCCCCCTCCTCCCTTTACTCTCCCCTCTTTCATCGTGCCCTATTCCTCAAACTCTACTCACCCCTCTCCCACTGCCCCCTCTGTCTTTTTTCATTCACCACTTGGCCCTTCAAAAGGGGGAGTATTGGGCATGTTTATGTCTGTGGCTTTTTTTGTTTTCGCTGGGAAGGCATTTTCCCAAAATTTTTTCTTGCCCTGTTTTGTTTTTCGTGCAAAAAATTCGCGTTACTTAACACTTTTTTGGTGCTCTTTTTTTGCTTTTTTGTTTTAAAAAGGGACAATCTCGTAAAAAAATCTTAAAGGCCGGGTTTTTGATATAAAAAACAGGGGAAACCCATAAAATGGGGTTGAAATTAAACGATGAGAAAACAAAACTACCCGGGGTTTTTAAAAAAACACTCCCCATTTTCAAAAACCCCGTTTTAAATGTCAATGCCCTGGGCCCCAAGAAAATTTCATTTTTTTCCCTTTTGTTTGTAAACCTTGGCTTCTTCTTGACTAACCCAAAAACACCACATACCCAAAATCTCCCAAAGCCCCTTTTTTGAACCCCTTTGGGCATCACACTACGACTCAAATTAAAAAAACCGGGCCACAAGGGACGTTGGTGCCCTTTCATTTGTCAAAACAAGATTATTGAAAAGCCCCACTCCATAGTGTACCCACCCTTACTCCAGAAAACTAAAACCGTTTAAAAAAATTTCACCGCTCCCCTTAAACTTAAAGGTGTCAAAAAAAAACCCCCTACTTGGTCTCTTAAAGAAATTACACTGGGTAAAAACCGAGAACAGAATTTAGTAAAAAGGGGCTTTTCTATTATATAATTTTTTCACATGTAAACGCCTACCTATTTTCTCTGATCCTTGAAATAAAACTTTCCCTACACGCCCCTTTTTCCCTTTTTTCCCTCTGATGACCAAATTTTTTCCGAATTCCCTCACAAAAACCGAAAGCACACAGTTAAGAGCATTCCCTTTTTTAAATTGCGGCAATATTTTTGCAAATTCACTCCCTTTTCCCAATCTACTCATCCCCCTTCCCTTTTCCGACTTTCAAGTCTGCATTTAAAAATTACCCTGTCAAAGCCAAGTTGCCAGAAAACCACCTGAAATTTTAAACAAACAAACTAAAATTTTCCCTTGCCCCCATTTTGCTCGTGTACAAATGAGCTGTTTACTGTGTTACATAGTGTGTTTATGTATGCGGCATTATGTTCCAGTATATGTGTGTGTGTGTGCGTGTGCGCGTGTGTGTGTGTGTGTTTGTGTGTGTGTGTGTGTGTGTGTGTGTGTGTTGTGTGTGTGTGTGTGTGTGTGTGTGTGTGTGTGTGTGTGTGTGTGGTGTGTGTGCGCGCGCATGCGCGTGTGTATATATATATATATATGTGTGTGTGTGTGTGTGTTGTGTGTGTGTGTGTGTGTGTGTGTGTGTAGGTGTGTGTGTGTGTATGTATGTGTGTGTGTGTGTGTGTGTGTGTGTGTGTGTGTGTGTGTGTGTGTGTGTGTGTGTGTGTGTGCCTGTGTGTGCGTGCGTGTGTGTGTAGTAGTAGTACTTCAGTTTTACATCTGTTCACATATGTGTCATTAGACAAAGAGAGAGAGAGAGAGAGAGAGAGAGAGAGAGAGAGGAGAGAGAGAGAGAGAGAGAGAGAGAGAGAGAGTGGAGAGAGAGAGAGAGAGATGCATAAACGTTTGTGTTTATGTAAGTGTATGCATAATGTGGTTATGTAAGTGCATATAAATGTCCCTCTAAGATTCCTACAACATAGCTGCAAATAATTTTTAAGTGAATGCTTAGAAGACTACAAATTAAATTTTTGAAAAAAGAAAAAAACGACATTGAAGGCAAACTTTAAATCCGAAAGACATCACACAAAGACATGTCTGATGATGATGGTAAATCAGCTTGAAGTGTTAAACAGTCAAACAACAGATGCTTGCTGGTATTCTTCATTTCCACAAATAAATTTTGCTCCATTTGTATATTTTAGTTTTAAGGCATCAAGTTGTAGTTTACAAAATATTGATATTTCTGTATTGGTACATATTTTCCACATTTAAATGAGGAATGTGGTCTACATGTTCAGAATAAATTAATGGGTGTTTCTATCAGCCACACGGAGAGCAACGTTTATTATGTTTTCAAGCAAACATTTGGAGATTTCAGGTGCACATAAAGATGACAGTATGCAAAGTCAAACATAAGCAGCATCTCCATAAGTCGCACCCACAAACACCTGACTCACAAAACAAAACAGAAGCGAGAAAAAAAGAAGAAAACATTGAAGCAAGAAAAACAAACCAAGCACAATCCGGTTTCAACTAGATTTGTCTGCACGTAACTTTCTTTCAAATAAAACGTAAGGACATATACTGAGCACAGCATGCACACAAGTTCCACGGGAAAAGTTTGATTTGTTGCTCCTTTTATGACCCATTCCTCTGTTGATGGGGGTGTGACCCATCTTTCCACAGCGACGTTTCTCGTGCAGCACGTGCCAGCGAACAGACAATAGCGCCAGAAGCAAAAAGCCAAAGTAAGCGACAACTCAGTTCAGAGTGAATATTGCGTCGCTTTCTTTTCACGTGATAAACACACAGTTTAACCCCATAAAATGCCAGAATAATTTCATCACACTGCACGAAACTGCCACAGCTAGACAACAACCAGGGAAACCGCGCTGTTGGGATGCTGAGGGCCGGTTCATCTGTCCGACAGGTGGCAAGAGCCATGAACGCCACCACACGACTATCTACCACCTACAACAGCGCTTGGCAGCCCCCGTCAGTTTCTCACTATCCTCAACCAGGCGCACCTCGAGTGACGACTCGGAGACAAGATCGAGCCATTCGCCTTTCCCACCTCAGGAACCGATTCCTGACTGCTGCTGCCACCACTAGAGCAACTTTGGGGGAGCGTGGGGGACCCATCAGCAGCTGCACCATCAGACGACGCCTGTCACATGCAGGAATCAGGTGTCACAGGCACTACATTGGCCTGTATTGACTGACAGACACAGGCGGGCCCGGCGCCATTGCGCAGAAAATGGTGCGTTCCTGAGAAGACGAGTCACGTTTTTACATGAGCCACGCTGATGGGAGAATCAGAATTTACAGGAGACGAGGAGACGGTATCATGACCCTTGTGTTAGGCAGCTCAACTGGTTTGGCGGCCCTTCAGTGATGGTGTGGGGTGCCATCAACGCCAACTTTAGATCCCAGCTCGTGGTGATCGATGGCAACATCACAGCACAGCGTTACATGAACCACGTTCTCCAGCCTGTCCTGCTTCCACTCCTGGATCACCATGGTGGATGACGCAGATTTGTGTTCCTGCATGGTAATGCTACACCTTACATTGCCCGGATGACCCATCAGTTTCTGCAGCAGAATGGAGTGGAGGTGATGCCCTGGCCATCCCTGTCACCTGACATGAACTGCATTGAGCACCTTTGGGATGTGTTCGGCAGGAGAGTGGAGCAACATCAGCTGGGGCCCCCAGACGAGAGGTGAACTGATAGCTGTTCTTCAGCATCACTGGGTCAATATCCAGCAGGTGCAGATCCAATGTCTCGTGCAGGTCATGCCTCAGCGTCTTCGGGCGTGTGTAGCTGCCAATGGTGGATACACCAGATATTGACAGAATCATCTTTTTTGAAAGATGATTTATGCTGTCCAATAACCATGTTTGACAGTTGTTTTTGAATTTGATTCAGGTCATTTTTGTTTCTGTTCACACATGCCTTTTCAATAACATTTTCTTACGCAGATTTGGTTTGTTTTAAATTGTTTCCAAGTTTCCAATTAAATAACTGACAATGAGATTTTTGTGCATGATTTTTTATGTTTGTGCTGAATTTCTGCCCCTTTAGTATACACTTCAGTACAGAACAATACAACACAACACAACACAACACAGTACAATACAGTACAATCAAACCCAAAGTTATCTGTTCAGTTAGAGCGTTCCTTCGTTAATACTAGACCTGCTCCATGACAGGCCCTGACACCAGACCCTCACACAATATTGGTTCGACCTTGATGTGACTTCAGCGCTTAACATCCTCAACTTGACCTTAAGCTAAAGCTAAAACCTGTCTTTCGTTTTTGTCAGAATGTCATTTTAATCCATGCTTATTTCATTCTACTGCATTGACCGGCCTTAATCCACATCTTGACACGATTTCTTTACAGCCTTAAACTGACCTTAGTTTTAAATGGAATCTCGTCCTGTTCTCAATATGAAGAAGACTTAAAACTGTCGTTGTTCTAAGTAAGTATTTCTTTCTTTCTTTGTTTTTATTTTTCAAAGTATGATCCGTAATGTTCCGTTCTCCTTTTCTTTCTCTTTTTTTTCTTTTCAAAACAAAGAATCTTAATGGTAATCACTGGTACTTGATATGCTTTCTATCAATTATGTTGTGACTCATGATCATAAAACACCCGGTAGAAAGAAACTCGTGGAGAGCGTGGCAGCAGAGAGTCCTCAGAAGAGAAGCCCCCTTCAAGCAAGTGTTTCGGCCTTTATCTCCTGACACTCTAGGGGGGTTGGGCCACACCCGGTTCACGACTTCGGATGTCCCTCTGCTGCCCCTTTTTTGTTTCCCATCCTGGGACGAGCCATGGCTGGGATTCGAACCCATGACCCTCTGGACATGCTCAGTTTCCACATAATGACTCGCGCTTTAACCACTGAGCATAGGGACACCTGATATTTGTATGGAAATTAAGCCTTATGAAGTTCACTTTTGTTCCTCCTTGACCAGATCCAGCTTGAACACTCTCTGCCGCTTCTGCCATTGCTTTCAGGGCTCTGATGTTTTCCTTCCCTGCAACTGAGAGCTGTTTCATGAGGCTGTATGCAGACGTTCCTACAAACCCCCTAGCTCCAATTTCTGCAGTGAGGACTTTGACCTGATAGCCTTCTCTCCTCAGGCTGTTTGCCAGATCAGCATACTTTTCAGTCTTGTAGATTTGAGCTGCTTCCATTCTGTTCTCATATGGCGCCGTGAGCTCGATCATGATCAGCTGTTTGGTTGACTTAGAGTGGACTACTATGTCTGGTCTCATGCCACCCTTGCTGATGATCTCTGGGTGTCTCTTCCATTCTGTGAGGTCTGCAGTGCACTCCAGTCATCTGCCCCGTCCAGCAGACTCTGCCTGCATGTTTCGAGTGGCACTGTTGTTCATGGCCATGATATGCTGCCTCCTGCCGTGAAGAATGTTGCGTGTGCTTCTGGAGTCCTGCTTTTCCCTTTTGTGGTGTTGGTACTAGCCCAGACTACTTGTACAATCTCTTTGAGCACTTGGTTGTGCCTCCATGTGTACCTTCCTTGAGCCAGGGCTAATTTACATGAGCTTAGAACATGCTCCACTGTTTGTTTTTCATGGCAGAGGGGGCATGCAGGATCGTCTGTTTTCCACCACTTCACCAGGTTTGCATTTGGGGGCAGAAGGTCATATGCAAATCTGAGAATGAAGCTGATCCTGAGAGGGGCCATGTGCCAAATGTCATTCCAAGTGAGACTTCTTTGGAGTGCATTCTCCCACGTTGTGCATTGCCCTTGCTGGCTCTGCTGGACTGCTTTTTGGAGTCTTTTTTGGTCTTCTTCTTTTCTCATCTCCTGAATCATCATGTCTCTTTTGGTGTTTCCTTTGGCCTTTGACCACCATTCAGTTTTGGTCACCCCCAGTCTTGTCTGTTGGTCTGTGTGTGTCCTGTTATTTCTCTGATCTTGAGACTTTCTTTCGCAGAATCAATCGCCCCTTGAACTTTCCATTTTCTGCCTGTCTTCAGCTGGGGCTTGATTGCTTCTACCACCTTGTCTCCTGAGTCCTCCAGCATGCTTTGAAGTCTGATCTTCCCTGCTTTGTATTCCCACAGGATGGATTTCAGTGGTAGTTTCAGCTTTGCTTGGCGACAGTACAGCGCGATGTCAGTCAGACAGGGGTGGGACACCAAGCCATTTCCTTGTGAACTTGTTGATTTTGGCTTCTATTGCCTCCACTGTGCTGGTGCAGATGTCGTATATCATCAGAGGCCATAGGAGCTTTGGTATCAACATGAACTGCAGACACCAGACCTTGTATTTGCCAGGGAGCCCAAACTGGTCAATGGTCTCCAAGTCTTTTTCCCGCCATCTGCTTGCTTTCTTTTGCTCTTTGTGTGTCTTTCAGCGTATCATCATACCATCTTCCAAGACTCTTGACTGGTTCTTCTGTAACTGTTGGAATGGCTGGTTGGCAACACTGAAGGCCACAGATTCGGCCACTTTTCCTTTCCTCAGTGAGAGACTCCGTGATTTTCTTCAGCTTGAAGATTCAGTGTTCAGTATTCAGTGTTCTAATAAACTTGTGTACTGAGACCGTATTTGGTCAAAATCATAGTGTTTCATTTCCAGATTATGGGGAGTATTTTTCCATTTGATAACTTAATCTTAATTCTTCAGAGATGTTTGCACTGAGGGTCTTATTTTGTTCATTCTGCATTTATATACGTATAATTTTCCCAGAAAAAACTATAAGGTCAAGCATTTCATCTGTTTTTGTGTTGTCTTCAATGCCAAGAAGAATCAGTTCGATGTTAAATGACAGCCTATGACAAGTTGCACATGTTTCTCTCAGAATTAGTTGTATCTCTATCCAAAAAGAACGAGAAAAATTCACAGGTATATTAGATAGTGTTGGATGGTATCTTATTACTGGTTACAAAAATTGCATATGTCACTGTTAACTATTCCCATCTTCTTTAAGATGGTCTGTAACATATTCTAAGTTGAACCCACTTTAGTTTTATTTCTGATATTCTTATAACCTCTTTATTTTATATCTTTTCCCAATCAACTGGTATACTAAGTTTTTCTTCCCAGTGCACAAAAGGTTTAATATTAAGAATTTCTATTTTATTAAGTAGAATATCTTTTTGTTCATTTGGATACACAGATTATCGAACGTATTGCCTTTGTACAAGAGTCGCCTATATTACCATTAAGGACAGTTTGCCTTGTCTTTTATACTGTTTAATTGCTTGTAAACAACTCATGTATTCTAAGAAATTTACTTTGCTATTGATATTGTGTGAGAAAAACTCTGTAAGTTAAGAATACTCCATTGCTGTCTACAACGTCTTTGATGGATGCAGTGTTCCTCTTGCCCAGTCTTTGTAATAAATACGTCATTCGCAATCTTAAATTTTTCATTATAAAAAATTGGTTCAGTAATAGCTCATGTCCGTCCTGAAGTTCAAGTTGTCTACAAAATGTTTACATAAGCTGAAAAAACATTTGTCCAAAACTGGTTAGATATGTTAGGTTCAAATCGTTTGGGTCGTAACTTTGTATCATACTAATTTCTGGATGAGAAGTCTTGTTTTATGAATCCACTTTGGGGGTTGAACTATTGATCTTCCACAGTCAAGCTAATTTTAAGGCCTCTATGTATGTCTTGATCTTAGGAATGCAATGTCTCCTTCTTTCAATTGTTGTGCATTAGAGTACTTTCTCTGGATTTTTATCCGTTTTTTTCATCCCATACAAAGTTAAAACACATTTTCTGTTTTTGTTTGATCTGAGTGTTGAAGGATTTGGAAGGAGTATCCAGAGATAGGTGAGTTTTGATAAAATCAGAGATGTAAGTACCGCCACTCTACCTAATGGTGAAACAGTCCTTTGCAACCATATTTTGAACAGATGTTTTGCCTCTAAAACTTGTTTTTCATATTTATTTCTGTGACTCTTAAAATATTGTTTGTAAACCAGAGCCCTTATATTTTAAATCTAAGAGGATTCCACTCATATCTTTATTCACATTACATATATCCAAGGAATTTATTTCGGTACCGGACCATACGTGGAATGTTTTTGAGTAAATCAGTTTCAGTCCTGATATATTTTCAAATTCATTAGCTTTAGAACAGCTTTTTATAAGAGTTTCCGTCACCTTTTTATTGTAAAAGATGTATCATCGCAAACTGACAAATCTTACATTCTGTGTCAGTCACTTTAATACGTTTTATATCTCTGTAATCTCTTATTTCACAAGCAAGTATTTCCGCACATAAAACAAATAAATAGGCTGTCCTCAGTTGGACCAGAAGTGAAGAAAACTGCTCCTCTGAAGTCTTCAACAGGCGCGACAATCACCGACCATGATCAACAGATGAAGCGACGGGTCGAACACTACTCAGAGCTCTACACAAGGAAGCAGTAGTCACTGACGCTGCCCTTGACGCCATCGATGACTTGCCTGTGATGAAAGAACTGGACCAGGTGCCCACGCTTGAGGAACTCGCAAAGCCATCCACATGATCCTCAGTGGAATAGCACCAGGAAGTGACGGCATTCAACCTGAAGTGATCAAGGGTGGGAAGTCAGCACTGCTGCAGCCCCTGACGACCTGCATTGTCTGTGCTGGAGGGAACGTGCAGTCCCCGAAGACATACGTCATTTCTCCATTATGACTCTTATTAGAACAAAGGCGACCGCAGCGTCTGCAACAACTACAGAGGGATACCCTCCTGAGCATAGTGGGGATGTTATTCGCTCGCATTCTCCTCACCAGGCTCCAGACACTGGCTGCTCGAGTGTACCCAGAGTCCCAGCGCGGCTTCAGGGCAGGCCATCAACTACTGGCATAATTTTCTTAGTGTGCTAGCTTCAGAGGAAGTGCAGAGAGCAGGGCAAGCCACTGTATTTGGCATTCATCGATCTAACGAAGGCTTTCGACCTTGTCAGCAGTAAAGGCCTCTTCCGTCTCCTGGAGAAGATTGGCTGTCGTCCTCAGCTGCGCAGCATGGTAGTTTCCTTCCACGAGGACATGAAGAGCACAGTTATGTACGACGTGTCTTGCTCAGAACCCTTCTCCATCACAAGTGGAGTAAAACATGGCTGTGTGCTCACGCCGACACTTTTCGGCATCTTTTTCTCCATGCTTCTGAAGAACGCCTTCAGCTCCTCGCAAGATGGAATCTACCTGCACACATGCTCTGATGGAAAGCTGTTCAACCTCGCCTGCTGAGAGCCAAAACCAAGGTGTCCCAGATCCTCATCAGAGAGATGCTCTTTGCTGACGATGCAGCGCTTGCCTCACACATTGAAGAGGCGCTGCAGAGACTCATGGACAGGTTCACTGATGCATGCAAAGAATTTGGACTCACGATCAGTCTGAAGAAGACCAACGTCAGCGCACACGATGCAAGCCACGCACCCTCTACCAGCATCAACGACTACACCCTGGAAGTGACAGAGGACTTCACGTACCTTGGGTCGACAATCTCTACCAGCCCATCACTCGACATAGAGATTAACCGGCGGATAGGAAATGCCGCAGCAGCCTTGGCCAAGCTGTCCAAAAAGGTGTGGGACAACAAGAAGCTCACAGAGAATACCAAGATGCGTGCCTATCAGGCCTGCGCCCTCAGCACTCTCCTGCACGGCAGCGAGACATGGACCACCTACGCGAGGCAGGAACACCGTCTGAACACCTTCCACATGCACTGCCTCAAACGCATTCTGGGCATCACCTGGCAGGACCGAGTACTGTACAGCGACATTCTGGCCAGGGCTGGAATCCCAAGCACGTTCGCCATGCTGAGTCAGAGACGTCTACGCTGGCTCAGGCACGTAAGGCGCATGGGCGATGGGCGTATTCCCAGGGACCTACTCTACAGCCAACTTGCCACTGGTACCAGACGCACAAGACGCCCCACTCTCAGGTTCAAGGATGTGTGCAAACGTGACATGAAAGTGTGCAACATTGACCCTGATGCCTGGGAAACAGCTGCCGACGACCGCGACTGCTGGTGTCAAATGGTGCAGAGAGGAATCCGACAAGTGGAGGAGGAGAGAACCCAGCAGGCAGCAGAGAAACGAGCACGCCGCAAACAGCGAGCAGCGTCGGCTTCTTCCCAGCACCAAGTGCAACAGAGACTGTCACACCAGAACTGGGTTGCACAGCCACACCAGGCGCTGCTCACAACCCTAGGAGAAACCTCACTTGGCGCATCAAGCATTGTCCTCTGGGACTGCATTTCCAACAACAAGGGTGATATTGGATCTCTTTGTCTGCAGCCTCTTTCTAATTTGAAATTTGTGGATATTTTCCAATTTACTAACACATAAGCTTTTATGCTATTGTAAAAGAAATATACCTATTCACGTATTTCATCTCCAAAGCCAAATGTTTTTAGTGTTTTATCCATGTATGACTAGCTAATAGTGTCGAATGCTTTCTCGAAGTCAACAGAGACTAATAAAACGGGTAATCGTTTTGCATCAAAGTAATGGATAACGTCATAAATAGTTCTGATGATGTCCCTTATGTATCTTCCACGAACGAACCCTGTCTGGTCGTCGTTTATGAGTTAAGGCAAGATCGATTTTATTTGACTGGCTATAGATGCTGATCGATTTTATACACAACATTTAGGAGAGTTATTGGTCTCCAGTTCTTAAGGCATTCTTTGGGTTTATCTCCCTTTGGTACACGAATTATGATTCCTTCTTTCTGTGTAATGGACATTTCACCTCTAAAGAGCCTTGGTTTAAGGAACGAACAAAGAAATTGCCTAACTGTTTCCAGAAGAATTTGAAAAAAAAAAATTACTGTCATCCCATCTGTACCTGGAGTTTTTGTCATTTTGCATTAATTTTAGAGCTTTTGACGCTCTTCTTCTAATGTTATGGGTCCTTATACCTTAGCAGATTTTGATTGCTAGGAAAATTGTGAACGTAGTCTTCCATCAGGATATTTTCTGTGTTTTTGTCAGTGTATAATGTTTGGTAAAAATTCCTCGTTTCTTTAAGAAGAGCGTCCATTTAAAGTTAGTATTTCTCCTCATTTTGACACAGGTTTCGTATTTGTTTCTGACAAAGTGCCTCTTTTCCAAGAAAAGAATTTATTTCGTTTTTTTTTCCCCTGTGATGCCCATCTGTCTTTGATCGAAGAATTGTACCTTCTATTTCTTTTTTTCTAATTTCACTTAACTCTCCTCTTTTCTCTTGTAGTATCTTTAAATCAGATACGTGTAAAGGTGAGGTTTTTCCTTTGTTCTACAATGGTTCTTTTCTTCTAAATTGTGTTTTGTGTCATCCATATTTTTCTTTTTTCTTGTATTTGTAGCCGGGTGCTAACAGTGTATATATTTCTTTTGGTTACCTTTCGTGGATGAAAATGTTTTGTTCGAGAGTTATCTTCCCTTACCTCCCTTGGTCGAATCTCTTTTTTTTTATTGTGTAAATTCTTTAAATCATGAATACCTCAGAACCTACATAATTGTGTGTACGTCGCTAAAGTCACAAAAATTAATGTATTTGATTCATTACAACCCGTACTGGGCTGAGAAGCCCATATTTTTCTCTAAACTGGGATTTTGCACGAGCAATCTTGCCCATTTTCAATTGTCTGTCGAATGAACATTGAATAATTCTTGATTTTACAAAAAGTAAGAGGAAAACCGAAGAATCTGAAGATGCATGTTAAAAGTATGTCCATGAGCTTTCATTTCGTATATCGCATGCTTAGGATCTTTTCCGCACAGGCTTGCGACTATACGAAATGACTGATGACGCCTGTTCCCTGAGCAAGTCGCCTTCTTCGTTCATTGTCGGAGTTTTGATCCAATTATCATTCTACGAAATTCGGACTTCCCGATCAAATCTTGCTTATGACTCCATTTCTGTTATGAATACAACTGAAAATGTGTAGAATTAATTATTTAACAGACCGTTTCAACAGAGTATTTTTCAGTTGAAAATTGTGTCAAAAGTAGGCGCCGACGGCCCGGCGATGTGAAAAGTCAGCCGTGTTTTCTAGTAATTTTTAACAACAGAATTCTCCACTTAGACACTGTCTCGGAAAATGAAGTTTATATGTATGAAAAGAGCGAAATGCCAGCTATTCATTCATTTGTAAAATTATTTCACACTCTTCAGTATCTTTTATTGAAATAGAGGAAAATATGACGCAAAGCGTTAAAAGTGGCTTCCCTCTGGGACATTTAATCAGCAAAGATTTAGTACAGGAACAAAAGTGTCAAATGTGACTTATTGCAATTTATTCCTTGTGTTCTGAGGTTTTCATCGATAGTAAATATGTGTTAATAGTTTGAACGGACAGCGAGCCAGACAACACTGAAGCTGCATAGAAAACACAAATTCTGTTGGTTCCGGCTCGCGAGGCCGTTTCGTCTCTGGCACCGTGTTGCTGGCTTTGCGGCCGGTACATTCTTATAAAGTATAGCGTTGTGTGAGAATGGATCAGTGTTCCTGATGTGAGCGACTGGCGTAAGAGGCAGAGAGAGTGCTCAGTGCGCTGAGTGCTGGGCGAGAGAGATTGCTCCCAGAGCTGCGTTCCTGGTTTGAGCTATTATGGAAGGCAAATAAAGGAGAAAAAAACTCTGCTTCGTCCACTGTCTTCTAGACCGGCTACTGTCCTTGGTTCCTGCACATATCACCATCTGCTGCCTTCACCTGCACACCCCTTACCCTCCACACCATCACAACTGGCGCTGCGAGCAGGATTGAAGACAAGGGACCAAGAAGACACAGCCCAAGAAGACCGGACACCTTGGCCAGCCAACTACCTCTGCACCCTCTGCATCAGCTCCCCAAATTCATGGGTCCCAAGAGCAGCAGGGAAGTGGATGACTTCGTCCGGAGGCCAGGCTTCCCCTACACCTGCAGCCCCTGGATGACAGGACAGCCGCCCTTGGCTGATTGCCGCCCTAGATGGCGAGCTCGCCAGGAGGTGATCAGGCTGCCAGCCGCAGAGGTGGACTCCCCACCCAAGATCTTTACCATCTTGGAGGAGAACTGGGGAGAGCAGCGTGATGTGGTCACCCTGGCCACAGCGTTTTTCACCAGGCAGCAGGGCCAGGACGAGACCATCTCTGAGTATGGGTCCCATCTCCAGTACCTCCGGCAGAAAGTCAACCAGGCTGGGGATGGACTATTGCCAGCAACCATATTCAGGGATGCCTTCACCCATGGCCTACGACGAGCAGCACTCCGCAAGGATGTCCGGTATTTCGTCCGGAACCATCCTACACACCTTTGAAGAGGCTAGGAAGGAAGCCCAAAGGTGGATGCAGGACTGCAGTGCCGACGGGGGACATCCTCCACACGGCTGGCACTGCTGCTGTTGCCTCGCTTCAACTCAGCTAGAGGCACTCACAGCTACAGTCGCCAGCTTGAGGCAGGAAATGCAGCAGCCACCACCTGCATGGCCACCACTGCAGGTCCGCAGTTGTGTGACGGGCACACAGCACTCAGGACGACGGCCCAGGCGGAGGCGACGGAGGTCGGCACCTGTGAAAATGGGGACAAACCCCAGTTCTCTGCCACTGTCAGCAGCCAGAATGCTGACAAGCGACATGGCCCAGCAGCACCCAGGCAACAGGCAAAGTCCATTTTGTCTCAGCTGTCACCAGGAGAGATGCGCCGACTGCAGCAGGAGGACCCATCCATTGGGCCAGTTCTCTCCTCCTGGCCAAAGAAGCCTGCAGCTGGCGAGAATAGGGAGCTACAGGCCCTCACCCTGCAGCATAGCCGATTCACCTGCCGACAGGGGGTGCTGTATCGGCGAATGGTGGACCCTAAACTTGGGGCGTGTGAGCAGCTGCTCCTTCCCAGGTTGCTCCGCCCCAAGGTTTTGTCAGCGGTCCACAACCGCCAGGGTCACAGGGCTAACAACGTGCTGCAGAGATGCTGCAGCCCATGGTCTACTGGCCCGGTATGTACCGGGATCTGGAGCAGCACCTATCTGATCGCCGACCCTGCAGAAAGGTCAGCCAGACCGCCAGTGCCTCCACGCCACCAATCCATGCGCCAGAACCCAGGCCACCAGGAGCTGCCCTGGCCTGTAGACAACGGGTCTGGCCCTGTCAGGCAACTCCACTGCCTGACAGCAGAATGGACACCCTGCCGTCATCGGCGCCCCCTGACCGGAGGAGACTGACGCGACGGGAACTGGAACCACCACCAGACTCCAGGACGGACGGCAGACACCCCGCAGCCCAAGCCCAAAACTGCAGGCCACCCAGTGCCCACTCCAGTTCCGCCCCTGGTACGTAGTGATCCGCCCACGCCAGCACCACGACGAACCACTGTCTGCCAGTAAAGCCAACAAAAAGGTATGACCTCAGTGCCTGCCTGGATGACCAGGAACTCTTTCATTTAACTGACTCGGTCGGATGTCACACGAGACAGTAAATATATTCCTGGACTGATTTATGATTGCTGAATACCTCCTTTTGGGAAGAGGTGCTGTGGACTAGTTGTTAACCAATTATTTGTCTTTTTTTGCACAAGCTAGTATATATGTTGATTGTTCTTCAGGTTGGATAATGTATGCCACGGTTTTTCAGAAGCCAGCAGTACTGGCTAAGGATTTTATAGCAAATTCTGTTTTTGCCATTTTGTATCTGACTTTATGGAATCTTGCTCACATAAACAAGCCCATTGTTGTCGTTTGGTACCAATACCTGCAATTTAACAAACCCTTCAAAGTATATTTTGTACCCGACTTTCTTGGAATGTTGTTTTAATAACAAATCCTCTCTAAGTCATTTTGGTACTTGACATTTGGAATTTTGTTCAAATAACAAGTCCATTGTTGTCACTCGGTGCCTACCCAATGTTTTGGATTTTTAAAAAAAATCCTTCCTAGTCATTTTGGTACCTGACCTTTCGGAGTTTTGTCTAAATAACAACTCCATTAAAGTCATTTTATGGTACCCAAAATTCGGGTTTTGTCCAGAAAACAAATCCTTTCTAGTCATTTTGTTTTGACATTTTGGAATTTTGTTTAAATTATATGCCCATTCTGTCAATGCGAATCTGCGACTTTCAGAAGCCTTGTTAAAAAAAAAAAGCAAGCCCTTGTTAGTTGGAATGATATGAATACAAAGAATGAGAGAGAGAGAGAAGATGTTTTGATGCTTTGTTTTGATACACTGATATAAGGGTTTTATTTAGGACTAGAAATGCCTCTCCAGACTCGAGGTCTAAAGCTCCAGTTTTCCCATTGATTTATGTGTTGTACTTGATGACTCTGTCATTTTATGTCAGCGAGGACGCTGGTTGTAACAGAGTAGGGGGGGGGGGTTGTAGCCGGGTGCTAACAGTGTATATATTTCTTTTGGTTACCTTTCGTGGATGAAAATGTTTTGTTCGAGAGTTATCTTCCCCTTATCTCCCTTGGTCGAATTCATTTTTTTATTGTGTAAATTCTTTAAATCATGAATACCTCAGAACCTACATAATTGTGTGTACGTCGCTAAAGTCACAAAAATTAATGTATTTGATTCATTACAACCGTACTGGGCTGAGAAGCCCATTATTTTCTCTAATACTGGGATTTTGCACGAGCAATCTTGGCGCCATTTTCAATTGTCTGTCGAATGAACATTGAATAATTCTTGATTTTACAAAAAGTAAGAGGAAAACCGAAGAATCTGAAGATGCATGTTAAAGTAATGTCCATGAGCTCTCATTTCGTATATCGCATGCTTAGGATCTTTTCCGGACAGGCTTGCGACTATACGAAATGACTGATGACGCCTGTTCCCTTGAGCAAGTCGCCTCTTCGTTCATTGTCGGAGTTTTGATCCAAATTTTTCATTCTACGAAATTCGGACTTCCCGATCGAAATCTTGCTTATGATCCATTTCTGTTTATGAATACAACTGAAAATGTGTAGAATTAATTATTTAACAGACCGTTTCAACAGAGTATTTTTCAGTTGAAAATTGTGTCAAAAGTAGCGCCGACAGCCGGCGAAGTGAAAAGTCAGCTGTGTTTTTAGTAATTTTTAACAACAGAATTCTCCACTTAGACACTGTCTCGGAAAATGAAGTTTATATGTATGAAAAGAGCGAAATGCCAGCTATTCATTCATTGTAAAATTATTTCACGCTCTTCAGTATCTTTTATTGAAATAGAGGAAAATATGACGCAAACGCGTTAAAAGTGGCTTCCATCTGGGACATTAATCAGCAAAGATTTAGTACAGGAACAAAAGTGTCAATGTGACTTACTGCATTTTATTCCTTGTGTTCTGAGGTTTTCATCGATAGTAAATATGTGTTAATAGTTTGAACGGACAGCGAGCCAGAACAACACTGAAGCTGCCATAGAAAACAAAATTCTGTTGGTTCCCGGGCTCGCGAGGCCCGTTTGTCTCTGGCACCTGTGTTGCTGGCTTTGCGGCCGGTACATTCTTATAAAAGTATAGCGTTGTGTGAGAATGGATCAGAGTGTTCCCTGATGTGAGCGATGGCGTGAGAGGCAGAGAGAGTGTCAGTGCGTGAGTGCTGGGCGAGAGAGATTGCTCCAGAGCTGCGTTCCCGGCTTGAGCTTATTATGGAAGGCAAATAAAAGGAGAAAATTGCTTCGTCCCTGTGTCTTCTTGACCGGCTGCTGTCCCCTTTGGGTTTCCTGCACTTCTCCCTTCTGCCTGTCTTCACTGCGCTCCCTTACCCCTCCACACATCACATATTACACGATATGGTCAGAAATCTTACTTCCATGAGTAATACATCAAGGAACATGCTGATCAGAGATAGTAAATTGAATTTGGTCACTGGCATTTGCTTATGCTATCTTGATCATAAGGTAAAGCTGCGTATTGCTCGTTTAGTTTTCTTGATAGTTTCTTTAACAAGTTCAACATAAGAAGTATTTTTCAGTAAAGATGAATTAAATTTCCAAAGACTTTCTAACTTAACATCTGCTTTATATTTCAGACTGATACAAACTCTGTGTCCATATAAAATGCCAGTTCCTTAACATATGTGATCAGTGAATCGGACACATGGAAAAAATCTAAACGGCTGTTGTTGGAGAGGATTGGGTCTTCTCCATGTGTATCGGTGAGCTTCAGGGTTGAGTTCTCTCCAAATATCAACAAGTTCCAAGTTTAGCATCATATCAGTAACCTTACCTGAGACTTAGGATTGTTAATATTTTATAATTAAGGGGTAGTTAAGGTTTGGGTTAATAAACGGTTTCAGTCTCCGGTTACAATTATGTTACTGATCCCGATTTTTTTTGAATATTCTGCAGAAAAGATGGTTGGTCCCTATTTGGTCCATAAATATTAACTAGAAAAAATGTCTTTTTCCATATTTGCTTAGCACTTACATACATAATTTCCTGTTTCGTCTTATACTGCCTTTTCGATCTTAAACTCAAAGTTATTTAACAGGATAGGTACTCATCTAGATTTACTACTATTCGATGCGACTATACATTCATAGCCCCATTCTGCTCTAACTTGACTCTCTCTCTCTCTCTCTCTCTCTCTCTCTCTCTCTCTCTCTCTCTCTATATATATATATATTTTATATATATATATATATTATATATATATATATACATATATTAATCCTTTTTTTGTAATGAAGTGAGTGTCCTGTAGGAAGTAAATAGAGTGATGTTTCTGATGAAGAAGCTGAAACACATCTCTTCCTTTCTGAAGATTTTTCATAAGCCCTGGCAGTTAAACGATGATATTGTTATATTACTCATTTGTCTTACTCTTTTACTTTGTTCAAAAGCATTTTGGCAAAGCTCATAGCTACGCACTCCAACCTTCGTTTTGTTCTTCTTTTGTCTGGTTAAGAAAAGGATCGAACCAGTTACCACAAAAGAAAGCAGTCTCCAAAAATGTCACGTCTATTTAAGAGGTGACATCCCATTTGGTCTACTCCCATTTCGTCTACTCCCATTTCGTCTACTACTCCCATTCGTCTATTTCCATACTGACCATACTGCAAGGCTCCCCCCTGGCGTAACCAGTGTCCCAGTCTACTCCAAAGCAGAATCGATGGTCTTTAGATTAGAGTAGGGCGAAGCCCGAGAGAGGACGAAGGACGAATGAACGAAGGCCCTTAGGCCAAGTCGTGCTCACACATTTCTGAGTAGGCGAAATGGGAGTAGACCAAATGGGGAAGTAACCATTTAAGATACTAGACGTGTTTACCCTCTATCGCACAAGACAAAACAAACAGGCAAAAATGTTCAAAACAGGTTTGAAAAAAGACATTCCTCTGACCATCGTAATCGATCTTGTGTGCAGTTCGAAGAGAAAAAGACAAACATTATTTGAACTCGACATTACAGAGTGAAAGTAAAATCAACAGAAGTAACAATTTACGTACAACAATCGGTGTACAAGCTCACTTTCTGACTACAAATCACCAATTTTTCATCATAATTTTGTTTTCTTCCCTTTTTTTTTATGAGGCGAATGATGAAAATCAAAAGGACAACACAGCTTCGTAATTCAAGATGACTTCTGAGTGCCATGAGGTGTGTTTGAAAGAATAAGTGCTGGCGCTTCGTATTGCACGTGTATGCAGGTCTCAAATGTGTGTGTTTCTGTATCTACCCTGTGTGTGTGTGTGTGTGTGTGTGTGTGTGTGTGTGTGTGTGTGCGTGCGTGCGTGCGTGCGTGCGTGCGTGCGTGCGTGCGTGCGTGCGTGCGTGCGTGCGTGCGTGCGTGCGTGCGCGCGCGCGCGGCGTGCGTGCGTGTGTGTGTGTGTGTGTGTGTGTGTGAGAGAGAGAGAGAGAGAGAGAGAGAGAGAGGAGAGAGAGAGAGAGAGAGAGAGAGAGAGAGAGAGGAGAGAGAGAGAGAAATCCAATCCAATCCAATCCAAAATGTTTAATGATTAGGCCTTTCTGCCCGTATCAAATGGGGAATAGGGGATGGTGGCAGGATGAGGATAAACATAAATACCTGGTGATTACACACACAATAGGCATAATACAGAATTAAAGGGGCTAGAGGGGACCATGCGTGGGGGGGGGGGGGGGGGGCGGGCACAAGTGACGTTTTAAAAGAATATACTAGTTTTGAAAAAGAATAAATAATAGCGAAACTGTCACAGTGCAAACCCGAGTGGAATGGGGCGGATAGGGATAAGGAATGAAGAGAACAATGCGTACTGCCGATAACGTGACAAAAAATATAAAACATCTAATAACCAAAATCTTTAACATATTAAGTGAAAAATATATCGGCACGCATTGGTTAGATAAATGTAAGCATTTTATGTACAATGTTCTTGATGGCATCATATCTTTCAACAAGTGGTATACATTGGTCATGGATAACTATTTAGCTATATATACAAATTTGTTAACTAATACTTCATAGCATTATTTAAGCAGACTGGGTTTTCTGGTTCCTTGTGGTACATAATTTCGATAATACAAAGCAAGCTTAATACACATTCTTGAATCAGAAAGAAGCAAAGCAAGTTTGAAACAGTAGGGTGGTTATAATATTTGAGGGGGATGTACATTTCACGAAGGCTTTTATTCGGACATTCGGACAAAATGGACAGTCATGTTTATATTGGAATTTTGAATATTTAGATTTATGGGCATTGAGCTGGGAGACACCTAGTCTTAGTCAGTTAAATGCTTTCTCAATGCAGGGTTCTAAATAGCGCATAAATAATGGGGGAGATCTAAAGCTTTGAAAGTTGAATACAACTGGAAATGTTCTTTAGTACGAATGGTAGAATCAAGTTCTTGAACATGACAATCGATCAGTCTCTGCCTAAAGGTGGATATAAACAGTTTACAGTTTTCTTCACCTTGGTTCTCCCAAACAATTCCAAAAACCATGCCTATACAATGTATACATTATATTAGATTCCAGTTCCTCTTACCATTACAATGGAGTAAGTATAACATTTTGTAACTTCTCTTTGGATACGGTCACTTTCCATCTGAATGACTTTAAGCCAGTATTTAATACATTTGTGTATGTTTAGATGTGAAGAGGAATCTATTTGATTCGCAATATTTAGTGCACTCGGGGTTTAATGCTTATCTATAAGAAAACGTTTGATTGCCAGCAAATGGACCCTTTCGATAACTGTATGGTCAGCACTTAAGCCCCATACTTCTGAACCATACGTCAAGATAGGTTGGATTTGGATGTCAAAAATTTTGAAAAATACTTTTGGTGAATTTTCCCCCAATGACCAAAGAAATCTAAGAATTCCAAACATACACCTTTTTGCCTTTAAGGCCCTCTCTTCTAGAGAATAAGAGAACGTTTAAACCAGATGAAAAAAAAATATACCTAAATACTTATACTGGTTGGCAAACTTCTATTTGTACCCCACCAAAGAACCACTTTTCTCTAGAAGCTATGTGGCCTCCATTTCTAAAAATAACTATTTTCGACTTTTCATGGTTAACAGTAAGTTGTAATCTGTGAGCAGTATTATATAAATATCCAGCGACGTTGAAGACCTATAATCGTGCTGGAAATAAGAATAAACATCATAAGCGAATAACTTAATTAGAATTTGAATGGATATCAGGGGTCAGGGTTATCCGAGTTTTCCAGATTGTAGGTTATCATTGGCTATTCGTTTAATGAAAAGAGCAAATGTAAAATTGGGCTGCAGTTATCTCCTTGTTTAAGTTTCGTTGGGGCACATGAACACATCCTGTCACTTCTTTATTAACTCGAACCCTAGCTTTACAACTTCGTAAATACTTCTGATAGAATTGTACATTTTCCCTTCGAATTCTATATTTTCGTAGGAATTAACCAAAAGATAGTTTCTATTTACAAGGTCATCAAAGCTTCGTAAAATCATATGAATGCTGCATAGGGAGTTTTGTTTAGAAGAAAGCTGTTTTTTATATTGCTACGTAATGTGAATATATGTCAAACTTGTACAAATTTTTTATAAAGCCTGCTTGGAATTCACTTTGTAAATTTTATTTTTCTACCCATTTGTCAGTCGTTTCTTTCAAAATTGAAGGTATATAGTTTGCTGTTAATGTTCGATAAAGAAATACCTCGATAATTGTTTGGGGAAGTGGGATCACCTTATTTTAGGAGGGGATGTATGATCGATTCAGACCAGCTGAGGGGAAATGCTCCTAAATTAAATTGTTTATTGAACAACTTAGTCAGAAAAACAGAACTAAAGGACAAGTATGCTTGTAAAAATTCCCCCAATAAAGCGTCTGGGCCAGATGCTTTACCATTTCCTCAAGGCTTTAATAGCTTCTATTATACTTCTAGTTCTGTTATTTCTGCATCTAATGAAGAGCAATCTAATATCTTCGTTTGTCAGATCATTGTCTACAAAAGTGTTCAGCCTTGATCATTGTTTTCAGTAGAATCGTTTTCCCAAAAGTTCACATTAAAGACCCACTGGAAATGGTTTTTACCAGGTCCCTCAGAGAAAGCTGACAATCTGGGATGTTTGTTGTTAACCCTCTTTTTGTGGAACCCCAGAACTGTTTAGGATCATGTTGCATTGTTTTCAAGTGATTTTTCTAATGTCTGTATATTATGTCATATTCTTTTCTTTTAAGAAGTTTTTTTTTTATATTCCCTTAATTCATCAGTGTATTTAGTTCTGAGTTTCTTCAGATTTATTTGTGTTTGTGCATCTTTGATGGTGACTCAAGACTGTCTTACAAGCAACCTGTTTTATCTGCTATTCTTATCAAAACACGGGCTCTTTTTTGAGGGATCAATTATAATTTCTTCTTCATGCATTCACACTAACGCAAAGCCCTCACAGAACTTTGTAAGGGCTCTCTCTTATCCAAACATCATTAAGGTCTGTTGCTTTACTAAAAATTACCTTTGTATTTCTTTTGATATTTGTTTTCATGTATTCATTTAATTTTCTTGATCCATTCATACTTTTCATATATACTCGTTTCGTACAGTTCTTAACATTATCATGTTTTATCAATTTGGGTGTTAGGTCAGTTCTATTGGCTTGTAATTTTGTTTATTCTAGATAAAACTTGCATGCTTTTAAAGCTGTATAATAATTGATTTAGACATCAAAATAAATAATCAATTACGCTTGAGCCATTGTATGTTAGCATATGTGAATGCACCTGCTGATCACCTTGACCAAACCCATTTAAAAATTATCAAGGGGAACTGACTCACAGAGTTTTAATTATGTATCGACCAAAATTATAATAACTCTGTTTTTGAATTTCTTGCTATTGTAATTCTACATCAGTATCGTCATCTTCGAAGTGAAGTTATCATCGAAATAGGATACGTATTGGTGTTTGCATTAGTTCTGAATTTAAATCACCATAATAATAGAGGTAAGTCACCCGTTACTTTCATACATTATCAAGAATGCCGATGCTCTAATAAATAAACCCCATGTAAATCTCGTTCTTCATAGGTAAAGCTCTGCGTTGTGGAATGTACATGCCTATAATCAAACAATCAGTTTCTAATCCCGTTAACTTTTTTGAAACTCTTAAGTCTATACAATTGTCTGATTTCTATGAAATATAATTGGACATATGTTTGCATATAGCTTTTTTTTTTACACATTGTAACACCACCTGACAGGCGAGCTGTTTTAAACTATTCAGATTACTTTATACCAGTGTGATTAGCCACCATCAAAAGAGGGGAAAGATGAGCTGGAAAAGATATCGATAAATGTTTCAGTAAAGAAAATAATGCCATAATTTGCAGAAATGTTCTTAACATCCGGCTGGTAAATTGTTTTCAGCACTTCAATATTATACGTTAGAAATGTTATAGTGTGACGTATTTTGTTGCAATGCTGTGGGTGTGTGAAATCACGTACAAGGGTCCAAAATACTGGCAGGGCCGAGTCCCTAGGGTTTGCTTCCCCCAATGTTGTTGCCAGTGTCCAGTTTTGGAAGAGCCCACTCTCACACGAGGGAAAACATTCGGTGACATGGGGTCTCTCTGGATTTTGCCCTGCTCCGTGTTCGCATTACACTGGCTGAGGAAGTGTTTTCAGGGACACATGGAGCAGTTCTGTTGGTCAGGGCTTCATGGGTTCCTGTTGGAAGTTCGATATCGCCACTTCTTTCATGCTGTCGGGACGTTCTTGGGTTTTTTTTGACTGGTCTTCGACTTCGTCTATAGTGGTCCAGGGATCAGTTGCTGCTTGGGTTTTGAGTCTGGCTGCTGTGGATATGGGAGGTTATCATGGGGGCGACAGTGGTGGGAGAAAGGGCTATACCGGACACTGGCTCTCCCGGACCTTCATTCATTGGTAACTGGGGTGTGCTACCACCAGGCTCCTCCAGTGTGATGTGGGCTTGGTCTTCATTGGACAAGTCACTTATTCTCGCTTTGCTGTGTTTTCGCTAAAATTTCCAGTTTCGCTTTAGGAGTGGAAATTCTGGGAGTTTTCTGTCCCTATTTCAGGTCAGACAGACGGTTCGGAAAATCTGTGGTTAAGTTTTTCATTGTGTTGTAGGGGACACAGTCTAACCACCTAGTCTGTCAACCACTTTTCGATATTTTGGTTTGACGTTGGGATTTAGGACTTTCTGTTGTGTCAGAGCTTGATTTTGTTATCACTAGTATTCACTTTGTTGCATTGAAGCTTCTTCCTTTGCTGCTTTAGTGTTTCTCTTTGCTTGTGTTGGAGCTTTCCTTTGCTGCACTTGTATTTTTCTTTGCTGTAGTGGGGATTTGTCCTTAAGCACTGCAGCTTCTTGGTCGAGTGTGTTGTACAGGACACAATCTAACACAAAGTCGGTCAATTCTTGTTGAGTAGAAGGTTCACTTTTGCCGCATTTGAGACTTCTCTTTGTTTCTCTAAAGGTCTCAAGTTGTTGCATCCGTTAGCTATTCTTTCTGCGAAAAGTATTTGGCTTTGTTGCTTTGTGGCGTGTTGGTATGGATGAAAGCTTTTCTTTGCTGTAGTCTGAGCACCGTTTTGCTGCACAAAGGGTTTGTTTATTCGACATCGGCGTTTTAATTGGCTTCGTTTTGTTGTTATATCTGGGATTTCGGAACTCGATATAATTGGGTTTCTTATTCAAATATAAGACAACTGTTCTGCAACTCGTCTGTCTAAAAAGTAGACTGAGATGTTATGTGATCTTGCTGCACATGATTATCTCCTTAGCTAGAAGTCTCTCTGCTCTGAACTTTGAAGACTGTATATCACGTATCTGAAGGGAGGGAAAAGGCGCCCATGTCTGCCGTCCATGGCAGATTGATTAGTTCCAGTGCAGGGAGAAGTTCTGTTGCTGGACTTGAGATTGAGGAAGTGCTCCGGCGAATGTGTTGTCACTGGTGCATGGATATCCCGGTTTGTGTGATCTTTGACTCTTCAAATCTATGGGTGTTTGCTCGCGGTTCATGTTGAAACTGCTGTTCTGTCCTTGGTGTTGCAGTTTCTTTGTGCTGCCATAGATCAGGCGTCCCTTCCAGACGTATGCACTCTTTCCTGGCAGTTCCTTTCCTTCCTTCACCACCTGACTCTGGGGATCAGTAAGTCCGATGCATTCCGAATCCCCAGAGGGTGAGAGATCTCTTCGACAGTCTCTTGATCTGTGAACGGACAACTTGTCTCGCCCAACGGAGAAAACGGGACAATGACTGGGCGAGGGTAGATTACTGTTCTTCTGGCCAAGACGCGGGTCTAGTGTTCTCATTCCAAGTATCAGATGTCCATTGTTTCATTGGAAAGAATCTGGTAAGTAGCTGGATTATTTTCCTTACTGCACTGGACGTCTCTTCCTGTTCACTTGCGTGGACGTTGAAAAACCTCAGATTATTTATGCGGAGAAAAGGGACTCGATCTTATCGATGTGGCTGTTCCATTTTGTTGGTCGCGAGACCATAAATGATCCTTCCCACAGAAACTAATTGCTGGTTTGTTTCTGTAGATAGAATTGAGCATTGAGTAGAAAGGTGCTGCCCGTACTGCTTCTCGAAAGTGACTCCTTTTTCGTTCTAAAGGCTTCACACCCAGGAGTACAGTCTTCTTACATCCGTTCACGGTATCGCAGCCTGTTCACGTATCTGCGTGGCGAACAGATTTCTGTGCGAGTTCATTCTGGGGTTCGGGAGATTCAGATATGAAAAAAGGTCCCAGATAGGGAGATATACATGACCGGTTACGAGTGTTGTTCGGTTGGTCCAATTCTGTGCCTGTCGTTGCCCCATTAATGTGGACGTGGGTTTGATCCACAATCAACCGCTAGAAAGGAGATACCATGCGAGGAAGGAACATACTTCAAAAAGAAAAGTTTGCAACATGCCTCTTGTGGGATGATAACGACAGACATAACTTCGTCTTTAAGGTCCATCCTGAAAGCGCTTCCAGAATCGAAACCGCTACTGCCCACATTAGGAACAGGACGCCTGACAGTGGGCAGGGACTAAACTGGGGGGAAGGAGGAAAACACATGATTGAAGAGTAGGAGAGATACACAAAGAAGGTCGGAGGTGGGGGGAGCGCTGTCGCAGCGATTCAAAATGACAGTATCCATGGACAGTATCCATTGTCTACTCGATGTACCACAGTTTTGTTCAAGTGTTGCATGTTGCTGTAAACACAACAGCAATGAACACTGTTTGCGCAAGTGAGAGAGGCCACACAGTTTTAATTTGGAACGCCTGTGGGTACGCGGCTTGCTTTCTTCGAGTTGCGCCTTAGAAAACACACCTTGCACGCCGACTTTTCTCATCACGGTTGCTTTCAACGACGGGATTTTAGCACTGTACATTGCATTGAAGGAACATTGTTCATTCATATGGCTCGGTCAGAGCAGGGCAACAAAACTTTCCACTTCCTGAGGCACGTTCTCCACACTCCTTGATCAGGATTTTAACAAGTGAACTGTTTGGATTCCGTTTTTTCTTCTTATTTATGTATTATTCACAAACAACGCAATTAATTTCAAAATCGGGGCACCACTCGGCCGAAAATAAATAACACCAAACGATACACAGCACCTGATCCACAACTTCTTTGCAAAACACTGCGATCACACGTCACTTGCATGCTGGATAATGTCCACAGTTTTGCAAAGTGCATGAGTAATGCGAATTTTACCTTTCAACGTTCCTCCACTTCCCCAAGAGAAGAGAGAGAGAGAGAGGAAAAGATACCGTACCCCCCCCCCCCCCCACCCCCCCCCCCCCCCCCGGCCGCTGAGAGGAGCGAGAGAGAGAGGAGAGAGAGAGAGGAGGTGTAGTGTTGTGGGTGTGGTTGGAGCGAGGAGTGTGTGCGTGCTATGTGCGCATGTGCGCGTGTGTGTGTAACGCGCGCGCCCGTCGCGTGTTACGATGACTATTTAATTAAGCATTTAGGTATTATTACGTGACAGAGAGAGAGAGAGAGAGAGAAGAGAAGAGAGACGAGTGAGAGAGAGAGAGAGAGAGAAGAGAGATGAGAGATGCTCACGCGTGCATATTTATGAAACGTGTGTGCGAGTGCACCAGCTGCAGGCGTCCATTGGCCTAGTGAGGAGGGATGGGGTGGGCTACTGTGTTGTGGGTGTTTTGTGTGTGTGTGCTGTGGTGTGTGTGTGTGTGTGGTGTGTGTGTGTGTGTGTGTGTGTGTGTTGTTGTTGTTGTTGTTGTTGTTGTTGTTGATTTATAGTCAGTTCAAACTTGGTGGATATTTGGACTTTACAGGGGGGGGGGGGGGGGTTGAAGGAGGAGGACATGGTGGAGGGAAATGGTAAGAATTTTAATGTCAAGAACAGTACAATCTTAATATAAACTACACTGCCATAATTTTAACAATATGCTATGTTCCACGACCGACCCCTGGAGGTCTGCCCTGGACAGTGATCGGTCTTAGTGGGAGTGAAGGGAGTGAACTGACCTCTCACGCCTCGCAAGAGACCACACAGAGAACGATTACGATACAAACCCATTTATTCAAATCAACACCACGCATTCACAAAATAATTATTTCAACGCACGCACATGACAATCACAATCAAGCATTCCAACACGCCAACATGCACAATCAAATCATGATCTCAATACACGACATACACAATCATAATCTAAATAAATAATTACAGCACCCTATCCCTTTCCCTGTCATGCGTGCCTCACACTCCTGCCTCTCCCAAGTCCAAGGGAAACACCCTGTCGCACTAGGTTGACCCAAAACCCGGTTCGCGTTCTTGAAGAGAGTTGTTCAAGGCCGACACCCTTGACACGCACAAACAGGACCGTGGAGAGCGCGCCCCGGGCGGAACAGGCCGGCGCTCTCGCCTTCCTGGCGGGAGGTCCTAGACGGGGATCAGGACCGTCAGCCAAGTCCTCGGGCTTTTCCCCACAGTATGTGGCATCATCCAGTGCGTGGTCCCACCCGTGCGTGGCCCCCCAACAGTGCGCGGGTCCCAACCATGTGCGCGGGTACCAACCAGTGCGTGGTCCCAACCATGTGCGTGGTCCCAAAACAGTGCGCGTTACCAACCAGTGCGCGGTCCCAACAGTGCGTGTGGCCACACAACCAGTGATTGCTCCGGGTGAAGTCTCCGGGGAGGGCAAAGGTAACTGGGAGGAGGAAAGTAGAAAGACGGGTACAGCTACCCGTGGCGAGTGACCCAAAGACGGCGGGTCAAACGACTCTCTCTTTGCCCTCTGTCCAGTCGAGAGGGACAGCAAGCGCAGATGCGGAAAAGATGATGTTGATGTCTCCCTCCTACAGGCCGACTGAAGGATTTGAAAGTTACGACTGTACCTTCGACGTTAAGGTGAAAAGAAACCAGGACCGGGAGCAGGCGCAGCTCCCAGAGACCATCTTCCGCTAGAAGTGAAGAGGAAAACCTGCCTCAGCCGACTGGCGGCCAACATAGCCACGCTACGTCATCGGTGAGAATACCTCAAGCCTAAGAGGAACCTTGCACGTGCGGCAGGTGAAAAAGGACAGGTGAGTGGCCGAAATAGAGACAGCCAGTACAAGAAAAAGATACCAGCCACCGTGTAACCTGCATGGATGAATTGCACGGGCAGTGGAATTAGAGAGAGAGAGAGAGAGGAAAGTAACCTAACCTGAGCTGAACTACACCAAAGGTGGGCACCACACCACAAACACATTAAGGGACGGATATCGACACAACGACGACAACCACACCAATTGAACAATTTACTACCTAGATGGGCCAATAGTCATAGCTCGTAACAAACCGTGACAAACCCCCTTCTAAAAAGCATCTGTTTCTCTGAGATACAGTGCTCCTTTGAACCTTGACCATGTGCAAAGTTCAACAATGGGACCGAAACCACACTCTGTGATCGACAGAGTACGATTAAATCCAATACAACCATCTCCACGATTGTATTAACATCAGGGAGATACATAATATATACATTAACAAACAACTAAGCAAACCTTCCAACAACAAAAGTAGCAATCCGAACCAGTGGTGATTCACTACCGTTAACATCATGAAGTGAAGAAACTGTCACTACACAGGAATACACAGACAAGAAGGGGTTATACCTGGTTAAAGGGAAAGTGTTCTGACTGATTTCCTCATATATGCTGATACCGGAGCTTCGGCTGAGATAGTCAGCATCCGATTAGCTGGACCCTTGATATGGCGACGAAATGAAAGAATGCGTCCGCAATTCCACTGCCTAATCATGAGTTCGGACGACTGACTGGCCGGGATCCGGTCAGGCACTGAGAGGAGATGATCGCTCTCCAGTACAAACTTCCGGCCGTACTTTTTCTTGGGCACGCCAAGTGCGCGTCCATATCTGCCTGAGTGATTCAGCAACAGTTAGGGGCATCGATTTTAGCCCTAAGCGGGACAGCCTCTGGGTACCGAGTCGCGTAGTTCACCCCTACAAAGATGTGCGGTGACCGCGATCGGATGGTGGATAATGGGTCCCACAGGTCGACCCAAACCTTGCTGAATGGCTCCCCAACCAGTGGCACTGACCCTAAGGAACAGCTTCAAGGACACTAGGAGTTGTCCGTTGGCAGACATCGCAACTGCCGGCAGTTATGCCT
This sequence comes from Conus ventricosus, assembly GCA_018398815.1. NCBI lineage: Eukaryota > Metazoa > Mollusca > Gastropoda > Neogastropoda > Conidae > Conus > Conus ventricosus. Next base: position 89,570,112 of record CM031602.1, on the reverse strand, counting down.
AACTGAGTGTTCATTCCTGGCCAGAAGAAGTCCTGTCTTACTCGCTCGAGATTCCGCTTTGAGCCCATTATGAACCTGCCATAGGTGAATCAATGGCCTGACGGAGAAACAGATTCTCTCAAGCTTTGGGGAACGACAAGAGCTGCTTGGCCACACGATCTTGCCTGAGTGAAAACCTAAAGAGGATCCCCTTGTGGAGTGAAGACTCACCTTGGCGTGTCGGGCAGACTGAGCGTGGACGATCTACCAGTTGTCGCAGCATTGGCATCCAAGTCCCTGGCCTGAAGACGGACAATGCTTGCAGGATCAGCTCTGGCAAGAACCTCGTCAGAGATCGGCTGAAGAACGGGACGCAATTCCTGTTCCTGCTTCTTAGTCTTTTGGCGCGTGTGGTGACTCCCACACACGCCTGTACGGGGCTGATCCGTAGACACAGGACTGACTTTTGCGTCCATCTGCGAAAGTAGTGTTATTCCTATGATTAGGGAATACAGAGGTTGCTCCACAGCGATGGCCATAATTCGCACAGAAGTAGGGGTGGAGTATTAGGAATGGAGTACTGAAGACGGGTGGAGGTAACAACCAGCCTCCAACCCGCAAACATTCGTAATGGCGCCCCGCCGGCCTTAGGGGAAACCAAATCCTTATCACAAAAGGTCGTTGATGACTCCCGAATCCCTGATGGTGGCGACAAGGAAGGAACCAACAACAGAATAATGAAAGAAAACACCGTGGCACTCTGTACCACCGGAAGCGGGCGATGGAACCACGTTAGCCCGAGGCGCGAGGCGTGGAAAGGACCTAGCCCCATGGACTACCGGCGCGGCTTTAGGGCAATTCTTTCCTAATGTGGCCGGGACGACCACAAAGAAAAACAAAATCGGGGTTGCTTGAGGTCCCGATGAACATGCCTGCCTTGTTCGACTCGCTAGCGGTCCGTCGGCGCATTATTGCGCTTAATCCTGTGGGAGGGCTTCCTGTCCGTATCTCGGGCGATGACCAATAAGCTCTGCGAGCTTCAGCAAACACCTCAGCGGTTTGAATCGCTCAGCAGCGAAATCCTGAGGTGCTGTCTCGCCTATACGATTCCTCAACTCTGGGGACACAGTGTTGGTAAGCTGTTCAATGGAATCAGATCTCCAGCTCCAGCTTAGCCATCTGACGCCTCGTACACCTAGCGTTGCGCAGCCTTTTCCAACTGCACGAAGGTCTCATCGTTATTCTTTTTCTAGACTGAACTTCTCTGTACGTTCTATGGAGTAAGGTGGAAAAGCTTACGCACTTTTGAGTCAACTGCATGTCTGATAAGACGGCTTCATTTAGAGTTAGCACACATCCCTTGCAGTACCAGTAATCCAGAAAAAAAAGGTGCATGCCTTTTGTGCCTCTGGACAATTGGTATGAACTAGCAACTTTGTCAAAATGCTCTAAGAAACATATCAATGTCTCACTAGGTCTGAACTCTGGATGCTTCAACTTTGGGTCTCTAACTCTATCACTTGCCTGTCGATCAACCCTGCGTTAACAGAGTGGGAGTCCGTGAAAGAAGTTGTTCCATCTCTGCCTACGCAGGAGCCTCATCCTATCCAGCTTTACCTACGCAGGAGATTATGCATAGCAACCTCCTCTATGCGCTCTTCCCTTGCGCAGAGACTTCCTGGCTTAGCGGCCTCCTCTTGCTCAGCATTAGCCTCTTCCCTACGGAGAATTACTGTCTGTCTGTCTCCTCTCTGCGGCAGAGCCTCCATCCTATGTAGCTCCTTCATCAGCAGGGCGGCCTCTTCACTATGCAGAGCTTCCTGCCTTGCAGGCCTCTTCCCTACGCAGAGTTTCCTGCCTAGCAGCCTCTTCCACTACGCTGTTCGCTCCAGAAACATTAAGACGGATTCGATATCCTGAGCAGGTTTTACCACTCCCGACCCGGGAGGCTGACCGTTTGACCCGTCCCTTGGGTGTCCGACTTTCCATGAAGGAAGTCTCCCGGGGCATGTCCTTACGAGGGGGGGGAGGCATGAAAGAGAGGGTTTCGATTTCTGCGACTCAAACAGAAGCCCAGAGTTGCTTCGCTATACTTCTGAGCTTCGAACGGAAGTGCAGTCGGGGTTCAGCAGGAAAATCCCCCAGCGAAGAAGTAGTGAAAGTACTCGCTGGGACTCTTCAGCTACAAAGCACTGGAATAAGTAATATAAGTCACTGTAGTCGAAGTACTGGTGCTAATGGTAGGACTACATTTTGAAGACCTTTCTTCTTCGACGCACGCGTCGCATACCACCAGCACGACGTTGCCATGACAACTATATCCTACAGTTATCAAATACAGGGGAAAGACAATTCCACTTGAAAAACAGCTATTTTTAGGGGTGTGTGTTATGTGTGTGTGTGTGTGTGTGTGGTGTGTGTGTGTGTGTGTGTGTGTGTGCGGACAAGTTCCGGCTGCTCCCACTCTGGCTTACCGAAAAAAAAAAAAAAAAAACTATGTCCGGCTGCTCCCACTCTGGCAACACCGCGCTCCACAGCAGAGCAACAGTGCGGTGGGGCTGGCCGGAAAAAAAAAAACAAACAAACTGGCAGACGGAATCAGAGAGAGAGAGGAAAAAAGTGATACTAACGACGATACAACCCCTGTACTCATAACCCACCCGGTTAAAAGAAAAACTGGTTAACCAAAAAACAGGAAATGGCGGGCTAAAGGGGGTACAAAAAAGGCAAGACTTACGGCCGTGTCTGGTAAAGGGTACCGGGGGGAAGGAGGTTGGACCCCGGTTTCGATTCCCCTGGCCCCACCTCGCCCCCCGGTAACCCGGATTTTCCCTTAGGCCACCAAGACCCCCAAACACGTTTTAGAGTCACCCAGAAACCCCCCCAACAAAAAACAGGCAAACTAATAAACGTTTTAAAAACAAACAAAAATTGGACAGGAAATTCCCCGGAAAGGGAGAGAGGGCACCCCAAGACCCCTTCCCCACCCCGGACGACCCCCAACAAAGGTCCGCCCCCCCCCGGGGTCTGCCCTGAAAGGACGGTCTAAGTGGGAGTAAAGGGAAGGGGACTGCCCTTTCCACGCCGAAAAGGACCACACAAGAACGTTTTAACATAAACCCCCCATTTATTCACATCAAAACAGGGAAAATCACAAAAAATATTTCAACGAAAGCCCCTGCCCCCCCCACAAAAAAGCATTCCAACACGCACAACATGCACAATAAAATCAAGCTTCTAAAAATAAAAGCAAAACCAATCAAAAAATCAAAATAAAAAATTTCCAAGCCCCAACCCCTTTCCCCCTTTTCATCCCAGTGCCCCAAAAACCTGCCTCCCCAAAGTCCCGGGGAAACACCCGTCGCACCGGGTTTCCCCCCAACCCGGGTTTTCGGTTCTTAAAAGGGTTGTTCAAAGGCGCCCCCTTGCCCGCAAAAACAGGGGGGAAAGAGGGCCCCCCCGGGGGGACCCGGGGCGTTGTTGCGGGAGGCCCTTGGAAGGGGTTTTTTTTAAGGCCGTCCCCCCAAAAGTCCGGGCTTTTTCCACCGTACGTTGGCCCCTTAAACCCGTCCCCGTTGGTCCCCCCAGTGCGGGGGCCCAACCAGTGCGCCGGTAAAAAACCCAAGTGCGAGGTCCCATCCGTGCGTGGGTCCCAAAAGTGGGGTGGTCCCAACCAGGGGGGGGTTAAAACCCAGGGGGGTTTAAAACCAGTGCGTCCCCCCAAACCCCCAAGGGTTTGTCCGGGTGATTTTCCCCGGGAGGGGGAAAAAGGTTTAACTGGGGGGGAAAAGTTAGAAAGACGGGTAAGTTTCCCGTGGGTGCCCCCAAAAGAGGGGGTCAAACGTCTCCTTCCCCTTGCCCATTTCGAGAGGACAGCGCGCAGATGGGGAAAAAAAAGATGAAGTGATGTCTTTTTTAAACAGGCCGATGTGGAAATAAAATTTCCGATTTGTCCCTTCGACGATAAGGTGAAAAACCCAGGCCCGGGAAAAGGCGCTCCCAGAGAATTCCCGTTTCGGTGAAGAGAAAACCTGCCTCAGGTTTGGGGGCCAAATGCCACTACGTCCGGGAGAATCCCTCAACCCCAAAAAAGGAACCTTGAGGCGGGGGTTTGAAAGCAGGTGAGAGGGATGAGAAAACCCAAGTACAAAAAAAAGATCCCAGCCCCCTAAAACCCCCAGGAAAATTTGGGCCCGGGCAGTGGAATTGGAGAGAGGAGGAGAAAAGGGGTGGGGGGAGAGAGAGAGAAAAAGAAGAGGGGAGCGGAAAAGAGAAGGGGGAAAAGAAGAGAGGGGAGAAAGAAACCAAACCCTGAGCTGAACTCCCCAAAAGGTGCAACCACAAAAACCCAAAATTTAAAGGGGAAAAGGGGGAAATATACAAAAACGGACAAAAAAACCCAAAATAAACCCTTTTAAAATCCTTAGGGGGGCCAACGAAATGGGCCCTCGTAAAAAAACCCGGGTGCCCGGTTATTTGGGGTTGGGAAGAGAAAATTTTTTTGCTATCTCAACCTTTTCGAACTGAAAAAAATAGGGGGAACCAGTTTAGATTTCAAAAATTTCAATGTTTGCTTTTGAATAAAGGGCATTTAAAATGGGGCAATGGAAAAGTATTGTTACCAGATAAGGGTTTGAAATGCAACGCATATTTGGGGAAATTTTTTTGGTTTTCCCCAAGAGTTCAAACGTTACCCTTGTAAAATTAAATTTAAAAAAATTTATGTCAGGATATTTTTCCCCTTTTACATATTTTTTTTAAAAGATTCTAAATTTCCCGGAAACAGCTTTCCAAAAACCAAAGGGATTTCATTTAAAATCAAAATTTTTAAATTACTTTTTTGCAAAATTGCCTTTTACCCCCCCCCCCTGGCTAGTTTATTGTTTTTCCCTTCCCAAAAAATTACCCCGTGTGAAGGGACCCAGAAGAATTTTTATTTTTTGTGGAAATAATGAAATTTAAATTTAGATGTTTATTTCAAAAAATTATATTTTCCTTTTTTTAAACATCCCAAACTTAAAACTATTAACACTGCCTTAGAATCAAAAAAAAAAAAAATTTTACAAAAAAAAGGGGGATTACAATCACAAAAAAAAGGAGTAATCCCAAAAAAATTAGCATAAAAATTTTTCTGCCGTAAAAATAGAAAATTTTTTTTCCTAGGCGGTATGCTTTTTAAATTTTTTAAAGCCGGAATAACAAAAACCCGAACCTGCACTTTTAAAAAAAAAATCCCTAAATTTTTTTAAAAGATTTGAATATTTGTTTTCTAAGTTTTCTCTAAATTTAGAAGTTAAAATGTTAATGTTTTTCATTTTTTGGGGCATCGGGTAATTTTACATCAAAGAAGCTTTTTTATGTTCCCATGGAGGGCCCCCGGGGGGGGCAAAAAAGGAAAACGGTGAGAGTGAAGGGGGTTTAATATTGATTTTTTAAAAGAACCCTTTTGTGTAATTTCGAAAGGGACAAAGATAACCTGCTTTTTGAGCTCTTTTTTGGGAAAATTCAACCCTTTTAAACCCCTCAAAACTTCGTTTTCGCTGAAATTTGATACTGAAAAGACTTCTTTCGAATATTTGGTTTAAATAATCTCCCTTGATTTGACAGGATAGATATTAATTTCTTTGTTTAAAAATTTAAGGGGCTTGTTGGACTGGGGGGCACCAAGCGTAATTTGATGCTTTGCTGTCTTTATTTGCAATTTTTTTCGTGATTTGAGGGGCTCAAAAAAAAATTCTTGTCGTACACTTTTTTGTTTTTATTAGAGAATTTTTTTAGGGCAAAAAAGGTTTTTTTTTTCTTGAGGCCCACGGTTGAATTTCAAATAATTTTCAAAAAGTTTTAAACGTTTCCTTGTTTTAGTATTTAAGTTTTTAATGTAAAAAAAAGCCAGGTTTAAATTTAGGGGTTTTAATTTTTCCCGAAATTTTATTTTTTTTTGAGTAAGCAATCCAGAAACCCCTTCAATTTTAAGTTGGCAAATACATTGGATTGTCTCCATTTTGGGAAAAAAAATTTTAATTGTGTTTTTTCACCCGAGAGAATAAGCCCCTTTTTTTCCCTAAAGTTGTTTTAAATTTAAAATTTTCTTAACTTATTTATCTTCGGGGTTTTGATTCGTAATTTCTTCGCCGGTAAGCTTTCGGTTTTTTTGTTTTATCCACTTGAATGTCCCCAGCCCCCCTTGTAAATAAAATCAAACTTTTTTATAATATTTTGGAGATTTATAAATAAAAAGTTTAAAAAAATAGGGGCTATAATAGAGCCCCGTGGAATTGATTCAATGTCTGAAAAGGAGGGAAACTTTTTCCCTTTTCTTGTAAAAAAGGGGTCTCTTTTGATAAAAAACAAAACCCAAAAATTTTAAAATATTGAAAAAAGTTTCCCTTATTCCTATTTCTTTCAAAATAAGTAGGGCTAGGTGCCAGTTAAAATTTATAGCTTTTTGGGTATCAAAAAGGGAAACAAGTTTTACTTTTCCCCTTTAGCAAAAATGCTTTTTTATTTTTGGTAAGTTTTACCCAAAAGATCCCATTGTACATCGACCCTTTTCGAAAAACCGCTTGAAATTTACTGGGGTTTTACTTTCTTTTTCACAAAAAAATTTTAAAAACGTCTTTGGATAATCTTTTTAACAACTTTTTCCCAAAGTGAGAGGGGTTTGTGTATCGGCTTAGCTACCAAGGTTTACCTGGGCTTACCTTTTGGGAAAAAAGGGGCTAAATTGGGTCTCTTCCAAAATCAAGGGAGAATTCCATTAAACCCAAAAAAATTTTGGGTTTAAAAAGAATGCAAATAATCGTTTCCAATTTTGAAGGCAAGTGGTATAACGTTGTAGGGGTTACCTTAGGGGGCCAAAAGACTTTGAATTTAAGAAAAAAATTCTAACTTTTCCCAAAATTTAATATGTAAAAGGAGGTTTGAATAATGGCAAAGATTTGGTGGCGGATCTGTAGATAGTTGTTTTTTTTTTCCCCTCAAAAACCTTGATAGATGGGGGTAAGATAGCAGCAAGTTTTTTCTTTAAAAATTTTTGAGATTTCCTCAGATTTCTCCCCGTGGGATGGGAAAAAACATTATTAATTTAAATTAATTTTAGTTTGTTGCAAGCAATAACCTTTTTAAATTTTTTAAACCCCCTTTTTCCCAAACCCCTTTTGTATATCTTTTGATTCCGATATTTTTTGGGTTTAAAAAAATTTTGGAAATGGGTTTTTTTCGTGGGCACGACCCCGTTTTTGTTATTTTTTGGGATTTTCATCGTAGGAAATTTTTATCTGTGCTCACTTTTTAGCAAAACTTTATAAGCTTCTTTTTTAAGAGTAAGGGTATCGGGACAATCTTTAAAATTTCCCCCATGAAACCAAAATTTTTTCCAATGTTGGGCATCTTTACAAAAGGAATAGATTTTTCCCGGGGCCTGGAAGAATGTCGACAAAAAAATTGTAAAAATTTTGATCTATACCCTTTATTTTCAATATACGGAAAAATGTATTGGAAAAAAAACGTTTTATTTATGAGACCAATTTTCATTTTTTTTTTGAAAAAATTTGGGATGCTTTTCTTCCTTTTCCCTTTTTCATTTTAACATATCCTTTAACTTTTATGTTTATTGGGAAATGAAACGTGCCCAAAGTATCCTCCCCTTTTTGACCCTTTCCGAGGGTTTTCTGCCAATTCCCGGGGAAATTAAAGTTAAAAAAATTGAAGTAGGTTTATGAGAGGAAATGTCTGGCAGTCTGGTAACACTACCCTGTTTAATAAAACCAATTTGGAGTAAAAAATATTTTCAATAAACGGTTTCAAGTTATAGTGGGGCAACCATATTCCCCAAAAAGGGGGCATGCGCAAATTTAAAACCCCAGTATTTCCCTTTGTTGTTTTAAAAAGGAAGGTTTTTTTTTTTTCCGTTGTATTATCTGCCTTTGGGACCTTTGGGGTTTTGTTGCAGAAAAGATGTTTAAATTTGTTGTTGTTCAGTTTTTTTGTAAACCCCCGTTGCGAAAAAATTCAGCAAAATTTGTGGGAATTAGGGGGTTCAGGGACAAAATTTAGATTTCTCCATAAAAAAGGAGTTTGAATCTTTTTTTCCCCTCATTTTCCCATTGTTTTTACAAAGGTGGGGTAATAAAAAAGGGCCCTATTTTTGGGAGCTTATGAAAATAAAAAAATTTTGTGATTGTAATGTTTGCATGAAAAATTATGTTGATATATAGGGTTTTCCCAAAAAATGTAAATTGTTTGTTGTTTTAGACCGACAGTTCCATTGAAATATTAATTTCTTTTCCAATTTTTAAGTTTTCATAAGGGCTTTGTTTTAAAAATTTAAATGTCAAGGTGGGAAAATTTTACGAGTCCCAAGGGACGGGAAATTTCCAGCTGGGAAAGGGGGTTTTCCCCTTTTGTCCCTTGCACGGGAGGAGATGCCAAGGACCGGGGAGTTCCGAACCCCGAAAGCCGGAGGGGGGGGGAAAGGTGTTTGGTTTCCCCGGGGCCTCCCCCGGGGTCTGGGGGTTTTTGGGGATGTCTCCCGGGGTTGTTTCTGCCAAAGAGGATGGCATGCCCCCCCGATTTCGGCCCAAGGGTGTGGTACCTCTGTAGTTTTGTGGGTGGGTGTGGTGTGTGTGTGTGGTGTGTGTGTGTGTGTTTTTGGGGTGGGTGGGGTGTGTGTGTGTGTTTTGTGTGTTTTGGGGTGTGGTGTGTGTGTTTGCCCAGTGGTTACGGATGCGTTGGTGCGTGTGTCTGTTTGTCTGACTCACAGAAATTCGGAGCGTGTACGATTTTTAATTCACACACACCCACACATTCGAAACATGGACAGCCAGGAAACAAGTCAACGTTTCCTTTCTTTGCTGCCTGTACCATCAAAGCACAAACACACAAACACAGCAATATACAACAGTATCAATTCAGCAGAATACCGCACGCCGTAACCCTGGGCGTACAATTCACGATATAAATATGTATATGTGTTATTACTTTTTTTCTTTTGGCCACGTCCGGCTCGTCACGACAGTCCACAGACGTCGCAAGTCTCTCGTGAAGAATGCTGTAGAAGAAGTCCTCTCCCGGGACTCACACAGTCAGGTGGAGCAGCTGGCAGAGTCCACACAGAACCGAAGCGACGGCTCTGTCCACACCAGAGCGACGGCTCCAACACAAGAGCTGCGGCTCAAACACAAAATAAGACGTTGGTTCTAACACCACAAAGCAATGGCCCTGGTGCAGCAGAAGCGACGGCTCTGGTATGACTGGCCCAACAGGTCGCTGGGTCAAATAACTCAAAAGCGACAGCTCTGGCTCGGCAGCAGCGGCGGCTCTGGCACAACTGGCACGTCGATTTACTGTTGACTCCCATGTCGACCTCTCCACACCCCAGCAGGGTGGAGTCAGGGGTAGATCTCAGCTACGCCCCAGACCCAGGCGCAGTGGCAGGTCGGGTTACTGTCGACTTCCTCGTCGACCTCTCCACACCCTCAGCAGGGCGGAGACAGGGGTAGACTCTGGCTACGCTTAGATCCTTTAGCAGTAGCAGCCAGTTCCCGGTCCACTAGGACGACTTTACCTGGGGAAACTGATAACTACCTTGATCATCTAGCCTACTATAACATGGCTATTATACATCATGGTAATTAATCATATTCATAACCAACAGGTACTTTATATTTCACCAGAACTTCGGGAAAAATACCCACAGTGGATGTTATACATCATGGTAATTAATCATATTCATAACCAACAGTTACTTTATATTTCACTAGAACTTCGGGAAAAATACCCACAGCGACATCCACAAAGTTCAACACACCATCACAATAGAACATTTTCTCTTTTTCGAAATAATGTTTTACACATTGGGGAAAGGATTTCCACATATACCCTTTCGAAATCATGCTTTACACATTGGGAGGAGGGGGGGGGGATTTCCACATAGACTTTCTTACGATAAACCAAGAATATAATCACTGCATATAATTAACGATTTCCTTCCGTCTTTTTCATAAAGATAAGAATGTTTTCATCATTTCATGTCTCTTCCATCACAACAAGAATTTTTTTTTTTTTTTTTTTTTTTTTTCATTTCACATAATCACTACATCTCAGAGAATGCTCTCCATTCATGAAATTATTCATTAGTACCAGTACAGCCCTTAAATACATATCAAGGAAAGATTTCCAGACACTCTTGTTTATCAACACATAGATATTCATTATTCATATCAATGGATGGTTTAAATACTTATCAACCGACTTCCAACCATTAATGCATGATAGTTTCCATCGCTCACCTCAGGGGCTTACTATCATTTGTATCATTATAATACATTAGCGAAATAAACAAAACTGTTTTGCATCATAACGCCATGAACTAGCTAAGCCACCCCCTTTTCCAACCACTCATCAACAACACATTTTTTTCCTCTTTCTATTCATACTTTCTAATAACAGTTTCCTCCTATCACCCTATCAAGTCACAAGATATACCAAAACACAACAAATACTTTTTTGTGGTAAAAAGCCTTTACTAGGCGCTGAGAAAGATACAGTCGCCTATAGGAGGGGACAACGATTTTGGATTGCGATTTCAATAGATAATAATGAAATACCTGACTACCACAGCAACTTGTTCAGGAGTCCCTCTTCGGCCCTAGGAAGCTGCACGACCGGAACTGCTGTAGAGACTGCCTGATCGTTTCAGCTCACCTGGCTTATACAGAGCGCAGGTGAGCAGCAGTCAGGTCAGCTGACCAACCGGTTTTCGGTGAACATGTTCCGGCCAATGCGGTTGTAAAAAATTGTGACCGGACAAAAACGGTCAGTCACAGTGTGTGTGTGTGTGTGTGTGTGTGTGTGTGTGTGTGTGTGTGGTGTGTGTGTGTGTGTGTGTGTGTGTGTGTGTGTGTGTGTGTGTGTGTGTGTGTGTGTGTGTGTGTTTTGCGTGTGAACTCTTATCAGCAACATGCTTCAAGCAAATCCATCTCTCATTCCTCTCGGTGGACTCTGTGTTCAAACTTAAACTTACAAGAAAGGTTATAAGAATATTCCAACCATGCCCAATCAGCATTCACCATTTGCGGCTCACCGCCACCCCCACGCCCCACCCCCACCCCCAAGTAAATGAATAAATAAATGTATAAACAAATTAATAATATCGACACATATTAAGAAAAGTGAGAGCAGCACAGGATCGGAGTTAAAACCTTCAGGACATTCCTTACAAAATTAAATATTCAATAATACATTCTGATTGGGCAATTCTCACACACCATTCCGTACACAAAGATGTAAGTAATACACACATTGCAACCACAGCAAACATTTGTGTTTTTCATCATGAAAAAGTTATCATTTCCAATGCATACAAAAAAAAATAATGAAAATAAAGTGGGAGTTGGGATCGGAGAGCGAATCGAGGGAAAGGGACGGCCAGCCGAGAGGGGACAGGTAGGACAAGGGAAGGGAAGCTAATGAGAAAGAAAAGAAAAGGAGGGGGGGGGGGGGGGGGGGGGAGAAGAGGGATCGGGATCAGTCAGAAGCCTACAGAGAGAGAGAGAGAGAGAGAGAGAGAGAGAGAGAGAGAGAGAGAGAGAGAGACTCCATTCTCAATGCAAAAAGCCTCCCTCCACCAAGTTCCGATCCCCCCCCCCCCCAACCCGCATCTACCCCAAAACGCCCAGCCTCCCCCCTCCCACACACACATGCCCATGCACATAACTGGTGTAAAACAAACTAATAAAAAACAACTTTACATTAATCAATACATCTATCTTGCACTCTCGGGGAGGCTAAAAAAAAAATCAACGCATATTCGACAAAAGTGTAATGCTTCATCGATTCAGTAGTCCAACCCTATTTCTGCATCAGCAATTCAAATTCATGTATTTAATATCACGGATGTTTTCATGCGGGAAATCTGGTAGGAGAATGCTGGATCTGGCAGGAGAAGGCCTAGTATCATTCGATCAATTTAAACTGCAACACCACAACAATAGCAATGATAGTGTCCTTCACCCCGACACCCCCCCCCCCCCCCCACCCTCGTGTGGTGTTCCCCTTTTCTTCCATCTCTCTGTCATTGTCGTAATTGTACTTGAATGAGGCGGGGGAGGGATCATCAGCTCCTTCTCCGCCACTGCCCCCCCCCCCCCCCTGCATCCGTCTATTTCTAACATATTACAACAACAACAACAACAACAACAACAACAACCAAGAAAAAAGAGGGAGCGTTGAATATGCGCACGTCCATACACTCCCTCCTCCCCTTTCCCCACCCCACCTACCCCCCTTTCCTTAGAAGGGAGCTCAAAGACGGGATATGTTTTCTACTTCGAACATCAAGCAAAGCAAAGAACCAGATACAAAAAGATCATTATTACTCAGGTCGAAGGTATTTGGCAAACACATTGTAAGTAGCATAACTAGACCACATCAGTAGACTTTGAAAGCTTAATGTACAAAATTCAAGCAGTACAACATCAAACCAGAGTACAAAAATCAAACCTGAGAACCATGATAGAAACAGAACAACGCCAACGGGCAGAAAAGCCTGTAATTCACTGCTTCACCAAGAAGTTTGTCAGCGTTCACTTCATACATTTTGTCAATACGTCTTCAACATTCATTTCCACATCTAACTTCAGAGTCTGTCCATTCTAACGTATTTTTGTAGTGTTTTCTGAATTGGCACCAGACGGTTTGCTTTAATAATTGATTGACTCCAGGTAACGAAAAGGATATATTCAACACCGTGGCGCACTTTTCATTTCTGGCTCCTCTCTTTGCACATCTATCCGCTAGCTCATTACCCCAAATACAACAATGCGATGGAATCCAACAGAAGGTGACATCTGTTCCTTTACATATTAAAACATGAATAAGAAGGCATATTTGATTTACAAGAAAGTTGTTCGAAAGGGTATCTGGAAATTTTATGGTTTGCCGAACAGACATTGAATCCATACAAATAACTAATTTAGATATTTATTGTGGCAAGTCAATTAAATGTGACAACGCCATAATAACAGCTATTATTTCGGCGGCAAATATTGATCTGCCTTTTCCGATGGAATATATCTTTTCAACCTTTTGTAATGGTATGACAAAAACAGAACCTGACTGATTATTAGACAATACTGAACCATGAGTGCAAACTTTAAGATGTTGAGGATATTTCTCTTTTATATGCATCTTTACAGAATAAGATGACATATTTGATTGGTCAGTTTTACTCACATCAGTGTGATCAAGATCAACATGTGCCCTGTTTCTTTCCCAAGCTAGAGGGAAATCAAAGCCACCTTCGCTAATGTCTAAGAACTGACTGTTTCAAAAGATTTTCTGTACAAGAACCAAGGGTAGAATATGGCAAAATAGTCGGAAGACCAAGGCATAATTGATAGCCCTTACTATCTATGCTTTGCAGCTTTTGTAACAGCTCTTTAGGGGGCACTGAATACAGCGTCTTGTACATAGCGTAATTTTGATCAGATCAAAGATGTGGCTAAATGTTTTAAAGTGTTTATATCCTGACACAAGCTTTGTTTACTGATATTAAAAAAAAAGTTGATCTAGCTTTGTTCAGAGGGTACTCAATATGAAAGTTCCACATTAGTTTACATATTAAATATACTCCTAAAATTTAACTAAACGTTTGTAGTCAAGTATCAAAGCATCCATTTCAAAAGAGGGCAAATCGCTTGCATCAGCGCCGTTTTTAAATAACACTATATATGTTTTCTCACAAGAAAAACATTAGACCATTCTGAAACATGTTTCTACCAAGGCTGTCTATTCATTTTAATAAAGTTTTTGTTGTTGTTGTAATTAAGTGTTCTTTTAGGAATATTTTTCCTTACTGATATATCCATCCGTATGCACAGATCGTTAGCATAATGCACAGCCGTGATATTTTTGCTTATATGAAAACATAAATGAGAAAACAAAACAGGGTGGAAAAGATAACGTTTCTGGCCTTAAACCTTTTTTCAGTGTTAAAGAACTATGAGAACATAGCCATTTAAAAGATGGAAAGGTAAACATAAGCCATGGTGATAGCAAACTCAAGCAAGTGGCTGCAGGGCCGAGTAGAAATCATATGCGTTAGGAGAAAGGAAAAAGGAAAGTTCAGTTGAAGAGAGAGAGAGAGGTGGAGAGAGAGAGAGAGAGAGAGAGTAGAGAGAGAGAGAGAGAGAGAGAGAGAGAGAGAGAGAGAGAGAGAGAGTGAGAGAGAGAGAGAGAGAGAGAGAGAGAGAGAGAGAGAGAGAGAAGAGAGAGAGAGAGAGAGAGAGAGAGAGAGAGAGAAGAAAATATTCTTTGATGTTAAGTCTCCTGTTGGTGTGATGGTGCCAAGTCGTTTGATCAGCCAGGACTCTATGGAATTTTCGATAAGTCATGCTGGATTTATTCTACCAGACAGCAGCAACTTTGGCATGAGAGTATGTGTGCATGGGGCTGTTAAAATGCACTCCAATAGGGTTCTCGTACTGACGTTTCATGGATGTAAGATGTTCAGGGAGACGGTCGTTCAGTGCGCGATAGGTTTCTCCAATGTAAAGTTTGTTGCAAAGTGTGCAGGTTATGATGAAGACCAAATTGGATGATTGGCAGGTGAAAGAAGAAGTTATTGTGAATTTGCCAAAAGCGCCAGCAACGGTGGTGGCAGAGTTTCAGTCTCAAAAACTGTGAATATGGTATACTGTTTTTGGAAGTGGCAGGATGGCTTGAAAAATAAAGTAGATAAGATTGGGAGTCAGTAGATTTATAAAATAAACTTGTCTTAATCTCTCTCCGGCCTGACCAGGACAATCTTGACCAGTGTTTTTAATAAATCTACTGACTTGTGTATCCCTGTTGTCAAATTCACCTTGTTTTAATTCATTACTATTCCCAGACCACAACCTGTGCTTTGTCCATCTTCGTTTCTGCCTCATTCTTTGAAGCAGCATTGAGAAACCTTAGAACATTGTGTAGTGTTCCCCAGTGTGTTGGTGTTACCCATTTAAAATCCACGATGCGAAAAACCCGTCTTACCACAATATTCTGGTTTTGAGAATTGTTTTTGACTAACGTACTATACCCACTGGCTTCAATTTGAGATTTCACCCTGTCTTCACCCATCCTGATTTAACCACTTCTGTCGATGTACTCTCAAGAAAGCATCTTCTCGCTTATGGCTACTACTATTCAGCCTACACGTGTAAAATTACTCACCTTAACAAGATAATCCAACATATGCGATCTCAGCTCCATACTCTGAATGACAGAAACACCTCCATGTTCATTATTTACAATGTACAAGAAGCCAATAGAAAGCATTACGACTTTTTAAAAAGAAGAAAAGTGCACACATTGGAACGCCTTCAACATTGTGGAACTCCTGCTCAACCCTGTGAGGTTCAGACCACTGCAACGAATCTAGTCACCACCACGATACCATCAGACCTTCATTTACCTCTTGAACCACACCAAGTTCTTTCGAAGGGTTTAAAATGCATCCCATCAAACCCAATATCAACCCAATCCTTACACAACATCTCATTCAAAGATTATTTTGTCGTATTCGCTTGGCAGCACACTTTTGAACTACCAAACCATAAACAACAGAATCCAGCCGACCCTGCTTCTGAGAGCATTAGCAGACTCTTTCCCCAGCCGCCTAGCACTTGGTGCCCCACCTGTGGTGAATCTGCATCGGTTGATTACTATACTGATTTGTGTCAGACAAATAATGACTCTTAAACAAAGCCTTTGAGACATTTCAACCTCACCCAACAGAACTGCAGGCCCTTCAAGATTTACGCATCAGATCAGATATTGTAATCAAACCAGCTGATAAAGGGTGCCATAGTTGTCTGGCAAAAAAGACCGATACTTAGAAGAAGCCAGTCGTCAGCTGTCTGACTCGTCTTTCTACACACCAATCCCTCAATCTATCACTAGAATGGACAATTGTCTTGTCAGGAGCACCATCAAGGCAGCTGTATCTGAAGGAATCTTCCACCTGAAGCCTTCTGTGCCATCAAAGTGAACCAAGGAATCAAATTTATATCCTCCCAAAACTTCACAAACCTGAATAATCGAGAAAGACCCATGGTTTCGGCTTGTGCATGCCTTACAGTCCTTATCTCCTCCTTTCTTGACTCCATTTTCCAGCCCCCTGTTTCTGCCCTTCCTACCTATATTAAAGACTCCAACCACACCTCCAACTTACCAATGATTTATCCTTCCCCTGTGACTGTGGAACTGAACGTTATTTGTTCACTATGGACATTGTTTCACTTTATACCAACACTACTCACAAAGGTGGTTTGATTGCTGTGAATCACTTTTTGAACACCAGCAACTACAATATTCACATCCCCACCATCCTTCGCCTCACTGAACTTGTTCTCACTCAATCTCTTCTCCTTTTGCCGGGGAAACTTTCAGACAAAGAAAAGGAGTCGCCATGGCAACAAAGATGGGACCCAGTTATGCCTGTCTGTTTGTGGACTTAGTTGAGAACAGGCCTTCAAGCAGTATTTGGGTCCAGTGCCATCTCTCTTCAAACATTATATTGATGACTGCCTGGGTATTGCCACCTGCTCCTGAGAACGCCTGCTGCAATTTATCCACCATCTGTCTCATTTTCACCAATCACTGTAGTACACATGCAATATATCTCCTTCTGTCACGTTTTTTTGATATTGTAATCTTTCTCCAGCTGACTAGAACAACCTTAAGACCAGTGATTTTATAAATCTGCTGACTCCCACTCTTATAACCTTTACTTTTCAAGCCATCCTGTCACTTCCAAAAACAGCATATAATATTCACAGCTTTTGAGACTGAAACGGATATGTTGTGATGCTACTGACTTTGAAAATGAAGCAGTGAAAATGTGTTCCTTCTTCACTTCCGCCAATACCCTGAGAACATTGTTAATGAAGCACTTGAACGTGCACGCAAAGTAACACGCTCAGCAGCCCTCAGTTTCAGACCTTCCAAAGAGCATGATGACAGAACGGTGGCAGTGCTCACCTACAACCACACAACCTTGCGTTTGCAATATTCTCCTCAGAACCTTCCATGTTTTGCGAAATGTTCCAGGACTGAAAACTGCATTTTCCAAACCACCATTGATTGCATTTTCTAGAAACAAAAACATTTAAGACCTTGTGAGAGCATCCGTCCAGAGTCCCTCCAGTGGCTCTTTTCCTTGTCCCGGAATCAACCCCGA
>CM031602.1:89527906-89547906 GCA_018398815.1 Conus ventricosus | reverse complement strand
CCATCCCCGGTGTGCAAAGTGAAAATGCATTCTTAGAAGATCGCGATGACGTTGAGCGTACCGACTCAATTGAACGAGTCGCGACCTTGAACAGATGGAACCGAGGATGGAGATGGGGCACGAGATTACGCCTCTCTTGAAGGGGGTAGTAGGGATGCCTATGTCCAAATTCTGTTGAAAGACAGTGCCGATTACAAGTGATAAAAAGTAACTGCTCAAACGGATTCAGTTGAACGCGGTCCCCCCCCCCCCCCAAACCCGGTGATTTAACGGAAGAGCACGTTCTGTATGTGCGGAAAACCCCGCGACGGCGAGGAGAATAATGTAGACTGGGAAAGACTCGATTCACATGCTGAAAGAATGGATCGAAAATGTCTAGTAAGGAAGAAAGAAAATCTCAAAGCGATGCATATCGTGGAAAAATTCCTGGGAAACACTGCCTATGGGTAAGCGCGTTTCATCAGGGAGAAAGCCCCCTCAGGAAAACAAGAATGTAATGAGATGCGCTGAGCTCTTGGACGAGTCGAGATTGCTGAGCAGCGACTCATCAATGGCAAACTACAGTTCTGTAGGCTGGGGTCAGCAACTCCAGACGGACAAATACGAACAAGGGAAGTCTTGGCAATTTAAATGATAATAGGAAAGCACAGGAAGTGATACAAATCGGCAGAAGGAAGGGACAGAGGTGAAGCCACGAAACTATGTCCAGGGACACATCGTTTTCAGTGCTTCAAGCAAAGGTTGTTTAATGAGTGGAAGGACTCCATTATGTCCAGATACTGCCCTGATAATACGCAGGTGTCAAGTTAATAATAGGGGAGGACACTTGTTCCAGGAAGCGGATACACTGGCCCCCGGCCATCCAAGTGCTAGGATGCAGAGACCGATCCAATATTATTGTAGGTGAAAGATCGAGGGAACACATGCGGGGAAGCATGAGAGAGAGACACTGGGAGCACACACTCAGGGCCAGGACTTGGTCCGCAGAAATGCTACGTATACGGGTAAGAAGTTAAAGTCGTTCGTTTGCGAACACCTCCACAGCTAACTTGCCCACGGCCATTGCTAAAC
This sequence comes from Conus ventricosus, assembly GCA_018398815.1. Lineage (NCBI taxonomy): Eukaryota > Metazoa > Mollusca > Gastropoda > Neogastropoda > Conidae > Conus > Conus ventricosus. Next base: position 89,546,835 of record CM031602.1, on the reverse strand, counting down.
CTTGTTTGATAAACACCCATACTCTCACGGGAAAAAAAAGAAAAAAGTGAAGTTCTTGTGGGCGGGAGGGACTCCCCAAGTTCGGTACTATTGGAAATGAGAGAGATACCCAGACGATTAAAAACATGTGAAATTGGAAATCAATTGAAGTTTTAAGGGCGAGGGCCATGAGTTACAGGGGAAGAAGAAGAAGCAACTAAGATATTCAGGAGACCATGATGAAGCCCAATGAAAGCTATCGACCAGAGGGATGGAAACAAATCAAAGTAAAAGAAGAGGTGGGGCGACAGCTACTACAAAGTCCAGAAATGAAAGAAGGATCCAATATTTGGGACCATGGTCTCGTCGATCCGATGTGCGAAGTACATCTAGGAAGAGATGAGCAGGCGCTCAAGGTCAAACAGTCGGTTTTAGCCACCGTAACTTCCTGCACAGCTGAGGAGAGGAACAAGAACCATGATGTCAGCTACCTCAGTTAGAGTACGCGAGGAGGTGCTTTGAAAGGGAAGACCAAGGATGACCCAGAAGGCCGGTTACCAACAACTCTTATACACCTAAGAAAGGAAAAAGTACTTTACAGGATGGTATTCATTCAACAACGAACCCTTTTTTGGGACCACGTCATTTATACCAAAAAAGGTACAGGACAGGGCTATCATGGAAATGGCTCATGATCGCCAATGTTCAGGGGCAACTTGGGCATGAATAAACCAAAGACAGAATCACTGGATCTTTTATTGGCCAGCGAATCGGACTGTGTTGTCCAGGAGGTTTTGCGTCTGTGATACGGTGCAACGATTCATGAATCGGGGGAGACTTCAGGAAAGCGCCATTGCAGCATGTGCAGTCATTAGCATCCCGTTTTAAAAACTGGTGGCCATTGATCTTCATCGGAACCAATCAAACCCTACAAACATCGAGTGGGGAACAGATTCGTACTCACTATGATAGATTACGCCACCAAATACGCTGAAGCGTAGCGATACCGAAAATAGACACTGTTACAGTGCGGAGGCTCTGTATGAGATGTGGTTCCAGATAGGAATACCAGATGAGAGTCGTCAGCGATAGAGGGACTCAATTCACGTCGGATCTCAGGAAGGAAGTTTATAGCTCCTAAGCATCAAAGGTATCACCACGACTCCATACCACGCACAAGGGAACGGTCTTGTTGAAAGTTCACGGCACACTGAAACAGATGACCAGAATCTGTGGTTAGCGCCAATAAGGAATGGGACAGATTCATTCCGGCAAAGCTTTTTGAATATAGAGAAGTGCCGCAGGACTCTGACCCTTATTTTCGCCATTTGAATTATGTATGGTTTCGCGTACCATCAAGGACCACTGGAGATACTAAAGAAAGTGTGGAATTTATGAGGAAAGAAAGAAACGCCGGAAAACCGCACTGCGCAGAGTACATCACAGAACTGCGTAACAGAATGGAGGCGACCTGCAGATTGCCGTAGAAAACCAGAATGAAGGCAAGAAAACGTTTATGTCAAAGCTTACCGATAGAAGCACATGAGTACTTGGAGAGGAGATAAAGTGTTGGTCTTGCTTCCGGGCAAACATAAAAGGACTCCAGCTGTCATGAAGGTCCTTTTGTAGTCACAAGAAGATGAACAAGGTGGACTACCAGATACTAATCAAAGGGAAAAGAAAAATTATATCACATAAATCAGGTCAAGAAATATCATGTGAGGAAAGAACCAGAGGCACACAAGTGTCTTTCATCACATGAAGAAGAAAACAGACAAAATTACTGTGAAGAAAGGTGTTGCCGCGGTTTCCACTGAAACAAACAGAAGACTACGCTCAGTGTTAAAAGCTTCTGAGATTTGAAACAAAGTCAGAATGTGACACTTGGGGGGAAATTATCTTCAAGTATAAAGGAGCTGCTTTCGGACTTAGCCTGATCTACTAACACTTGAAGAAGAATGCGGAACTCAATCTCAGTACTGATGACCCGATTCCGAGAGTGGCTCAATATCCGTTGCACACTCACAGTGTACATTATCAAAGAAGATGTGCTCAGATGGAGAAAATGGGAGTTCATGAGAAAAATCATTCTTCACCCTACAAATGCACCAATTGTGTTGGTGAAGAAAACGGATGGATCCAGTCAGATTTTTGTACTGATTCCAGGAGTTAAAATCAAGTGCCTCAATTCGACGCTGAGCCAATGCCAGATTATAGACGGGACTTTGCCAAACTGAATAAAAGCCAAGTATTCTCCAAGATCGATTTGTGTAAGGGTTTTTGGCAGATTCCGATGGAAAGGAAGTCAGCTGGCCCCAGCTTCAGCCCACACCAGGAGGGACAATTACATGGAAGAAGAATGCCTTTTGAAATGCGCAAATGCCATTGCGGTGTGTTTTCTCGAATGATGAGAAAAAACTACTGGGGACACTGAAAGAGGGAAGCCTTCACAACTTCATCGATGAGTCCTGATTGCTTGCGTGGATTGGAATGAACACATCACAGCAATTGAATAAGTCTCAAGAGTATGAAGGAGGAAGGTATTACTGCCAAAGCCATCAATAATGTTTCCTTAGGTTATAAGGAACTGTCCTTCTTGGACACGAACTTGCCAATGGCACTCTCAAGCAGAATCGGACAAAGTTGAGGGCTATTGATGCAGAGAGCCGCAGACTAAGAACAGATCAGAGCCTTTTTTTCTTGGGATTAGAAGGTATTTCGGAAATTTATCCAAAACGCCGAGATTGCCACCCCGCTGACGGACGCAACCAAAGAATAGGAAAGCCAGATCTGGTGAAATGGAATTCTGGAATGTGAGCGAGCATACCCGTGCTCTGGAAAGAGAAGTCTTGCAAAGAAACCAGTAGTCATTCTACCAGATTGTAGGAAAGATACGTCTGAGAACCGACGCTTCAGACAAGGGTCTGGGGGCATTACTCCTACAAGAAAAAGGAGGAGATCTAAGGCCTGTTGCCTACAGTAGCAAGAAACTCAACAAGGCAGAAGCCAGAACTACTCCACCATAGAACAAGGAATGTTAGGGCGTCGTATGGGAAATTAAAGAAATTTGAGCATACTTGTTTGGTGTACATTTCACGTGGAAACAGACCCAGCGCCCGCTTGAGTATCCAAGTGATGCTAGTAAGACTGACAATGGAAGACTCAGGCGCTGGGCACTTCAACTGCTGCAGCATTACTTTCTCTCTTCGAGTTATTTCAGGAGAGAAACATTGGGGCTGACTACATGTCACGGATCATTACAGTTGATCAAGATAGCAAGTTCATATGTGGTTGCTGTAAGTCAATATGTTGCGTAGATTTGTTAATTAGTTCGGCAGTGTGTACTTTGCTAAATTATATAGAATTGAAATGGCAGTCCATTTTGATACGGGGCATTTTATGACTGAGTTCAGATGATGAGTCAGTCGATATATACTGCAAGTAGGACATGATTTATAATTTGTGCAGTCAATTTAAAACTTGCATTTTTGAGGAAATGTGAGTCATACCTTTTTTATTGAAAGTAAAGGGACTATTGAGTTGATTAGCAATGCTGGCTGATCGGCATAATATGGGTGTGATTTTCTATGATGGTTTATATTGGACAGCATCGTCTTAAGTCAGGGGTTTTGTATGGAGGTGAGGTGTTCCCATTAACGGGTAACAAGTTTCTGTTCATTGCACAGTGGCATGAACATTTATGTGCCATATAGCACACTTGGGGTGTTAGGAGAACTCTCGTTGTTTGGCATCACATTAAAACACTCATCGTAGGAGTATGGAGTTGGGTTTAATTGATGTGGGTAGCCTCTTTGCACCGTTTCATTGGAACGCAAGAGGCTTCGTTTTGCTAACCCATATAGTAGCAATAGTTGCGTAAGTATAAGAGACTCTTAGGCAATGGGTGAATATGTGCGACCGTTTAAATTTCCATTCTGTGATGATTCTGGGGTATGTTGAAGTATATATGCTTCCTTTATTACTTCTTTTGAAATTGGCCTGTGCGCTGATTTAGCTAGGGAAGGTACGTCGTGTTCCGGACACGAATTTAGCTCTCGCAAGTTTTGACGTCATGGTCACTATCATGTACTATGACGTATTTCGTTTGATCTTTTACAAAAACATTAATTAGTTTCATTCATTGGCAGGGTAGATAGTTGTGATGGGGATACAATTGTTGGTTAGTATGGTGAAGTTTGATTTAGAAGATTGTTTTTGACTGATTAGTTATCTCGTTCATTGGTTGGTCAGCAGTTGTTTTGTCTTTGGGCTTATCTTGGATTAAAAGAGTGTTGATGACCCTGTTTTAATCTTACGGGGTGTCATTATGTAAGCGACAGCCTCTCGACCAAACACCTGAGCCAATTCTGGATTTCCTCATAGACTCGCATCTTTCGTCTCCACTAATTACGTCACAGTCTTCACGTATGCCGTGACGCAAAAATATTGTCCTGGCTGCTCAACTCGCACCTTTTAAATCATTTTTTTTTTCTCATAACGAAAAGCAGTCTCAAAAACACCAGTCTGCTTGTAAATATTTTATTTTCATTTTTATCGCGCTGCGAATCCACAGAAGTAAAACATCAGCTTTTCTACAATGCCTCAAAAATCTTCATGTGTCATTGCTAAGCATCGTTGTCAAGACATCTCTCTAGGGAAATGAACGAAGAAGAAAAGGCAGTTTTTGGAGAGTGGGAGAACGCAGCAGCTAGTCAACGGGGAATAATCGGAACTCAAGAAGACGTTGCATTTGCCACTACCGCAAGGTCAGCGGAGGAACACAGACGTTGAGGAACATCGAATCGATCAGTCTCAAAATATACGTGGCCGGGTTTTTCGTGCTGCAAACCACCGTATCAAGCGCCGCAGGAGGAGCGACCTGGACCAGCATTAGGTACTCTGGCACGCTGGTGTCGATGGCGGTCGGAAACTCTGGGCATGCGCTCGTTTTTGCTTCCACCTTTTTACCCAGTGGGTTTTTTGGTGTTTTTTCTTGGTTCTCTGATAACTGTACCTGAGTCTTATCGATGGAATGCCTTGGACGTTGACGACTCTTGGGGTCTTATCAATGGCTTGTTTGGATGCTGACGCCTCTTGAAGTTCTATCACTGGACTGTCTTGGACGGCGCCTCCTGAAGAGCACGACGGTGGCAAACCATCGCCTGTCAAAAGTGTTTGAGGAGAGACACGGAATCGCAGGGTTATGCGAGATATAAAGATAAGAACACGGCAAGACATCATACCATGTAAAAATGAAAAAGAAATACATATTCATGATCACGCACACAGAACAATAATCTCCATCATTGTGATTGAAGATTGTTCAAATTAATTTTTCTTAAAATCCGACGGAATGTGGTGTTGATTGTCGGGGAGTTTCCTTGAGGAGGCGAGTTGCATACAGACCCCTCGGTTACAAGCAGGCGATGTAGGCCCTTAGCAACAGGTGTTGGTCACCCGCGCTTTTTCCTTAGGCGGGTTTGTCTTTTGCTCTTGGGGGTGTTCATTAGCTGTAATGCTGCAGCAAAAAATTAAAAACTAAACTCCAAAAGCGCACAGCATGGAACTATAAAAGCTAAAAATTTGTTCGTTTAAACTGACAAAAATAAACGCTATTGACTGCACATCACTGATGAAGAATTTAGTCGTTTACAGGGGCCCATTTGATGACTATAAAAACCAAAATTTTTTCTTCAAAAAAAGCAAGGCGGTTTTTTTCAACACCCGAACCGAGCAGATAAAAAAAGGGAAAGTTTAAAAAAGTAAACGAACATTAAACCTGTTCTAAACAGCCACAGTAACAACATCAAAAGGGGTTTTCTTTTGTTTGGGCCAAGACAAAAAAAACCGTCGAAAGATTCTGATAAGTATTTTTTTTTTTTTAAATAAAAATTTTGAGTTTGAAAAGAAACTCAACATGGATAAAATATATGAAGGACAAGACGAATTGTTTGGAGGAATGCTTAAGGAGAGCGTTTGTCAAAAGCTTTACTTTAAATTTTGGGATCTAGAAGTCATTGATCCAACAAACGTACAGGCAAGTGTTGCTCATGCAAATTTCTCAAGTTCCAGGTAAACTAAACAATAGACCCCACCATTAAAGTAATGTTAGCTTTTTTTAATCGACTATATAACAATAAATGAAGAAAATTTTGAAGTCTGGGTCTCAACTAAACAACAGGTTATTCTTTCTCATAATACTTAACGCCGGGTTTTGGGCAGGCCAACTGCTTGCACATTTAAATGGGGCCGCTGAAGAAGCCAAATGAGGGGCTCTGGTTGGTCAAGGTGAAGTCTTAGAGATCAGATTAAAACAGGCTAAGTATGAGCCGATTGTAGGCAGGTCTTACATTCCACTACCTCCACATTAGTCGCAAAAAGAGCAGTTCTAAACATAACGAATTCGGGACGACAAATGTTTTATGTGGTGCGTTCTTGCAAGGCTGCATTACGTCCGCAAAAACGCAGAGAGAGTGTCTAACTATGAACCTTACAGCAATGATCTTAACTTGGGGGGTTTGCCCTTTTCCCTGTTAGTGTAGACCAAATTGATCAGTTTGAAAAACCCAAAACAAACCAATAACTGTTAATGTATACACAGGGGATGAGGAAACAAATCTACGGCCTATTAGAGTGTCTAAAGACAGCCCAACAATAGGCGATCCGGCTAAAAGTCATGTGGACTTACTCCTAATGTTTTCATCGGCGGGGCTGCCACATTACACATTAAATACCACAATGAGTAGGACTAATGCAGCATACTTCAAAACAAAGGCGCAAACAAGAATTCTGTAGAAAAGTTTAACAAGAATTCCATCTGGTAAAGCCTCGTTTGAACATATAAAACATTGTAAAAGTTCAGTAGACTGTAATACAAAAACTAATTAACCCCCACCCGGATCGAAATTTAGTTTTAAGAACGGGAAACGGCTGCAAACTAGTCCATATGTTGTTTACGAGACTTCGAGTCGCTTATTGTTCCTTATGAAGGCCAACCCCACAGAAACTTCCAAAAACTGTCTTAAGAGTAATCATCAGATTTGTTCATTCGCTTTCATCGTTGTCAGGTCGATGGCGTCCATTCAGAACCAGAATTGTATAGAGGACCTAAGCTGCAGAATACTTCTTAGAACGCATGCAGCAAGTGCGTAACGCTGTTCTAATAATATAAATTTAAATCTGAAACAAATGACGCCTAAAGACCAACAACAGTATGACTCAGCCACACATTGTTGGATTTGCGGTTTAGGCCTCTCATCAGACGCAGAGAATCCAACAGTAAGAGACCATGATCACTTTAGCGGAAAGTTCAGAGGAGCAGCGCACAGAAAAATGCAATCTTCAACTAAAGTTTGATCCTAAGACATGGGGGCTGCCCATCTTCTTTCATAACTTGCGAGGTTACACTCTCATCTATATGCAAGCAGTAACCGGCGACTCCAGGGTAACATGCATTGCACAGTCACAGAAAAGTACAGTGTTTCACTTTAAATAACAGTCTTTTTATGACTCTATGCAACACCTGAGGGGAATCATTAGAGTCACTGGCTATGTCTTTAAAGTCCTGCCCAAAACAGAAGAATATTTTTACCCAACTCTTTGTTAGAAAGGCGTTTACCCTTATGAGTACATGAACATTGGGGAAAAGGGTTTACGAAGATACACTTCCACCTAAAGACGCGTTCTTTCTAGTCTTAGAGGAAAGGACATCAGTGATTCAGATTACCAGCCCTGCTCAAGAAGCATGGCAGAAGTTAGATTGTAAAACGATGGAGACTATCATGATTCAACTTGATGGGAATACCCGTTTGTTGGCGGATATTTTTGAAAATTACAGAAAGACCTGCATGAAACATTATAGCCTGGATCCTGCGCATTACATTTCTGCACCCGGGATGAGTTTGGACGCTTTCTTAAAAGATACTGGAGTACAATTGATTTATTTTCAGATTTTCCAATGATTCAGATGATTGAAAACGGATTGCGCGGAGGAATTAGTATGGCGTCGCTCATTACTGTAAAGCAAACGACAAAAACCTAGAAAGATTTTGATCCCAAATAAAAGGTCTAACTATCTCATGTATTTAGATGCAAACAATCTGTATGGTTGGGCTATGGCGCAATCCCCTTCCATTACGCAACTTTAAAATGCACACAGACGGCGGTACGAATAATATTCAAGGAGCATTAAAGTGGTTGAACAGTTTACGCCAGATCAACATCGGGGCTTTATTCTAGAAGTTGACTTAGAATATCCTCATGAACTCCAGACCTACATAATGACTACCCATTAGCAGCAGAAAGTCTAAAGTGAATCCAAGAGAGCCACCTAACTTGTGCCTAATCTCGCGGCAAAAAAAATTTTGTCTGTCATTACAGACTTCTACAATTTTATTTAAGACCCTGGTTTAAAGTTTAACAGCAGTTCATCGTATAATTGCTTTTGATCAAGAACAGTTCATGAAACCATACATCATGAAGAACTGATCTTAGAACTAAATCCACAGATGCTTCAGAAAAAGACTTTTTTAAGCTGATGAACAACAGCTGTTTGGAAAGACTATGGAAAATCCGCACAAGCGTAAAGATGTCAGATTGGTCACCAGAGAGAACGAAGCAATTAAGCTGACTTCAAAACCTAATTATCAGGACTTCAGAAGATTTCATGATCGCCTTTTTGGCATAATGATGAAAAAAAAGAAAGTCCAAATTGGACAAACCTGTAATTTTTTGGTTTACTGTTTTAGAATTTCAAAGCTTTTGATGTTGAATTTCTTTATGACTACTTTAAACCCGTTGTATCAGGTCCAACGTACTTTACACAGATACAGATAGTTTTGTTATAGATATCCCTACTGAAGACATCTATAAAGAGAAAGGAAATCGAAGTAGCTAAAGGGCATGCGGGAGGTATGATACATCTGATTTCCCAAAGAGTCGCCTTTGCATTCAATTACTAATAAGAAGGTTTTAGGAAAGATGAAGGATAATTATCTGGAGGGGGGATTAAGGAGTTTATTGGTTTAAGGTCGAAAATGTACAGTATTTCGAGCCAGGGGAAAACCATTAAGAAAGCAAAAGAATATCTCGCAGTGTTGTGCAGTCAAACATATCACAAGACAACTACAAAGAAGCATTGTTTGACAATAAGACTTTTCATCATGACAACCCAAAAAACACGATCTAATCTACATGAGATCAACACAACTGTTGTAACAAAAAAGTCATTAGATAGAACAAACACCTAAACGAGTATTTGCTAATCCAGAGTTTTCATATGCAATCGGGCACTGGAGGCCGCATAAACAGGGGGGTTTTTATTTTTCATCAACCCTTTTTTTATAAGATCAATCATAGCTTCATCCCAAATTCATTTAAATCTTTTCTCATTTTGCTTGATGTGCTCGAATTTTTTCTATTATTTCAAGATATTCTTTTTCCCAATTTGGGGTTTTGGATTGTAGGTGATCTGGATGGTTTAGCATGCATTGATTAATCTTCACAAATGTTCCCCTAATAGCAGAACACGCATTAAAAAGATTCCCGTATCATTTTCAAGGTCCTTCCTTTACCATTCTTGCTTCGTCCTGTTTTCCATTTAACTTCAAATATTTTACGTAATTTAATTAAAGGGGAACTTTTCTGTGGGATTATCTGCAGTTTTCCTTCCAAAAGACTTTAAGGAGCGGGGTTGTTTTGTTGGTCAGTTTCTCGTAATATACACGGGTGGATTCATTTTTACAATTCTTTTTATTTCATATTGGATCAACACTCAAACGGATCGTTGCCCTGATCAAGTGTCCCCTTCTGCTTCCCCGGAAAATAAGGGTCCCTTTACTTTTAATCCAACGGTAATATTTGCCAGACGAACTGACGCCCTCCTTCAGCAACATTTATTTTTGTTTTTTTGATTGCTTGTACTGGTTTTAGCCCTTTAAATTCTCATTATTCATTGCGCGCAAAACTGAAGGCAGTCTTCTAACCCATTCTTTTGTTGCGAAAATTGTCAATCAGCTCTCTGTGATACTGGTAGGAAAAAAAGTCTTTCAGATAACTTTTTTGTTAAAGTTTTCAAACTAAAGCCTGTGATCTGTGAACTCCTGGATCCCTCTTTAACGGTAACCTATGTTTTAACAATAATTGATTCACCCCGGCCTTTAAATTCTTTTTCCATCATTGACTTGAATCATGCGAGGATAAGTTAAGGACCCCGTTGATATATCAGTTGTATAGCGACAGCAACAGCAGAAGCAACTCTTTGTGTTAATGGTTCAGCATCTTTGTATCTTGAAGCTATGTCAATGACTGTGAGTGCGTACTTAAATCTTTTTCGCTAATCTTTATCATGGGGTAAATATAAAGGTCCATTTGATGGTGTCGTTCGGTATTGTATTCACAAAGTGCGGTCTCTGTATTCGTCAAAGGCGCAGGTAAATAAATTTGCCAAATCGCTTGTTTAGATAGCCATTCCTTTGCTGTTTGTTCACTGACTCCCGCTGCTTGGCTTAGCTTTTTTATTGCCGTGATTTCCTTCCAATATCCTTTTGGTGAATAATAGATTTTGTTCATTTTTATTCAGCCAATATTATGTGCAACAAAATACACAACGGTCATTCCAAAGACGATAAACACGATTTCTTGCATCTTTTGTTTTTCTGATGGCTGATAAAAGTCACTGAATTTTGGTGGGGGCAATGTCTCGATTGGTTTGCCTGTTACAAGATAATATTCTTTTATTGCCTGGTCAACATCTTTAAATGTGTAAGCTGCATGTCCCTGTTTTTTGAGTTTGTCATTAATAAAATCTAACTGCTCAATTCTCTGCTTTTCATAGTTATCTTGTGCTGCGGCTAGTTGCTCCATAGCTTTGTTATGTCTTTTTCTCTTGCCGTCATCCCGCAGTTTACTAAACGCGTAATTACTTCCGCTAAAAGCAAGCGCATTAACCACAGCGCCACCTATCATCATTACGAATGAAGCCATTTTTATAAATGTATTTTTTTAATTTTACATATTGATACTGTCAGGAATTATTCCTTGCTTAACTAGAAAATCTTTCGTAGCAAACGAAGCTGCAATGATAGCAATCAGCTTTGCCGAATCCTCAAAGTCTAGTTTGCCAAGATCTGCTGGTTTAATTTTTAACAAGCTTTTACCAAGCATTGTGTATCCTATACTTAGACCACCAATAACAGCAGAATGGTAAACAAGATTGGTAACAGTCTTTTCGGCGCTCATTTTTAAAAACAAAATAATAATTATATTTAGTAATAAAACATGAACGCCGATGATCTACTAAACATTCCTGAACCTATGATTACAAATGACCAAGTTGATGACCAAGCTATTATGCCAAAAAAAGAAAGACTGTATTCTTTGGCAGCATGTGGAAAAACAAAACAGTTCCTCGGAAATGAATTCAGCATAGAACAAATTCAACAGATGTCGCCACAAGACATTATAAAGTATCATAACAGGTATGAAGCGCAACTAGGATCAAGAATGGTAAAAAGTGTAGGACAAAGGGTTTTCTTAGTTTGTACACTAAACTAGTTAGTAGATTTGTGCCTATTGATTCTGAACAAGATTTTATGTATGATTTAACGCAGGATCCAGTTTTAACAAAGACATTAGAATCTCTAGGATGTGATCTATACTACAGATTTGGAACATTACTGTCACCATTAATCATGGGATTAATTACTTTTAATCATATAGATTTTATTTCCCTTCAAATGACCGAGCCAGAAAATCAGCAGAATCAGAAAACATTGAATCAGGTGGAGAAAGTGATGAGTAAGAAGCCTCATCCTGGACGCGTTGAAGCAGGAAAAAAATTAGCAGAGTGGAACACACAAAACAAATTAAAGTTACAATCACAGAATATAGCTCATAATGAAAACATAACGCCGCCAACGCCAACAGTTGTTTCAATGCCGGCTATAAAAACACCAGAACAAGAACAAGTTGATTCAAGGCCTACAGCACCAAAGCCTTCATGGAATAATGAACTTAAAACTGTTGTCATTTTTTTTCGCCCTTGCTGCTGTTGGGGGCGGTTATTACGGTTATAAAATATATAAACAAAGAAACCAAAAACCAAAGCAGTCCAAACAATCTCTGCCACTAAATACAAAATCCGAACACAAAAGTATGCCAGAACCGCCAACAACAAAGATCATTTTGATCCATTTCAGATGCAATAATATTTTATTTTTTTTTGTTTTTTTGATAAAAATAGATCATGGCGGATTATTATTTGTTTAAAATGATGAAGTCAATAAATAAAGACATGGAGTCTATAAAAGACATTTCCATAGACCAGAATTGTAATCAATGCGGTTGCTTATGATGCAAGAACTTCATTAAGATCTATGCCGACCGATCTCGCGCCAATGACGCTGAGCAAGACATCCTCGACGATGACGCGTTTTTTGAGGCGTGTGTGTACTATATTAGGCATCTACTATTTAAGATATTTAAAACATAGATTTGTATTGTTTTTTTTGATAATTATAAGATAACTTAAATAAGAACTTGGTTGTACTTAGAGGATGACTTAATTACAATCTTGAGGTGACTTGAGTAAGAACTTGAGGATGACTTGAGGACGACTTTGAGTAAGAACTTAGAAGTGACTTGGGGTGACTTGAGGATGACTTGAGTAAAAACTTGTGGATGACTTGAGTAAGAACTTGTGGATGACTTGAGGATGACTTGAGGACAACTTGAGTAAGAACTTAGAAGTGACTTGGGGTGACTTGAGTTAAGAACTTAGAAGTGACTTGAGTGTGTGCATGCGTGGGGTGGGGGTGGGCGGGGGTGGGGTGGGGGGGTGTGCATGCTGTGTGTGTGCGCGTGTCACGGGTTTGTCACGAGCCTACGACGATTGACCCATCTAGGGTAGTAGAATTGTTCATTTGGTTATTGTCGTCGTTGTTGCGTATATCCGTCCCTTAATGTGGCTTGTAGTGTGGTTGCACCTTTGGTGTGGTTTAGCTCAGGTTGGTTTACTTTCTCTCTCTCTCTCTCTAATTCCACTGCCCGTGCAATTCATCCTGCAGGTTCACGGGTGGCTGGTATCTTTTTCTTGTACTGGGCTGTCTCTATCGGCCTCTCACCTGTCTTTTCACCTGCCGCACGTGCAAGGTTCCTCTTGGGTTTGAGGTATTCTCACCGTGACGTAGCGTGGCATGTTGGCCGCCATGGCTGAGGCAGGTTTTCACTTCACTCGAGCGGAAGATGTCTCTGGGAGCGCCTGCTCCGGTCCTGGTTCTTCACCATATCGTCGAAGGTACAGTCGGTACTTTCTGTTCCTACAGTCGGCCTGTAGGAGGGAGACATCACTTCATCTCTTTCCGCATCTGCGCTGCTGTTCTCTCGACTGGACAGAGGGCAGAGAGAGTCGTTTGACCCGCCTCTTTTGGTCACCCACGGGTAGCTGGTAAGCATCAGTTTCGTGGTTTGTTTGTTGTTGTTTTTTTTTTCCTTGTTAGCCGGCTAATTCTTCTCTTTTGCGCAATTTGTTTTTGGTTTTCAAAATTATAAAAGAAATATGTTTGGGACCACTTTTTCTGGTTAATTCAATCTTTAAACCTGGCCAGTCAAAATTATATCTTAAGTCTTTCTCCTTTTTATGCATTTGGTGATGCGGTAGTCGGCGGGGATGGGAGAGAACCTGGTGATTCAGGGTTGGTACTTGCTCGTCTCGCTCGTCCGCCCCTGTCACAATTGCCGGTCTCACATTTCTTCGCCACCGTCTGTTTGTGTGTGCAAGGAGAACGAGTTTTTATGTTCGCGAGCGTGCGTACGCATGATTAGTTGTTTGGATGCGTGGTTGGAAATTTTGTGTTATTTTGAAATGTTGCTATAAGATGTGGGATAATTGTGCCATTGAATTATTAATATTTGCAAATGTGGTGGCAGATGTAAAGCCATGGTTGCTTTATTAGTTCAATTCCTAAAAAAGGAAAATGTTAAACGTGAGTGAAGAGAAGGATGAAGATAATTCATATTTGTTTTATAGCTGTTAATTTAATGCAGCCTCTTACCTGCTTCGAATGAGAAGACTTTAACGAACATTCCTGATTTGGTTGGTTTGCCGCGTTATGCTCAGGTCTGTGTTGAGCTTGTGGGTTGGGGTATTTGGTGGGCCTCCCCTCGCCCATCATGCGAGTGGCTGTTAAGGTTTAACAGCGTTGTGTCAGACAGTACTGACTGCGGGGTTCCAGTGCCCGTCTTTCTAACTTTCCTCCCAGTTACCTTCACCCTCCTCCCGGAGACTTCACCCGGAGCACGCACTGGTGGGGACCACGCGCTGGTGGATGCCACGTACTGTGGAAAAGCTGTGGACTTGGCTGGACGGTCCTGATCCCTGTCCAGGACCTCCAGCAACAACGCCTCGTCCCCCGAGACGCGCTCTCCACCGTCCGTTTGTGCGGGTCAAGGGTGTCAGCCTTGGACATCTCTCTCTCTAGGAACCGACCCCGGTTTGGGGCACTCCTTTGCAACAGGGTGTTCCTAGTAGACTTTGGAGAGGCAGGGGTGTGGGGGCACTACATCTCGGGAAAGGGATGGGTGCTGGGATCATTTATTTATGATTGTGATTGTGCGCGTTGTGTGTGCTGGAATTATTTATTTACCATTATGATTGTGTATGTCGTGTATTGGAATGCTTGATTGTGATTGTGCATGTTGTGTGTGTTGAGATGCTTGTTGTGTGTGTTGGAATACTTGATTGTGATTGTGCATGGTGTGTGCGTTGAAATATTTATTTGTGATTGGGGTGTGTTGATGTGAATAAATGGGGTGTTGTATCGTAATCTTTCTGGTGTGGTCTCTTGCGAGGCGTGTGAGGTCAGTCACTCCCTTCACTCCCATCTAGACCGATCCTGTCAGGGCAGACCTCCAGGGGTCGGTTGTGACAGCGCGCACCTTTGATTATTTATAAGAAACGGATGTCCAGAATATAATATAGTTATTATCAGTAAAACAACAAAACAACAACAATGACAGCAGCAACAACAACAACAATAACAGCATATATACAAGCACGATCTCACGCACACACGCACGCACACACACACAAGATAGGGAGGTGCTTGCATGGGGAAATGTGAAAGGGTTTTATGGTTCGCGCTTGAGCGCCGTTAATTCAAGACGGCTGTTGGTCTCTCTGTCAACTGAAGATTATTCAAAACAGCCACCGAGTGCATTTATCAAAAGCTTGATTTAATAAACAAGACAGTTGAATAAAGTGCACTCTGTGGTCGCCTGAAAAGGCAGCCAAAGTACAAAGGAGGTGTGCAGGTTTCTATGAGTTGTAACAAAAGATTGCAAGTTGACTTTTGACTCAGCTTTTAAGTTTTTCACTCCCCTGTTCATCAAGATTCTGATCTGCCTTTCTACATATTGCTAAATAAAGATTGGCGCTCCTACTGGAGCGCTGGCTTGGCAGAGTACCAGTTCCTTCTGACGTAGAACTCCTAAAATAATCCCTTCATCGATCGGCTGGCAGATGACCTTTGACCGCTCCTACTAAAACGCTGGCTTGACAGAGTCCCAAGTTCCCTCTCACTGCTTGGCTGACTGGCGCCTTTGGCTGCTCTGGTTGACCCAGTATTGCTTGGGTGCTTTCTGGCCGGATCAATGCTGGCGTCGTTAACACGTGAGCAGTTCTATTTTAGTGACACGTGTTACAGATTGGCCTCGCGGAGTTGTGCGCTTTCTAGGTCAATCAGGCGAAGCTGCCTGATTGACCCAGTATTGCTTGGGTGCTTTCTAGCCGGATCAATGCTGGCAAGAAGCCAGGTCAGCGGTAGTAAAACTGCCGCTGTGGAAGTGGCTCAATTACTCCTGCCATGCAGGTTCAAGCACGTCATGTGTATCATACCAGAAAGCTTTAAAATTGGGGGTGGATTGCGCTTTGAGGGAGGAGAACAAGGCTCGCCACTCAATTTCTTTCTCAAAAACTTTGTCATGGCCTCATGATAAACAATGTGTTTTTTCACAAGATTGGTCTGTTGATCAGAAAGTTTTTCTTGCGAAAATAACAACTGTTCTTCAGACATTTCTTCAGAAATAGTAGCGTCACTTCCAGCACTGGCAGAAAGCATTGAAACATCACTTCCCTGACTCGCCATGTTTTTAACACACACAAGTTCTAATGCTAGCCACACAGCATACGACCGCACAGCACGGCTGTCAAATGTAAAATGATGGCAGCTGTGTCTAGTTGCCACAACACAAAGCGTCACATGATTTAAGCTCAGCACTTGATTTGATAAGACTGGCGTTGGTTCGAAATCGTCATGTCCGGTCACGTGGTAAGTAATCAGGTGTCGACCTAATGACGGACCTCGGCAGTATTCTGATAGTGCGGATTCCTTAGGCAGGTCGACAATTAGCAATTAAAGGCTTACCTGCTCCGCCGTTTGTGTATGGGTTGTGTTCAGCAACTGCTGCTTTTCCCCTACGTTACTCTATGGGGTGTGTTTAGCCACTGCTGCTTTCCCCCTACGTTACTCTCTGAAAAGTTTAGTAAATTAGTATTGAAAACGGATAATCCTACACAGTATGTTTGTTTGTAGATAATCGTTATTTTTTTGTTTATTGAAAAATGTGTGATGGATTATCATTTTTAATTCATTGTTGAAGTCTTACTTGTCAGAGAACGAGGAAAAGCTCATTCTGGAGTCAGCCGGTCGAAACTGGTTGAGACCGGCTGAGCCAGAATGAGCTTTTCCTCGTTCTCTCAGCCAAACAAGCTCTCGGTGCAAATCTTTCCAGGAGGCCTATGCAGTTTGTTCCTCACTCTGATCTACGTCATAAATCTAGTTTGTATTGTCGTGAACTGTGGCAGAGTGAATGGTGTAATCAAATTCATAATAAATTGTTTAAAATTTGCCCAGATTTAACCAATCCTTTCCCATCGGTGGTACGTAACCGTAAAGAGGAATCGGTTTTGTCATGGTTACATATTGGGCACAGCTATATAACGCACAGTTGGATATTCAGAAGGGAAGACCCCCCATGGTGTGTTGCGTGTGACAGCTTGTTCAGTGTTAATCATTTTTTGACAGAATGTGCTGATTTGATGTGTATCAGAGAGAAGTTCTATTCCACCAGTGATTTATCAGTTCTTTTTCGTGAGATTTCAGTAGATCTTATTTTTTTCTTTTTTGAAAGAGGTAAACTTATTTTATAAAATATAGTGTTTTAATAATGTATACAGGTGTCGTCGGAGTTGAACAGATAATTGTGCTTTTGTCATCATAAATTTTAAGCGATGTGTTAAATTAGTGTGGGTATTTGTATCTAGAGACTTAGATATGATAGCTGAGGTCCTTATTTGGCTCCTAGTAGTCCGCTGGACCCTATAAACACTAACTAACTAACTAACTAACTGAAGGGATGAATGTGCGCAGTGATATGCGAAATGAACATTGCTATATGAAGTTGATATTGTTTGGTTGTTGTTGTGGTGGTGGTTTTCTTTCGGGAAAATGGTTGTGGTCATGAAAAGGATTGACTTATATTATGTTATGTGTTATATACTGTTGGCCTGAGGAACTCTGAACACTGTAGCTAAATAAGGGGTAAAATAACTTATGGTGGCTGCCTTGGCCGTAGGAATTGTGTGTGTTCAGGCTTGGGTCTATGATTTGTTATTCATAGAAGATTCCGCTCATTAAATGTTTTGTTGGGAATAAAATTGTTTTCTTGTCAGTTCTTATGTTGCGTGTTATCTGTTTGGTGGGTTTGTTTTTTTTACGTCCGGCTTAGCGTTCCGTGACAGAATTAATGTATTTGGTAAAAAAAATGAAAAACGAAAAGAACGGTCTATCACATGTACATAGAGAAAAAGACAGATAAAAAGATGTTTGTTTGGCAGAGAGAGAGAGAGAGAGAGAGAGAGAGAGAGAGAGAGAGAGAGAGAGAGAGAGAGAGAGAGAGAGAATAAACATCACTGCCCATCAACTAAAGGTAACTCGCCGAATACAGAAGGTCTGCTACACCAGTGAGGTGGGTGCTGACATTAAACTTTGATTAACTTACCGACCAGATATAATGTGTATCGGTAGCGTCATCATAACGTCACTCCTGTGCTTATTGGTGAAGTCTGATATCTGCTCGGATGAACATGGGAATTACACATTTGGTGATTACATACAACACATCGTGAAATCTGATGAGGGCAATGTCACTCTGACGGCCAGCCTGTTAGCACGGTGCACACGAGAAAACAAAACAGTCAATGTTCAAGTGCAGCAGGTGACCCTTGTGTATTCTCAACCTCAAACAGACTTCAAGGAACCGAGTCCGGACGGCGATGCTCTGTCGAGTTTCATCTGCTGGTTCAACGTCTCCGCGCCTGAAGATCACGTGATCAGGGTTCGGTTCCTGCAGCAGACGTGTTCCCATAGCAACTTCCTGTCTCTGATCCTTCAGGTGAACGACACGTCAGAGTTCCAGGACAGGAGGACTGGCTGTGAACACCTGAGGTCCCCTCTTCGTCTGGATTGGGTCAGCAGACGACAGTTCGTTCTCCTCGCTGTTGTTGTGCGCGACTTAAATCTTACTTACGTCATGAAGGTTGACTTTGTTGCTGTACGCTCAGAAGTAAAGACACGTCTCATGGTGCACTACCTGTCCCAGACCATGAGTAAGGATGAGCGGTCTCTGGTATTACATACAAGCACATGTATGAAATACTCGGGTTTTGTTCCTTTATGAAGTTAGCTTGCGTTGTTCATCAAATATCCTTATTTAACATAATAGCTGGTTATCCTTGTTCTTAGCTGGTGTAAACAGTGATATGCTTGGTTTATTCTGTCATTTGTTACGAGCAAGATTCCTATCAAAAATTGTTCCTGAATTCGTGTGTGTGTGTGTGTGCGTGCGTGCGTGCGTGCGTGCGTGCGTGCGTGCGTGCGTGCGTGCGTGCGTGG
>CM031602.1:89497906-89520406 GCA_018398815.1 Conus ventricosus | reverse complement strand
TACTCTCTTCTTTCTTCTAGTGGGAAATGTATAGTAATTCTGAGGTTTGCCTCGTTAATTCTCAGCAGTATACCAAATTCGCTAAGTAGTTATTTTAAAGAACAAACGTTGTAGTAACCATAGGGTATTGTTATATGGTTTATTTTGATTGCCCACCTCGTCATTAACATTAATCCAGGTATTCTGGGCCCTTCAGATGTGTTAACCCACATAACTTTAAAGCCAATTCTTTAAGAGCAATCCTACAACTCCCGCGCCTATTGTCAATTGGGTACGTTAAGAACACACGCATCGTTTTGCTTGGTTATATAGATCTACATCCTTTTTATAACTATTTAAAAAACTATTTTAAAAAAAATGGAACCTTTTAAATATAACGAAAGTGTCACTTACAATGTAGGGGCGTTTATAATCCCAAATATTTAGACTTCAGCAATCTAACCATTGCAGTAGATGAATCATACGGCTTCCAAGTCAGACTTGTAAACCCACTACTAAATATTTAAATCCGCCAATAAAGAATGATACAGTGCCATCAGCATGGTCATCCCGCCCTATGACGTTTTACCAGAATCAGTTAAATTTTGCCATTTACTGCGCAACTACTGGCTGCGGTGTTTCATATGCAAACCATTTAAACCACCCCAATCTTTTAGTAAGGTCAGTATATAACTTTCATGTTTATTACCAGTACAGACGAATACTAACTGAACTACAAGTAGCCCTCCCAAGCGACAGCGCGTTTTAATCCATTCAACAGCCCAATGAACAATAATGTATATAAAAGAATCTGCAACGAATTTAACATTAATCCTTTAACTGACTTTAGACAAAAGTTAGACCGCAATCATGGGTTTGGCACATTGTATTTGTGGGGTGTAAAAGAGAATATACTTATGACTACTGGCCTGGCCACACCTCTTTTCAACCAGACAAACAAGTTCGATTAGGATCCATAGAACAAAAACTTCCTAAAGCCTGGACAACATTTATCTTAGATGAAAGTGAAGGCCTAACAATGCCAGGAGTGCAAAGACTTAATGACTCCATACGGACATATGTTTGGTGTCTATTAGGAGCACAAGCACAGACTAAGTCTAGCATACTAGATCAATCTACAGGGTTTGATGTTAGAAAACAATTTTTAGCCAATTTAAAAGATGCTATTAACTCTGCTGTTGATTTGCCTGCCAGCATACAGAGGTATCAAGACGTTCTTGCACATGCTAGGTCAAAGGTTGACTTTGTTGTGGGTCATGGATTATGCATGTACCCTCTGACCTTAGACTACAGATTGGCATGATACAGAATTATAACAATGAAATCCTCATAGCTGGAGACGACCAAAACTTAGGGCACAATCAAGGCTTAAAACACAAGGCCCGCTCCATCCATTTTAAAGAAAGTACTTAGCCCTGAAGAAAGCGATCCAGTTTTTTAGTGACCCACAGCCAGAAAGCAGCCCAGAAAGCACGCCACCTGTTCACGCATAGGTAATGGAGAATCTTCAATTGTTTTTTAATTGTGTTTCCTCATTAAAACTCGTTTCAATTTCTGCTATTAGTTCATCTGCTGTTCGATTTAATTCTTCAAGAGGTATGTTTTGTATTTTAGATTGTGTTGGCAGCTCTTGCCTCAAGTTTTGTAAAAGACTACAGCTTCAGGCCTTAAATCGTCAATAAATTTTAATTGCGTTTGGTCAACAACAGGGAGATCTCTAAGAATTGTGGCCCTGCTTAAAAACTGGGTTGGGTCTGGTTTTGTAGTAAGCCGTACACTCTTTCCTTTACTGGTTCTTACATACAATGATATTTTTATCTGTTGAAAAAATCAGAAACCCTAAGTGCTTCTGGCTGCTCTCGCCCCATATGGCTATATAATGATTCAATTCTATCCAGCAATCGTATTTGACTTAACCCTACTCCTTGACCTGCTGCTGCTCCTTCAAGCTCTTCTTGCAATGAAGGGCCTAGTTCTTCATCTTCTTCTTCTTCAATAGGATCAATTTGCGTCAAAATCTTCAGCCATATTTTTTATTTATATTCTTTTTTGTTTCATAAAAATGAACTCATATGGTTGCGACCTCGATCCATACAGAAAAGAGAAGGAACCCCATGGTGTAAAAGGTATAAGGCAGACTGTAATTAGTGTAAATTACTCCATCAACAGTTGAGCCTGGACAAACTTTAATAGTCAAGTTCCCTGATCTTGGCGCTGATGATGTTATATTGCCAGGCACTGCTAAACTATCATTCAAAATAGATATTACATCGGAAGATCCTAATGCTATTGTTGTTGCTAATTTGGGCGGGGCAATCGTTTTAAACATATGGCAATCAAACTGGAGGGCAGAGAAGTCTTTTTACTAGGCGAGGCAGACATTTTTACCCTATATTCTGATCTATGGCTGCCTAAAAAAGAAAGGAAAGATAAATTTTATCAGGGAATACAAAGCCCAAACGGTCTCAAGCACAGGCTTAAAGCGGGGGATGCAAAGAATGATGTTAAAGATGAGGCAGTAGCAGAAGCATTTGGCAACAGATTCTGCATCCCTCTAGATTTTGAGCTGTTAAAGACGCATATGCCATATTACCAAGGTGCACTAAAAGAAAAACTTACTTATCATCTGACATTTAATCCTAGCGATTCTGTCGTTCTGTCTGAAGATCCTGAAGCTAAATACGCGGTTAGTGACTTTCTCTTGAGTTTGATGTTGTTACTAACCCTGGACTGGCCAGAACAATCTTAACCCAGTATAAAAGTAAAACGGTTATTTATTATGAAAACGTTATACACTCCATTACAGAAAATAGAAACAAGCGAGACACTCTTTGGAACATACATCTAAATCAGTCTCTGAAGTCTTTAAAAGGAATTTTGTTCTTATTTACTGAAGGAACAACTCCTTTCAGAGAGAATCAGAAGCGTTTTATAATCCAAAAATTGAGAAGGTCGACTGTGCAATAAATGGCAAGTCTAATCAGTTGTATTCGGGTCGCGGACTTTTACCTCACCAACACTTTGATGAAATAGAATGTTGTTCGCTGGAGGTAGGCAAAGGGATCCTGCAGTTGATCGTGTATGTAAAAAACTCCCTTTATGATGTAAGACTCGAAGACTACTTAATAACCAAATATGGGCTGTGGCTGGATTTTAGATCCACATTTGACAACAGATTGTTTGGAAGTGGAGAAAGGATAGGGCAAGATGGTATAAAAATAAATATTCACAAGAAAGCAGACGGAAACGTACCAATAAAAATGCACATTTTTATGGTTTGTGATGCTCAGTTAAACATTAAGGAAACAGGCTAAAAGACGCGGCTTTTTAAAATGTAGAAGAAATATTCTAATAAAAACAGATGGATAGCTTGAAGTTTCTGCCCAAAGATCCGCACTGTTCTCTTATCTGCGGGATTATGGGGTGTGGGAAAACCGTCTTCGTACTTGATTTGTTACAAACAATATACAGGTTTCATTACGAACACATTGTTATATTCTGCACAACCATTAAGCACAACAAGTCTTACAAAGAAAGGAAGTTTATTTGGACAGACGAGAATATATTTCTACTTGATCCTAACGACAAACTGAGCGACTTTTTTAGAACTTTACTATAGACCTTTTGGGGGAACTGAAACACTGTTTATTTTTGGGCGACGTGGGCCTGAACAAACATTGTTAAAAAAAGAAAACTCTGCCCAAAGCTGGGCCTTTATGGGCGCCACGCCTTTTTTTTTCTGTGTGACTCTTAACCAGAAAAAAAAGGCGTTTTAAAAAAGACTTTAGATCGCATTAAAAATGGGTTTGTATTTTTTTTAAAACTAAGGAAAAAGAAAATTTTGGGGAAGGGAATTTTAAGGGTAAAAAATTATATAATAAGGACAAGAAAACAAAAAAAAATTTAAAAAGCAGTTAAAAAATCTAAAAAAACCTAAGCAATGCTTAGGGACTGACCCCCCATTTAAAATACTTTGTTTATTTAATTTTAATATTAAAAAGAAGTCTGGGGGCCCAGTTTCAAAAGCGACTAGCTCCTAAATGCGTTGCTAGAGCTAAAAGACCTAGCAACACAACGGGGGGGGGGGGAGTTTGATCTTATGGGATGCGAGGAAATTTTAAAGGATTTTTAAAATAAAAGTAGGGGGTTAAAAAACGAACAAAAATTGAAAAAAAAAAAACACAGCATACCCCCCCTGGGAAGAAAAAGAATTTAAAGGGGCAAACGACTTTGAAAACATGAATACAAACTTCATAAAAAAGAAGTTTGGGCGTTGCTTCCGAAATTGTTTGGGAATTTAATTTTGAACAACAACCCCTAAATTAACTTTGATAAGGAAAAAAATTTTAAAAAAAGGCTTTAAAATCGGGGCCCTTTTTTGGGTACCGGGTTCCGGGGAACACAACAAAAAAACAATTGAAAAAACTTGGCTTTTTTCTGAAAAAATTTTCTACAGAGAAAGGGGTCCTTACTGAAGGGGGGGTGAAACCCGTGGGCTTAAATTTCCCCCCCAAGAACCGCACAAACCTAGAAAATACGATTTTTTCCCTTTAAATTTTATTACCCCCGAGGGGGGGGCACCCTTTTCCCCCAGAACAAAACTTTAATTTAGGGGCATACAAAAAAGGGCTAAAAATTTGGGATCTCCTCAACTTGGATGAAATTTACAAAAAATGGAACAAAAAAACATCCATGTACCCTCTGACAATACGTGATTTTGGGACAAAAAACAAACAACAGTACTCGACTTTATTTTCATTAAGTATTTTTGATTTTATTGCTTTTAAACTCTTTTAAGAAGTGCTGCCAGAAGGGTTTTTTAAAAATTGTACAAATTAATTAATAAAATAATCTTTTTTAAAAAAAAAGGGGTTCCAAAAAAGGGTTTAGTTTAAAGCAAATCCCCAATAAAATTTCCCAAAAGGAAATAAAAGCAAACTAGATAAGTAAGAGTTACAAAAGAAATAGCAAACTTTAAATACTTTTTTCTTATGTAATTCCCGGGGGCTCCTCAGCTGAGTAGCGAAGTGCGGGGTCATGTTCTTTTCTAGCTACGGGGCTGGGCGCCGCCGCTTTGGCATTGGGCCCTTGGTTAGGGTTGGGCCCTGTTTTGGATTTTTAACCGCTTTTAAAAAAAAAAAATTAAACTCCTAAATTACAAAAGCCCCACTGCCATTGGGGCCCTAAAACCAGCAAAACTTTGTTCTTTAAGATTAAAAATTTAACAAATAAATTCAGGATAAAAACATTACAGACAAAGTTTTTCAGAAGCTTATGGCCGATGGGAGGTTCCCGACGACAAAAAATTTAAACCCGTAAAAGGGAGGGGAAAAGTTTTTTAACTTCACGACGTAAAACCCCCTAATGAAATTTAAACAAAAAAATTGAAAAAAAAAACACATGATCTTTAAAAACCCAAAAAAATAGGCCCAAAAAAAAAGTTAAAAAAAAAACCTTTTTTTTTTTGGGTTAACTCACTTTTTTGGGTGGGACAACTTGCGCTCTTCACAAACAAAGGATCTTTTAGGGCAGGCTTTTTGGGAGAAAGAGTCTCTCTTAAAAAATTTTCGGGGGGACTGTTTTCAAAAATTCTTAAACCTTCAATCACAACGCCCATAAGGGGTCTGGGGCCTAATTTTAACACCCCCTTTTTCCTGCCTCCCCAGGAGCATACAATATCTTATTTTTATCCAAAGGGAAAGAGTTTTTTGAGCCCCCTGCCATCTTCAGTAATGAAAAATTTTTTTTTAAAATTTTGATTGCTTTCTTTTGGCCTTAAACCCCTTTTGTTTAAAAATTTTCTTCATTTTTTCTTTGGCGCGAAAGACTGCGGCAACTTCAAACCCCTTTCTGTTTTTAACCGTTCTGTCCAAATTTCCGGGAAAATTATGAAATAAACAACTTCGGGCCAGATTTTTATTAAAGTTTTCTACTAGGGCCTTGTCGAGGGGGTTGCCTGGGACCCCTCTTTTAAATTTGTAACATGATTTTTAAAACAACGGGTTTTACAAAAACCTTTAAACTCTTTTCCATCATAAACCGGGATCAGCCTGGGATATTTTTAATGGGCCTCGAAAGAAAATTTGTTGTAAACCCACAGCCAAAGCATTTGACTTTTTCCCTTTAAAGGGCTCAGCTTCGTTGTATTTTGAAGCCATGAAACAACTTCAAGAAATATTTAAACTTTTTTCTTCAAACCCTTTGTCATGTGGAAATACAGCAAGTCCATCTGTGGTTCTTTTGGGAAAACTGATTAAAAAATTTTGGGGGCCCTTTATTATTTTTTTGGGGGGCAGGCAGAATATTTCCAAAAATTCCCCTGTTTTGAAAGCCAGCCCCTTTTTGCATCTGTTTCCCAGTCCCTCTAGCAGTTTTACCCGGGTTTTTTAAATAGCATTTTTTCCCCTTTCCAAAAACCTTTTGGGAGAATAATATATTTTGTACTTCGTATTTTGGTCCATAAGAAGGACTTTTTTTTTTAATTGATTTTAATTATTTTTTAAAATTGAAGGGGCAAGAAAAAATAGATTGCTCCCATACACCCACAATTAAAAAACCAAATTTTTGCTATTTTCTGGGCTTTTGATGGTTCATAAAAACAGAAAAGGCCGTGGGGGCGATGGAGAAACTTTTTTCCTGTCACTAAATAATACTCATTTATTTCCTCACAAAACCCTGTAAATGTGGCTCTGCATGACCCTGCCCCTTAACATTTTATTTAAAAAAGTCAATGAGCAAATTTTCTTTTTTTCGTAACTCTCTTCCTTGGCAAATCTTCTATTGCCTTTTTATGCCGTTCCCCCTCTCTTTACGGCCCCCAATTTAAAAAACATAAAATTTCTTCCAGAAAACTAAAGCTTTTAAAAATAACTCCTCCAACCACATAACTACCCCGCCATCTTTTTATAAATTTTTTTCTTATGAATTAAACTTTTTAAGAAATAAAATTTTCTGGATAATCCCCTGTGTAACAAAAATCTTTGACGCAATCCCTTTATAAAATTTCAACAAAAACCCTTTAAAACGTCCTCAAAAAACCCAACCTTTCCAGGCACCGGGGTTCATTCTAAAATTTTTTTTGGCTAACACGCTATAACCTAAACTAAGACCGCTAATTACAGCAGATGGTAAATGGGTTGATTTAACTTTTTTTTCACTCATCTTTTTATTAACTAAAAAAATAATTAAAATTATCCCTAAAACGAAAGGCGCCCAAGGGCTTTTTTTTAAACAGATAATCTTTTTTTTGTTAAAGCTAAAAAAAAAGTTTCAACAATTTTGGGGAATCTCTATCTTTCCCATTTGGGGTTTTATTCCTAACCCAAAAATTTTGCAAGGGTTAATAAAAATATAACACCCCCGAAAAGGCACTGCATAATTAACCCCTTTAAACCATGGTTTTTTTAAAATTTAATTTTTTTTAAATTTTTTTTTAAAAAAAAATTTGATGAACTATTAAAGTTAGGGGCAAACAGACTACTCAGCAGACCCCTGCCATAAAGAAAGGGTTAATTCCAGCTGCGTGTGGAAAAACTGACAGTATTTAGGGGTTTTAAATAAGTTTTAAAAGATTTCCCAAAAACTGTCTACTTCCAAAGTTTTAGAAATACAAAGCAATACGAAGGGACAGCAAAGGGGAAAAAAAGGGTTTTAAACATGGCAGAAAAATGATTAGTTTATACAAGTTTTGTAAGTAAGGGGCGGGCCGGGTTTATTCAGAAAAAATTTAAAATTTCAAAGCACAAGAAATCGGGTTTTAAAAAAAGTCCCTAAAAAAACTTCATTGGGCATGTATTACAGATTTTTTACTAGGTTTTGCCCATTCATATGGGATTTAAAATTTCTTTTAATCATAAATTTTTGTATAAATTTAATCGCAATTTAAAAAAAAAGACAGACATCCCCCAGGACAGAATGAAAATACAAGTGAAGTACTACAAAGGGGTAAATTTACAAAACTAAAATCCCGGGGGTGTTGAGGGGGGGTAAAAATAGCTGAATGGAACAACCGAGAAAATCAAACCAAAACAGAAAACAAAAAAAATTTCAATTTGTAATACAGCATCCCCAGCGCCCAAAAACAACCCAATTAACCAAAAACAAAATCACAAACAAAAAATAAATGTATCAAAGATTACGGGGGGGCTGCTATTTTTTCGTGTTTTTTTTTGCATAAAAACCTAACACCCTACTAACAACAAAACCGCAAAACCCCCCCAGTAAAAGAAAAGAAGAAACCCCCTTCAGCAAAAAAAGTGCAACCTCCGGGAGTAGGCCCAATTTTTATAATAGTTTTTTTTAAAAACTAAAAAAATAAAAAGTTTAAAAACTAAAAATACAAGTTAAGTTAGTTATAGGTACTTTTTTTAATTTAAATGAAAGTAAATTAAAATAAAGTAAAAAAAAAAAAATAAGTTTCCCAGTTTTTAAGTACTATTAGGTTTTTTTAAGTTATGGTCTTAAGAATTTCCTTTTTATTTTTTTGTTAGGGGTTTTTAAGTTAAGCTCAACCCCCCCCCCAAGTCATCAATTTAAACTTTTAAAGTTCCCAAACCCTACAGCATATGAAAAAAATCCCGGGTTGACGAAGTTCCCCGGGTTTTTGAAAAAGACTAGTGATTTTTTTTAACGCAGTTGTTTTACTTGATGAAAAGTTGAGCCCCAATTTAAAATTTTTGTGGGTAAAATACTTTGTTTTTCAAAGAAGCTTTCCTTGCATTAAACGGAGTTAATTTTTTTTAAAAAAACTTCTTTACTTTTTGCCTTTAGCTTTTTTTATTACAGAAGCTGGGGTTTGGGAAAAGCATAAAATCCTTTGACCACAAACCAACATAATTTTTTTGATAACTGTTTCCCTTTAAGCCATCCTTCATCTTTCCAATTACTTTCTTTTTCACAGTTGAATGCAAAAGGGGTCTTTTGGATAGTCCATGGGCCCCTACCCCCCATCAACTTTTAGCCACTCATTTCCCAAGTCTTTTTAAAAGTTTCTGGGGAACGTCTAGAATAAAAAAATCAAATGTTTTGTAAAAAGGGCTTTCGTCGGGGAAAGTGGGGAAAGGACCGTACAAAATTCTAACATCAATAACTGGCAAATCCAAACAGTAAAGCCAATAAAACACCGGCTTTTTCCAACTTAAACAACTTTTTTTTTCATAAAAAGCCGACCAAGTTTCGTTAAAAACTTCTAAAGTCTTGAAGTTGGGTTTAGAGGCAAAAATTAATTGCTTTTGGGGTTTTTTTTGTAACTAATTTAACATCCCTTTTCGAAATTTGGGGTTTCGTTCCCATTGGGTTTTCCAAAACAAACTGTTGTTCTAATTTAAAAAGGTTTTTTTCTGAAGCGTCCCGTGGCTTGGTTCTAAGTTTAGTATTCTTTTTAGGGATGGCCCATAAAGGCCTTTTTCCCCTGTCACGACCGACCCCTGGGGGCGGCCCGGGCAGGGTCGGGCTAGGGGGGGGAAAGGGGGGCCTCACACGCCCCCCCAAAGACCACACAATAAAGATTTCGATACAACCCCCCATTTAATTTACAACCACACAATAAAAAAATAAGCCCTTCCAAAACACACAACCCTCACAATCCAATCCGCATTCCCCGCACAACCCAAAATTTCACAATCACAATCAAGCAACCCCCCAACACACACAACATGCACGATTATAAAAAAAACATTTTACCATAAAACGTACACAATCACTATTTCAGCATTTAAACACCCTATGACATATACACAATTATAAAGAAAACTTTCCACATCGTCCCTTTTAACACCATGGGTGCGTCCCCCACCCCCGCCCCTGTCAATTTTACTGGGGGCAACCCCCGTCGCAAATAGGGGCTCCCAAACCGGGGCGGTTTTTTCCCCGGATCGCTCAAAGCCGACGCCCCCGACTCACAACAGGCAGTGAAGACGCGTCCCGGAGGGGGGGGGGGGGGGGGGGGGGGGGGGGGAAAGGGAAAAAGAGGCGGGTGGTTTTCTGGAGGTCCTGGACGGGGGCAGGGCCATTTCCCCAACCCCCTTTAAAATTTCCAACCAAAGGGTTTCCCCCTTTTCCCATTCCCCACCCCACCGACTACCGCTCACCAGATGCTAAACAAGCAAAAATTTTTGGGTATTAATTTGAAGGGCCAGGTTAAAGATTAAATTTAACCAAGAAAAGGCTCAAACAATATTTCTCTTAAAATTTTCGAAAACAAAAAAAAATTTTGCGCAAAAAAGGAACTAACCCGGGCAAACAACAAAAAACCAAAACAAAAAACCCCACAAACTGATTTTTTCCCAGTACCGGGGGGTACCCAGAAAGGCGGGTCAAACGACTTCTCTGCCCCTGTCCATCGAAGGAAAAGGGGACGGGGGCGGAGAAAGAAAAGTATGTCCCCTCCTCGGGCCCACGAAATTGAAAGTACGATGACTTTCGTAAAGGGAAAAACCCAAGCGGGAGCGCGTCCCAGGACATTTTCCGCTGGGTAAGGCTAACCCCCTCAAAATGGGGGCCCACTCCAGCTGCTCACAGAGTGGCAACTTCAACAAAAAGAATGAAGCACGGGACGGGAAAAAAGACGGGCAGAGGCCCGGCCAATTGAAAAAAAGGTACCAGCCCCCCGTAAAACCTACAGGATAAATAGAGGGGCAGGGGAATTAAGAAGGAGAGAGAAAGCAAACCGTTTTTAGCAAACTACCCCAAGGGGAAAAACCGCACCACAGCCACACTAGGGACGGATCAGAAAAACACAACGACAAAAAATAAATACGAAATTCCGCCCCCCTATGGGCGAAACGCGGGGGCCCGTGACAACTCGTGACAAACCCCCCTTCTAAAAGTTTTTTTCTCTAGATAACAGTGCTCCTTTAACCCTACGCATTGCAAATTCAAACAATGGACCAACCCAACTCTCTGTTCGACAGAGTACGATAATCGAATACAAAAATCTACAATTTAAAAAACACAGGGAAAAACATAAATTTCTACATTTTTCAAACAACTAAACGAACCTTTTAACCCAAAAAAAACATCCCAACCCTTTTGATTCAACCCTTAACATCACTGAATGAAAACTGTCCTACACCTAATACAAGACCAAAAGGGGAAAAACCCCCGGTTGAAATTCCCTCTGACCCATTTCCCAAAGTCTAACTACGGGGTCGCTAAGATAGTCGCACCGTATTCAGGAACCCCCGATATCGAAAGTAACGCAACTTGCAGTTCCATGCCTAATCCTTTTATCGACGACTGACTGGCCATCCGGGCCAAGCACGGGGAGGGTGATGACGCTTCCCGTACAAACTTCCGGGGTGCTTTCTTCTTGGGGCCGCCAGGGGCGTCCAAATCTGCCCGCAGATCCAGCAAAATAGGGGGATCGTGTCCTAAGCAGGACCCCCTGGGATCGACTCCAGATTTCCACACCAAGTGTGCGGGACCGCATTGGATGGGGATTTCGGTCCCACCCGGGCGACCCCCCCTTCTGAATGCTCCCCAACCCTGGGACTGACCCTAGGGGCACGCTTTAAGCGCCCCCTTTCTTTTCCTTGGCAGGACATCGCACTCGCATACTGCCCAACCTGCGAGTTCATCCCTGGCCAGAAGAATCCGTCTCCCCGCCGAAGTCCGTTTTGACCCATATGACCCGCCCTGGGTATCAGGGCCTGCCGAGAACAGATTCTTCCCCGTTTGGGGGGAAAAACGCTGCTTGGCCACCTCTGCCCGATGAAAACCCTAAAGAGGTTCCAAGGACGGCGGGCTTCCTCTACCATTCCGCTCCCGACCGAGGGCTGGCCTCGAACCACACGTGGGCTCCATCGCATCCCGCGTCCCCAGCCATAGCGTAGGCCTCAACCAGCACGTGGCAACCATCCAGTCCGTGTCCAGCCGAGCGTGGCCTCAACCAGCACGTGGGCACCATCCAGTCCGTGTCTCACCAGAGCGGGCCACCAACAGCACTTAGCGACCATCCAGACCGTACACCAGGTAAGCCCCCGGGAGGGGGGAGGGGAAACGTAGATGGGAGGAGGAGAAGAAAGGGAGGGAAGGAGAAGGAAGGAGGAAGGAAGAAGTACTGAACCCCGCTGTCAGTACAGTCTGACCCATGCTGTCAAATCTTCACAGCCCACTCGCATGATGGCGAGTGGAAGTCTATTAAAAGCAACCATAATCCAGCTCAACACAGACGCTGAGCATAACACAGTAACCCATCAATCAGGAATGTTCACTAGAGCTTCTCACACGAAGCAGGTAAAATTCTGCATTAATCAACAGGCGATAAAACAAAATATGAATCATCTTCATGCCTTCTCTCACTCATGCTTAACATTTTCTTCATTAGGAAATAAATCAACACAGCCGACCATCGCTTTATAAACCGCCAACACATTGCAAATAATAATTCAATGGCATAATTATCACACTTTAAGCCACATTTCAAAATAACACAAATCTCCAACCACGCATCCCGAACGACAAATCATGCGTACGCACGCTGCACGCCGCAACATAAAAACTCGTTCTCCTGCACACACAAACCATGGTGGCCGAAGGATAAGAGTCCGGCGAATGTGACAGGGCGGACGAGCCGAGACCAAGCAAGTTCCAACCCTGAATCACCAGTATCTCATCTCCCATCATCCCCACCGACTACCCGCATCACCAGATGCATAAACAGGAGCAAGAATTCTGGATATTAATTTAGAATGGCCAGGTTAAAGATTGGAATTACCAGAGAGAAAGGTCTCAAACAATATTTCTCTAACAATTTCGAAAAACAAAAGAAATTGCGCAAAAGAGGAGACTAAGCCGGCTACAACAACAAACCAAAACAAACAAACCACGAAAACTGATGCTTACTCAGCTACCCCGTGGGTGACCCAGAGAGGCGGTCAAACGACTCTCACTAGCCCACTGTCCACTCGAGAGTACAGAGGCACAGGTGCGGAGAAAGAAGAAGTGTTGTCCCTCTCCCTACAGGCCGACTGGCAGGAATTGAAAGTACAGACTTACTTTCGATGATACGGTGAAGAACCAAGACTGGAGCAGGCGCTCCCAGAGACATCTTCCGCTAGAGTGAAGAGCTAACCTCCTCAGCAATGGCGGCCAACATGCCAGCTGCGTCACAAGAGAGCATACTTCAAACTAAAAGAAATGAACACGTGTGACAGGTAAAAAGACAGGCGAGAGGCCGATAGAACATCACGTACGAGAGAAAGGTACCAGCCATACCACCGTGAACCTACAGATAATAGCAACGGGCAGTGGAATTAGAAGAGAGAGAGAGAAAAGCAAACCGAAGTGAGCTGAACTACAACAAACAAGGTGCAACCGCACACCCAAGCCACACTAAGGACGGATAACCCGACCAAACAAGCACCGACAATAAATAAATACGTAATTCCGCCACCCTATGTGGGACGAACGTCGTAGGCCTCGAGACAAAACACGTGACAACCCCCCCAGTCTAAAAGCATCATTTTCTTCTGAGATACAGTGCTCCTTTGAACCTTGACTCAAGTGGCAAATTCACGGAACAATGGACCGAACCCAACTCCTCTGTGATCCGACAGAGTACGATAAATCGAATACAAACATTCAACACAAGAATACACACAGGGAAAATACATAATACTACATTTATCAAAACAACAAGCGCACCTTCCCACCATGAAAGTAACAAACCGAACCATTGGTGATTCCACTACCGTTAACATCACTGAAGGTGAAAACTGTCACTACACCAAATACAGAGACCAAAAGGGATATAACCCTGGTTGATGGGAGTGTCCCCTCCTGACCGATTTCCAATGTGCTAACTTACTGAGCGTCGGCTAAGATTAGTCAGCATCCGGCATTACAGGAACCCTTGATATGACGGAAAGTGAACGCATGACCTGCAGATCCACTGCCATAACTCATGAGTCCGACGAACCTGACTGCCGGATCCGGTCCAAGCACTGGAGAGGATGAAGATCGCTCTCCAGTACAAACCTTCGGCCGTTGCTTCTTCTTGGGCACGCCATGCGGCTAGGGTTATGTTCCAAATCTGGCCACGCGATCCACAACAGTAGGGCATCGATAGTCCTAAGCAGACGAGCCCCTGGTATCGACTCGCATATTCTACCACTACCGAAGTGTAAGCGGTGACCGCGGATTGTATGGTGGATTAACGGTCCCACCAGTCGACACCCCCACCCTTGCTGAATTGCTCCCCCAACCCGTGGCACTGACCCAAGGGAACACGCATCAAGCGACCCTTTAGGTCTTTGTCCGTTTGCAGACATCCGCACCTGCGCAGTACTACTGCCTAACCTGCGAGTTCATCCCCAGGCCAGAAGAAGTCCTGTCCAACCCGCTCGAGAGTCCGTTTTATGGAGCCCATATGAACCTGCCATGTGGGTGAATCAGGCCTGCCGGAAACAGATTCTCTCAAGCTTTGGTGGAACAACAAGCTGCATGGCCACACGATCTGCCTGAGGTGAATCCTAAAGAGGATCCCCTTGTGGAGCTTGAAGCTCACCTTGGCGTTGTCGGGCCGACTGAGCGGGACGATCCACAAGTTGTCGTAGGCGTTGGGACATCCAAGTCCCCTGCCTGAAGACGGACATGCTAGCAGGATCGGCCCTTGCCAAACCTCGTCAGAGATCGGCTGAAGAACCGGGACGCAATTCCGTTCCTGCATCTTAGCATTGGCCGCGTGTTGGTGACTCCCCACACACGCCCTGTACGGGCAGATCCGTAGACACACGGACAGACTGCGTCCGTCTGCGAAGTGATAGTATTCCCTATGATAAGGAATACATAGGTCGCTCCACCGCATAGCCCATACTTCGCCACAGAATTAAGGGGTGGAGATAGGAAAAACTACAGAAGGGACGGGGTGGAGGTAAAACCAGCCTCCACCCGCACACATCAGAACTAGCGCCCCGCCGGTCTTAGGGGAAACTAAATCCTTATCCACAGAAGAGTGGTTGAGATGCTCGCCGAATTCCCTGATGGTGTCGACCTGGATGAACCAACCACAGAAAGAAACAACATTGACAGCTCTTGTACCACCTCAGAAAGCTTGGATAAGACCCCACGTTAGCCGATGCACGAGGATGCTGAAAGGACTAGCCCCCCCAATGACACCAGCGGCTCTAGGGCAATTCTATATCCTGATGAGGCCAGGACGAACCACAACAGAAACAAAATCGATGTGCTGCGGTCCCCGATGACTGCGCCTGCTTATTCCACCCGCTAGCAGTTGTCGGCGCCATATTGCTACTAAAATGCCTGTGGAGGGCTTCCTCTTCCGTATCTGGGCGATGCCCATAAGCCCTGCGAGCTTCAGCAAACACCTCAGCATGTGTGAATCGCAGCCGCGAAAAATCCTGAGTTGCTGTCTTCTGCCTATTTTTCCCCGGATCCTCAACTCCTGGGGACACAGTGTTGGTGATCTTGTATTGCATGAGTCAGATCCACAGCTCCAACATATAGAGTAACTAACTGACGCGCCAGTACCCAAGCGTTTGCCAGCCTAATCACCAAACCTCTGCACAAAGGCCATCATAATTCTTCTCATGGACGCTGAACTTCCTCCTCCTGTACTCTCTGGGGAAGAGGATGAAACGCATACGCAGGAAGCCAACGCATGTCATGATAAGACGCGCCATCATTTAGAGTGACGACACAACTCCCTTCATGCACCAATAACCCAGAAAAAAAGGTGCAAGCCTTTTTTGTTCCTCAGACAATTGGTATGAACTAGCAACCTTTCAAAATGCCTCTAGGAACATATCAATGTCCTCACTAGGTCTGAACTCTGGAAGCATTTTAACTTTGGGGCCTCTAACTCTATCACCAGCCTGGTGATTAACCCCCTGACTTACAGAAGCGGAGGCCGCGAAAGAAAGTTGTTCATCACTTCCCTGCTTAGAGCCTCCTGTCTTGCAGCCTCCTCCTCTATGCTGAACCAACTCTTCCCGAACGGAGGGCACAGCCCCTCTCTACGCTGATCAGCCTCTTTCCGACCTGATCCTCCTGTCCTGGCAGCCATCCTCTCTACGCTGACTGCCTCTAATCCCTAGCTGTGCTTGCCAGTCTAGGCAGCCTCCTCTCTGCGCTCTTCCCGTACGCAGAGCCTCCTGCCTAGTAGCCTCCTCTCTTCGCAGAATAGCCTCTTCCCTAAGCAAGAATTTCCGTCTGACATCTCCTCTCAGCGCAGAGCCTCCATCCAGCCACTCTTTCCCTACGGAGCCATCGCCGCTTCCTACGGTGGGCCTCATCCTCCCGTCGCTGTCGCTCTAGGAAACATACAGGACGGGAAGTGATGTCCTGGGCGGGTTCACCACTTCCGACACGGAGGATGACCCGTCTGACTCTTCCCTTGGGTCTAGACTTTACCAAGGAGGAAAGTCCCTCCTGGCATGCTCCATACGAGGGGAAGCTTGGAGAGGAGAAGTGTTTCGGTCTCTGCGACCCAACAGAGCCCACATTGCTTCGCTATACTCTGACGCTTCCGAGCGAAGTGCCAGTCGGAGGGTCACGACAGGGAGACCCCCCAGCGAAGAGGTAGTAAAAGACTCACTGGACTACCTGCTACAGCACTGGAATAAGTAGAAGTATACGCGTATTCGAAGTACTGGAACTAATAGTAGGGACTACAGTAACATTTGAAATACCCTTCTCTCCGACGCACACCTGCTTCGAGCCATAAAGCCACTAGCGCCGACGTCGCATGACGAACAAAACCCTACGGTTTTTCAATACAGGGGAACACAATTCCGACTGAGAAAAAAAAAACAAATATTTTAGGGCGTGTTATATGGTGTGTATGTGTGTGTGTGCGTGTGTGCGGACAAGTTCCTGAGCTGCTCCCACTCTGGGCAACACCGCGCTCCCTAAGCACACGAGCAACAGGCGTGGGGCTCATCGAAAAAAAAAAAAAAAAAAAAAACTATTCCGGCTGCCCCACCTCTGGCAAACACCGCGCTCCACAGCACGAGCAACATGCGGGGGGTCTGGCCGGAAAAAAAAAAAAAAAAAAAAAAAACTGGCGAGACGGAATCCGGAGAGAGAAAAAAGCAGACACTAGCGTCCCGAAATCCAACCCCCTGTACACAATAACCCGGTAGAAAAAAAAAAAAAAAAAAAACCAAAGAATTGGGCTAAATACAAAACATGAATGGAAGACTGATCGGCAACAGAAAGGCAAGACATACGGCCGTACCTGCGTGAGGTACCCGGCGGAAGGAAGTCTGGACGCGGTCGACTCCCCTCGGTCTCACCTCGACTCCGAGTCACACCGGATGTTCCCTCAGGCCACAACAAGACTCCCTTCACGCTAAGTCACCCAGCCAACCACCCACAAACAAACACAGACAAACAGAAAAAAACTAAACAGGTACTCTGCGAAACGAGAGAGAGACAGCCAGAGCCCTTCACATCCCGGACGAGCCCCCACAATTGTCACGACCGACCCCGGGAGGTCTGCCCTGACAGGATCGGTCTAGGTGGGAGTGAAGGAGTGACTGACCTCACACGCCCCGCAAGAGACCACACAATAAAAAATTACGATACAACAACCCCATTTATTCACAACACACACAATAATAAATAAGCATTCCAACACACACAACATGCACAATCACAATCAAGCATTCCAACGCACACAACATGCACAATCACAATCAAGCACTCCAACACACACAACATGCACGATTATAAAATAAACATTTCACCATACGACGTACACCAATCACTATTACAGCATTTCAGCACGTATGACATAAAAACACAATTATAAGAAACATTTCCAGCATCGATCCCTTCTAACACCATGGAGTGCGTCCACACCCCTGCCCCTGTCAAGTCTACTGGGAGCACCCTGTCGCACTAGGTGCTCCGAGCCGGGTCGGTTCTCGCAGGGAGTCGCTCAAAGCCGACGCCCTCGACTCACAAGCAGGCAGTGAAGAGCGCGTCCCGGAGGGGGGGGGGGGGGGGGAAAGGAAAAACGAGGCGCTGTTACTTTGGGGGTCCTGGACGGGGTCAGGGCCGGCCAGTCAAGACGGCGGCTCCTCTACCAGTCCGCGGTCCCGACCAGGGCGTGGCCTCGACCAGCACGTGGCACCATCCAGTCCGCGGTCCCAGCCAGAGCGTGGGGCCTCAACCAGCACGTGGCACCATCCAGTCCGTGGTCTCAGCCAGAGCGTGGCCTCAACCAGCACGTGGCACCATCCAGTCCGTGGTCTCAGCCAGAGCGTGCCTCAACCAGCACGTAGCACCATCCAGTCCGTACTCCAGGTGAAGCCCCCGGGAGGGGGGAGGGGAAACGTACTGGAGGAGAGAAGAAAGGGAGGGAAGGAAGAAGGAAGGAGGAAGGAAGAAGGGTACTGGAACCCCGCTGTCAGTAACAGTCTGACCCATGCTGTCAAATCTTAACAGCCACTCGCATGATGGGCGAGGGGAAGTCTATTAAATGCACCCATAATCCCAGCTCAACACAGACCTGAGCATAACACAGTAAAGCCCATCAAATCAGGAATGGTCACTAGAGTCTTCTCACACGAAGCAGGTAAAGACTGCATTAAATTAACAGGCTATAAAACAAATATGAATCATCTTCATCCTTCTCTCACTCATGCTTAACATTTTACTTCATTAGGAAATAAATCAACACAGCGACCATCGCTTTAATAACCGCCATCACATTTGCAAATGATAATTCAATGGCATAATTATCACACTTTATAGCCACATTTCAAAATAACACAAATCTCCAACCACGCATCCGAACGACAAATCATGCGTACGCACGCTCGCAACATAAAACTCGTTCTCCTTGCACACACAAACAGACGGTGGCCGAAGGATAAGAGTCCGGCGAATGTGACAGGGGCGGACAAGCGAGACCAAGCAAGTTCCAACCCTGAATCACCAGGTTCTCCCCCATCCCCACCGACTACCGCATCACCAGATGCATAAACAGAGCAAGAATTTTGGTATTAATTTAGAATGGCCAGGTTAAAGATTGAATTAACCAGAGAAAAGGTCTCAAACAATATTTCTCTTACAATTTCGAAAACAAAAGAAAATTGCGCAAAAGAGGAGACTAAGCCGGCTAACAACAACAAACCAAAACAAACAAACCACAAAAACTGATGCTTACCAGCTACCCGTGGGTGACCCAGAAGAGGCGGGTCAAACGACTCTCTCTGCCCTCTGTCCCAGTCGAGGGACAGAGGCACAGGTGCGGAGAAAGAAGAAGTGATGTCCCTCTCCTACAGGCCGACTGCAGGAATTGAAAGTACAGACTGTACTTTCGATGATACGGTGAAGAACCAAGACTGGAGCAGGCGCTCCCAGAGACATCTTCCGCTAGAGTGAAGAGCTAACCTCCCTCAGCAATGGCGGCCAACATGCCATGCTGCGTCACAGAGTGAGCATACTTCAAACTAAAAGAAATGAAGCACGTGCGACAGGTAAAGACAGGCGAGAGGCCGATAGACAGCAAGTTCGAGAGAAAGGTACCAGCCACCCGTGAACCTACAGGATGAATAGCACGGGCAGGGGAATTAGAGAGAGAGAGAGAGAAAGCAAACCGAATTTTGAGCTGAACTACACCAAGGTGCAACCGCACCACAAGCCACACTAAGGGACGGATACACGACAACAGCAACGACAATAAATAAATAAGTAATTCCGCCACCCTAGGTGGGTCGAACGTCGTAGGCCTCGTGACAAACTCGTGACAGTCACAGATAATTATTCTGTGAACAGCTGTTAGTTTCAGTCCGTGTCTTAGGTAAAACTGTAACATTCTGTAATGGCACACATATTTAGTTTTATGCCTAAGATTAGGCACGAGTTTAGGAGGTTCGATGGGGCTCATCTTTAATCTTTCTGCGGCTAGGGGGTAATCGTTGTGGAGATCGTGTAATTCTTTGGATATTCTAAGTCTACTTCCAAGATTAGTCCTGCTGGATTATCAGACGTAAGCTGTGACAACATGCCTAACACAGTGTTAACATCGTGAGGCCCTTTTAAAGTTTCTCAGTGGGAGCGGTTGACTCATGGCCCATCCAAACAGATTGTTGGCGTCTAAGTACATTAAATAGTTGGATGGTTTAGTGGGGTCATAATCGTCTAAATATTTGTTGTTGGCTTTGCAGTAAGGATGTGAGGCCATGCTAATACCTCCCCTCAGCCCATCTTCAATCATCTGAAGTGTGGGTAAATCAGATATTAAGTCAATCTGGATGTTTGTAGACTTTAAGAAAGCGTCCCAAGAAAGACCTGGGCAGAGATGTAATGTGATGAGTCTAAGTTGTAATGTTTCATGCATGTAGATCTGTAATTCTGAAAGACGTCTGCCAATAAACACACGTCAGCCAATAAATATTGATCATGATAATCCCCATCGTTTTACAGTGTAATTCTGTCCAGGCTTTCTGAGCGTATTCATATTCAGAGTCAGTTATGTCTTTGCCTCTAAGACTAGAAAAGAAAGCACCTTTCAGAGGAAGTGAGTCTTCATCAAACCTACCCCACGGGTTCATGTATTCATAAGGGGTAAACTCCTTTACGCACTAAAGCCGGTCAAAGTATTGTTTAGTGATTGGAAAGTCTTGTAGAGATCCTGCTAATTTATCTAAACTAGCCATCAGATGTTGGGCTGAGTCATAAAAGGATAAAGAGTCAAGAGTAAAAGTCATGGACTTTTCTGAAGACTGTGCAATGCAGGTAACCCTCTCATATTCAGAAGTCACTGCTTGCATGATGAAATAAGAATCGTAGCCTCTTAAGTTATGAAAGAAGATAGGCAGTTTCCATGACTTAGGGTCAACCTTAAGCTGAAAAATTACAATTGTTGTGTGCAGCCCCTCTGAACTTTCCAGTAATGTGATCGTGGTCTCTTACTGTGTTGCCTAATAATTCTCTGTTACATATCCAAGAGTGTGTAGATGAGTCATAACGTTCTTGGTCTTCGGGAGTCATAACAATGTCTGAAAGATTTAGTTGGTTAGATAATTGATTGCGAAGTTGTTTCAATCTGCTCTAAAAATCTACTAGCTGCATTGTGGCCTCTGTAAATCTCGGGTGTTGTGTGTTGACCGTCTGACCTAACAACAATAAATGCATAAGAACAGATCTGATGGTGGGTTAATAAGGTTGTTTTTTGTTCTTGCTGTTGCGGGCCATAGTACTGCGGTAAGAGCGATTCAAAGTCAGCATAAACTACGTACGGGCTCATTTGCATTTTGTGTACATTCTTAAAACTAACTTTAGACCCAGGCTTAGGTGTAAGGAGTTTGGTTTCACAGTCTACAAAACTTTTACAATGAGTTCTATGACTGGCTGCTGCTCTATAGTGGGGATTCTGACCAAACATCTTCTACAAAGTTCTTATTTAGATTATCCTTTGACGTAAAAGCCATAAGTCTGCTTATTGTTCTGATTAATACATAATGACTCTTTGTACTATCTGCAAACAGGATCAAGTCTACATGTTTGTTAAGCGGTTCGCCTAAAGTAGGAGCGTTGGGGAAACCCTTAGAGGCACTATATCAGCTTCTACAGACCATGTGTATACGTTTACAGTGATTGGTTTGTTTTGCTCTTCAAACTGAGATATACTTTCTATACTTACTGGGAAGGATATGTTTATCAAAGTTCAGTTCTTGCTTATTATTGTTCATAATTGGAAACTCTGTTTGCATGATTTTAACAGGGTATAAATGCGCTAAAACACACCACATAAAACACATTTGTCAGAATTATGTATGTTTAAGACTGCTCGTTTTAACTCTAACTCTTTTGGGAGAGGAAGGTAAGAATTGCAACTATAGGATAGAACTTTGTTTGTCTCAATTTAATTTTAAGGACTGTCCCTTCAGACCAGCCAGAACCCCTTAACTTTGCCTCCTCACTTGCATGGTTAAACTGTGTAAGCATGTGTCAGCCAAGTTAGTGTTAAAGTCGTGATAGCTGATAACTTCTTTCTGTTTAGATGAAACCCAGACTTCCATGTTACCATCATCAGGAGTTATAATAATCAATCAGAACGGCCAACAACACTTTTACTGGCGGCTCCATCTGAAGAGACTCTGGGATTTTAGAGATAGCATGTGCCACGCTTTCATTGAACATTTGTAGGGTTAATAATATTCATGTCTACTTCACTAAACGTATTGCTTAATTGTCTGTCACTACCAAATATTTCTTCCCTCGTATATAGTTTTCCGTCCTCGAATTTACTTGTGGCTGTCATTTTTTAAGCCACAATATTTACGTAAATTAAAAAAAATAAATGTAAATAAAAGTAAGTAAAACAGGCTTTTATTCTTCACCCAAGCATTGCAACACTTCAAGACACGTTAACCTTACAATAACGCCTGCTAATATTTTAGCTTTTTCTGAATCACTACAGTCAATGTTAATCACTTTGATTGCTTCTTTAAATAGTTCACTATGATCTTTTATTATATTGTCTACATCATTCTCAAAACCAAATTCACTAAAATCAATGTTTAA
>CM031602.1:89490406-89492906 GCA_018398815.1 Conus ventricosus | reverse complement strand
TATACTCCTGGCGAAAGAATTAGGCGAAAGGTCACACCTGGAACTGTGGCTAACGCCCATATTTCTTTTAGACTGCACTGCTGCATTGCGGGAAAGTGCCGACGCCTATCTGTGCGAGCACAGCGACAAACAATCCCATCCACGACCTCCCCCACCTGTGGCCATGATCGTCGTGCCCGCACTGGAGCTGAAGGATGTGAAGGACGGGCTGGCGGTGTGTCCCCATAACTACACTGTTCACACTTCTTTGGCTTGCGATTCTTCCAGCTACTGCTGGCCCCAACACCCCCGCTCCTTTGGCCACACCCCTGAGTCCTGGACATCCCATCAGTCCTCACATGTCCTTTGGTCATGACGTCACTTCCTCCTTCCTACAGCTGTCAGACAGGAAGGCAGAGAGTTCCCTACAGCCTGGTGTGTGACCATCGTCAGGACTGTTCGGACAACAGTGATGAAGACTTCTGTGTTCACCAGCCCTGTCCTCCAAGGACTTTAAGATGTAGCTTGAGCAAACAGGTTAGTTTTTCTAGCGCCTATATTTTTCAAGAAAACACAGACCCATTTCTTTTACAGCCGAGTCAACAGCTGTTCTGAAGAGTCTGTTTCAGTTTCAGTTTCACCAAGAAAGTGTCACTGCCTGCGAACTAGTCTATATATGCTACATCACAGCCGCGAAGATTCGATTCTACACTGCACACGATTTTAAGCTGATGAATAAAAGAATTAATGACTGAGACAGTTGTTTGACATAAGCATTAGTATTTGGACAGGCCGTTTGTATCTCCCTAACATTGGCTGTTCCGTTATTATCAGTGTGTGTGTGTGCGCGCGCGCGCGCGCGCGCGCGCGTGTGTGTGTGTGTGTGTGTGTGTGTGTGTGTGTGTGTGTGTGTGTGTGTGTGTGTGTGTGTGTGTGTGTGTGTGTGTGTGTGTGTGTGTGTGTGTGTGTGTGTGTGTGCTAGTGTATGCGGTGTGGTGAAATGTAATTGGACACGTCTAGTGATGATGTGATATGATAGAATTATTCTTTTCTTCATGAAATGGGACAAACGGAATTTGTTCTTTTATATGTATTAATTGTATTTTAGTACTTTGATAAAGGGTTCCATGTGGAAATCCTTCCCTTCAAGTGTAAACAATCATAGTGTTAATCAAAGAAAAAAATTCTATTGTAATGCACACCCTGTATTGAACCTTTGTAGATGCTGTTATAGGTATTTCCCCCAAGTTCCAGTGAAATGTATTATGTGAAGAGTGACTGTTGGGTACAAACAAGAACGATAAATGGTTGGAAGTAGGCTAGATAATCAAGACAGCTATCAGTTCCTCCAGGTGTCGGTGAAGCTCCGTGTCCGACCTGGAACTGACTGCCATCCAGGTGTGGGGTGCAGCCTGTGCCCAGCCACTGTCTCTACCCTGCTGGGGTATTGAGAGGCTGACCGAGGTTCGGTAGACATCGTATGAGCGCTGCCAACCAGGTGTGGGGTGCAGCACAAATCCAGCCGTCTCTGCCCCATGAGAGGCTGTCCGCGTGATCAGCAACGAGCTGGTGTGAGAAAGAGCTTCAGAGTTCGTCAGGACGACAACTTGTGTTTCTTCTGCTGTGTAGGAGTCCCTGGAAGGACTCCACGAACCTACCTCCGTGAGCGGTTTCGTTTTCCGTCGTGTCGACGTGTGTTCTGGTGTGTGTGGGTTCCTGGAAGGACTCAACGAACTGCTTTCGTGAGTGACTCCTGATCTGTGTGAAGACTGTGTGATTCGGGCCAGACGCGACCAAGTGCAAAGACTGTCCATTATTATATTGCTGTGGGTGCCAGCCTGGCCTGCTATGTGAAAAGAATTGTGTTGTTGTGACTGTGTAGTACCTAGTGTTGTTGCACGCCCTTTAGTTGTTGCTTTTACTAATTAATATACATGATTGTCCTTATTATGCATTAAGCATTTCTTTTGAATTGATGGTTAAGACAGCACAAAAAAAAGAAAAAAAAAGAAACTTAACTTGTTGCCTGGCTATCTATGTTCGTGTGGTTGTGTGTGTGTGTGTGTGTGTGTGTGTGTGTGTGTGTGTGTGTGTGTGTGTGTGTGTGTAGGGAAAAGTCGTACACGCATCCACACTTCTTCAGGTGAGAGTCAGACAGCAAAATACGCACCGCCCGCCATTCGTAACATCTGGTGACCCTGTCTCGTACAAATCTCGTGACCCCCTAGTCTAACTTTTCTCTTGCCAGTAAATTCAGAATGTCTTAGTGATAGGATTTGCTTTTGTGCTCCAATAGCTTGCCCCAGTTACTAAGAATAGGTCAAGTTCACAGGCTTTCCTTTTGAGCAATTGAGTTGTATTGTTTGTATGTATGGCTGTCTAATTTCTTTCCCGTCTCCAGCGTAATGGCGTATCTCCTTTTGTATAGTTTCTAAAGATACGACGGCCCAATTCTTCCTTCCTTTGTGGGCTTTGGTTTCATTACTTCTCTCTGATTATTCTGTTTCCATCTTTATTTGGG
>CM031602.1:89460183-89480391 GCA_018398815.1 Conus ventricosus | reverse complement strand
TACAAGTATAACTCAACTATAACGCGTTTCACTTCAGGTGGGTGAATTATTCCTATTTTAGTCATTTAAGTTTTTTCATTTCTATTTTATCATGACAACGATTATACAAATGTAATACCATATCCAGAAGGAAATATATACTCACCTAATTCAACCAGACTGTCAGCCATTTGCAATGTTTGTGTGACGTCACCGTAATAAGCAGCCAATGAGAGGAGACCACGCTGTTTAATATATGCAAGTTCATGAGGTCATTACCCAGCTCATTGAACTTCAAGCCCGAAGTCGTATGTGTGTGTATTTGACCGTACACCCACCGAGAACGTTTCAGCGTTGTTATGGAGTATTTGAGATTTTTATATGAGAGTAAAGGTAATAGAATTTGGGAGTTGATTATGGGGTTCTCGTTGTGGAGTAACGGGAAAACGTACTCCATAAAGACATGGTACTCCACAGGCCCGGTGTTGGGTATGGCATTTTACTTCATAACGTAAGGTAGACAAACACACACACACACACCACACACACACACACACACACACACACACATATATATATATATATATATATATATATATATATATATATATATATATATATATATATACATTACTACACAGCAAAAATGAAACCTGGATCAGGAAAACCAACAGAAACTCAACATTCGACGTAACCATGGGATCATATGATGGTGCAGAAACATGTGAACTGGTCGGACTATTCATGCTGTCCAACATCAAGAAAAAACTCGGAAAACAAGTCGGACTATACAGAGACGATGGCCTTGCTGCACTAACCGACAATCCAAGAACCATCGAAAACAAGAAGAAAGAACTATGCAAAATCTTCCAAAACCACAACTTAAAGATTACCATTGAAGCAAACAAAAGGTAGTGAACTACTTAGACATAACACGGGATCTCAACAATCACATATATAAACCATACAAGAAACCCAACGATACACCTCTTTATGTACACACCAAAAGTAACCATCCACCATCTGTATTAAAGACCATACCCCATGGCATAAACAAGAGACTATCAAACCTGTCATGCAGTGAGAGAGTG
Organism: Conus ventricosus; assembly: GCA_018398815.1. Lineage (NCBI taxonomy): Eukaryota > Metazoa > Mollusca > Gastropoda > Neogastropoda > Conidae > Conus > Conus ventricosus. The sequence goes on along the minus strand of CM031602.1, from coordinate 89,479,321 downwards.
TTCAACAATGCAGCAGTAGAATACCAGGAGGCACTACAAACAAGTGGATACAATTACAAATTACAATACAACCCAGACAACAACACAAATAAAAGCAAGAAAAATAGGAAAAGAAAAATCATATGGTATAACCCCCGTACGACGGGAAACTCAAAACAAACATAGGGAAAGAATTCTTCAAAATCCTAACAACTTCATTTCCAAAAGAACACAAACTGTCCAAAATATTTAACAAAAACACTGTCAAACTATCGTACTCATGTATGCCCAACCTCAAAAACCTAATTGACGCATCCAACAAAATGAAAATCAACACAGCAAAGAAGGGTGAAGAAAGGAAATCTTGCAATTGCACCAGAAAGGAGCAGTGCCCACTAAACAATAAATGTCTTCACAACAACATTGTATACCAGGCTACTGTGACATCAGAAAATGAAAAAGAAACAACATAGGGATCACTGAAAACCACTTCAAAACCAGATATGCAAACCACAAACAGTCATTTAATAAAGAAAAATATAAAAACCAAACAGAACTGAGCAAATATATCTGGAAACTTAAAGACGCAAAAACAAACTACAATATATCCTGGAAAATCATAAAAAGAGCATCACCATACAGCAATGTTTCAAAAAGGTGCAACCTATGTTTAACTGAAAAATGGTTAATATTATGCAAACCACACTTAGCAACTTTAAACACCAAAACAGAAATAGTAAACAACTGCAGGCATAAATGGAAATCGTTGTTAGTGAACACGCCCAAAACAAAAACCTGAAAACCCTCAAAAAACACGTGCAGCCAACCCGCACGTGCAAACAACCGCAAACGGGAGCCCACACGCTATATAACATCGGCGGTGGGCAAACCAAAAACCATCCTGATGACAGCGCAACACGCTCGAAACAAATTTGTAGATAGTTTTAAGATTCCTCTTTTAACTTGTTTTAACTAATGTTGCTCCCCAAGGGGTTGAGCACTTAAAAAAATTGTTTTAGGCATTTTAAATATACTGATCTATATATATATATATATATATATATATATATATATATATTATATATATATATATATATATATATATATGTGTGTGTGTGTGTGTGTGTGTGTGTGTGTGTGTGTGTGTGTGTGTGTGTGTGTGTGTGTGTGTGTATACACCTAGTTTCCATCTGTACCTGGTAAAGTGTAACTAGCTGTCGACAAGTGATGCTACTGGTACTGACGCAGAGGCACGTGAAAGAAAAACCTGAACATAAAAGAAAGGCGACGTATGGGATATCTTTATTTTGTGTTTAGTTGTAATGTATACTGTGCACTAAAAGAAACGCATATGTTTTTCGCTGAAAGTATTAAGGAAAAGTTTGACAGAAACATGCCCCGTATAGCAGAAAACAGTTATGTTGAACTCAAACTGAAAGGATAAACCCAATTCTGGCTGTCTGCGTGACCCACGTGTCTTACAAGAATGATAATGCAGTATGAAGCATGTGCCCCATGGAATCTGTGCAGTAACCATAAATGACCACATTTGTGGTGAGTAAATTGCATCCAACCCTGGCAAGATTCACTATAATAGCCACTTCATTTTGGTGAAAAATTAAAGGTTTCGAAGAAGGAGAACACATTGCACACCTGAGCGCACTTGCAAGGGGAAATGCACTTGGCCGTCTGCAGGCAGGTCAGAGGCAAGTCGACGTTGCCCGAGTCCTGAACGTGTCGCAAGGCACCATCAGTAGGCTCTGCACTCGTTACAGGCAAACAGGCTCCACAGCTGATGGTCCTAGGTCAGGCCGACCACGGGTGACTACACCAGCACAAGATCGCTTCAATCGCCTCGGCATCTGCGTAATCGGTTCTTGTAGCCCGATCAACTGTCCAGGCACTTTCTGGCAACCAGAGGATCAGCATACAGACAATGCGAAACCGTCTTCATGCAGCTGGACTGCGGGCCTATCGACCCCATCAAGGGAATGTGCTGACAAGACGCCATTGCCAGGCCAGGCTGCTGTGGACAAACCAACACCAACCCTGGACTCTTGAGGAACCACTGGCGACATGTCTGGTTCAGTGATGAATCCAGATTTCTGCTGCAATGCCACGACGGAAGGAGACGGGTCTACCGGAGGCTTGGTGAGCGGTACGCTCCTCAATGTGTGGATGAGGCACCTCTGCATGGTGGTGGGGGAATCACTGTGTGGGGAGCTATCAGCAACACAGGCAGGAGCCAGCTGGTTCGCGTCCAAGGCAACCTGACGGCTGCACAGTACGTGGAGGACATTTTGCGTGCGCATGTCCTGTCCGCGGTAGCCGCTCCAGGAGCCATGTTCCAGCAGGACAATGCCAGGCCTCACACAGCCCTAATTACCATGGCCTTCCTCAACACCCACAATATCCACACGCTACCTTGGCCATCACTAAGTCCAGACCTCAACCCCATAGAACATTTCTGGTGGCCATCACTAAGTCCAGACCTCAACCCCATAGGACATTTGTGGAACGAACTGGACCGACGCCTCAGAGCAAGAGTCAATGCCCTGCAACACCTGATGGCCCGTTTGCAGCGCTGCAGGAAGAGTGGAACGCCATCCCAAGGCAGACGATCCAGCACCTGACTGCCTCCATGCCACGCAGGTGCCAGGCTGTGATTCGGGCAAATGGGGGTCATACCCGGTACTGACTTTGAGCTGGGATTGGGAAGCACGGGAGGAGCCAGGGAACTCTGTTCAGTGTGAATAGTCAGACATCATAATGAATAGCCATAACAGTAGACTGATGTCTTATTTCTTCTGTGGTTGTAATATTTTGAATGCTAAACGACACATGAAACGACTGAAATGAAAATATGCGTTTCTTTTTGTGCATAGTATATTTCGATCTCTAGCATTGTGTGCACGGCACCGTGCAGCATTATATTGCGTGGTCTTTCATTGTGCCAGATTCTCCATGCCAAACTCTGGTTTCTGTCTCTCGGAAAGGCGTGTTATTGTAATTACAGCGCATCCTTATTTCAAACCTTTGTTTTATTACTTACGAACACGGGTTAAAGTTCCCTTACACACATAGCCCATGGACTTGTGAACTGACAACTATGAACCGTGCTTACGGCACGGGTGATAGAATGCAGGGCCTATCCCTCTCCTTCTGACGCCTTTAACTCCTCTGAACTGAATCAGGTACCCGGTTATTGCTGGGTGGACGCAGAGGGTTTTCAAACCAAACGAAATCCAACGCCACAAGTGCTTCGTGCCCCCGACCGTCAGCCCTGCAGGCAAGCTGGCCCTGGTCAAACGGTTAAAGCGCTGAGCTGTAGAGCTATTGGCCGTGAGTTCGAAGCTCTCGTTGGGTCGGGATTGGTTTTCGGTTTAAAACCCTCTCTGTCCACCCAGCAGCAACTAACAGAGTATGGAAACGTTCTTCCTTTATTGCTACTAAAAGTGTGTACAACTTTCATCAAACGTTTGCTGGGGGTACCTTCCACGCTCTTGTAGTTTCCGTTACACAGGAACACACATACGCACGCACGCACGCACGCACGCACGCACGCACGCACGCACGCACGCACACACACACACACGCACGCACGCACGCACGCACGCACGCACGCACGCACGCACGCACGCACACACACACACACACACACACACACCACACATACACACACACGCGCGCGCGCGCGCGCACTCACACACGCACGCACACAGAGGCACACACACATCTCTGTCTCTGTCTGTCTGTCTGTCTCTGTCTCTGTCTCTGTCTTTGTCTGTCTCTCTGTCTGTTTGTCTGTCTGTCTCACTCACACACACAGACACACAGAACACACACACACACACACACACACACACACACACACACACACACACACACACACACACACACACTTTAGATAGTTACGATAGATGGATATGTAATTCATAAAAAAAAAAATCAACATATCAACACCTCCAGTTTAATGTATATTTACACAATAACGTGTTCGCCTCCCAAAGTTTCTCCATCCAGACTGTCACAGGTCAGACTCGTGTTAGTTAAAAACATCTCATTCGCAGTGTCTTGTAAACATGTCCACAAAGCTACATAGATAACGAGGAACTTGTCAGCTTGGGTGCAAGTATATAACTTGAGCAGGTACCACGACAGAATGTGGTGTTTTAGTGCCTCAAGAGCTGGTATTGTTTGGCTGTGATTGTCATTAAATCAAGGGGGGGGGGGGGGGGGGGGGGGGGGGAAACTAGAAAAAGATACAGATAAAAGAACCAGCTACAAGAAGAAGGTAAGGTACGCCACAGTTTTATTTACGTTGGCTGTTCGCACACTGTACACGTCACACGACTGTCTCATTCTATGCCAGCAGGTATTGATTCTTACAGCACAGTACAGGAGATGACATTACTGTTGAGCTGTAAAGGATTGCATGCAGGGTACCTGCCTGTCTCGTCCTTGCCATCTTCATTGGCTTGGAGTTGGAGAAATAAAATGCTTGTTGAAGGCTTTATTTATTTAGTTTTTGATGCAGGTTACTTACAATGTAAGGTAATCCCTCACTTTCGCCCTCAAACCAGTTTTCGGGCGAAAGTGCCCTAGGATTGGCATATTACTGTTCTCTGACAAGTAAGACTTCAATAACAAACAAACATACTGTGTAGGATTATTTTAATACTAATTTACTAAACTTTTCAGATTTCAGTTTTTGCTTAATCCTATGCAAAACTCTTCGCATCTAGCCGCATTACTGATCACCCATGGGTCTAACTTGAGACCCTATGGCGCCCTAGGGCCCCAAGCCAGATCCAGAGGATCACAGATAATGTGGCTAGACGCGAAGAGTTTTGGGAATATGCTTCTAATAGTGGTATTTCTACACTTGGTTGTCTACTTTCAGTTTGTCTAATTTGGGGCAATTCTCTCACCCCATTTTCAGTGGCCCCTTCTAGGACACAACATTGTGGTTTGCGGGCGTTTATACCCACGCCAGTGACCCAGACATCACATTGTGGTTTGCGGGCGTTTATAGCCGCCAGTGACCTGACGAAACACGAAAATGGGAAGGGTCACTATAGGGCAGAGAAGAGGGCCAATTTAAAGATTTTCCTAACCACACAAACAAGCACAAAACCACCGCAGGCATTTTCCCAACTTTACACTTTTTGGATTAATATATATACTGTACAAACTAAAAGCTTTTATATTTATGGTGTTTTGCATAATTGGGGGTGTTTTTTAAAATTGTTTTTTATTCAAGCAGAATAGTTTTAAAGGTTAAACAACAACTGTGCTTTAAAGTACTTTTTAGTAGCTACTTTGTACAATATTTATATTAAAAACTTTAGCAAATTAAACACAAAAACACAACTTTTAATAATCAATTCTCTTTTAAATGATCTATAAATAGATAATTTATTCAGGGGGGGTTTAATTATATTTTTTTGCATAATTAAAGGGAGTAAATCACTTAAAAAAAAAAAAAAATTAAAAAAAATAAAATAAAAAAAATAAAAAAAAAATTAAAAAAAAATAAAAAAAATTAAAAAAAAAAAAAAGTCACCTTAAGCCACCTTCAGTTCTTGGGTTTAAGTTTTAATCAAGTCATTCTAAGTTCTTACTCAAGTTGTTCACAAAGTCATCCTCAAGTCACTTCTAAGTTCTTATTTAAGTCATCCTCAAGTTGTCCTCAAGTCATCCTCAAGTCATCCTTAAGTCACCCCAAGCCCACTTCTAAGTTTCTACTTAAGTCACTTCTAAGTTCTTACTCAAGTCACCCTCAAGTCGTCCTCAAGTCATCCTCAAGTCGCCCTCAAGTCATCCTCAAAGTACAACCAAGTTCTTATTTAAGTTATCTTATAATTAAAAAAAAACAAGACAATCTATGTTTTTATCTTAAAAAAAGTAAATGTCTAATTAGTACACCCCACGCCCTCAAAAAACGCGTCATGTTGAGGATGTCTTGCTCAGCGTCCTCTGCACGAAATCGGTCAGCATAGATCTTAATGAAGTTCTTACATCCTAAGCACCGCATTGATTACATTTCGGTCTATGGAATGTCTTTTATAACTCCATGTCTTTATTTATTGACACCATCATTTTATAATACGCCATGTTCTATTTTTATTAAAAAAATTTAAATTTAAGTTCTTAAAATATTATTGCTTCACAAATGGATCAATATGAACTTTTGTTGTTGGCGGTTTTTTGGCATGTTTTTGTGTTCAGATTCTATATTTAGTGGTGGAGATTGTTCGGACTTTGGTTTTTGTTCCCATTGTTTATATTTTTTAAATAACTGTAATAACCACCCCCAGCAGCAGCAATGACGCTAAAAATGACAACAGTTTTAAGTTCAATATTCCATGAAGACTTTGGCGCCCTTGAATTAACTTGTTCTTGTTCTGGAGCTGGCATTGAATTAACTGTTGGCTTTGGCGGCGTTATGTTTTCATTATGAGCTATATTCTTGATTGTAACTGTAATTTTTTTTGTTTGTTCCACTCAGCTAATTTTTTCCTGCTGCAATGCGCCCAGGATGGGGGGCTTTTTACTGGTTATATTCTCCACCTGATTCAATGTTTTCTGATTTAATGTTTCCTGATTAAATGTTTTCTGATTCAGCGTTTCCTGATTCTGCTGTTTTTCCAGCTCGTTCATTTTGAAGGGAAACAAAATCTATATGATTAAAAGAAATTAATCCCATGATTAATGGCGAATAACAATGTTCCAAATCTGTAGTATAGATCACATCCTAGGACTCTAATGCTTTGTTAAAAACTGGATCTTGCGTTAAATCATACTTTAAGATTTTGTTCAGAATCAATGGGAGCAAATCTACGGGACTAGTTTAGTGTAACAAACTAAGAACCGTTTGCCCAACGCTTTTTACCTTCTTGACCCCAATGCGCCTCATACCTGTTATGATACTTTATAATGTCTTGTGGCGACATCTGTTGAATCTGTTCAATGCTGAATTCATTTCCGAGAACTGTTTTGTTTTCCACATGCTGCCAAAGAATACAACCTTTCCTTTTTGGGCATAATAGCTTGGTCATCAACTTGGTCATTCATAAGTTCAGGAAGGTTTAGGCTGCCTTGTAGCTGTAGTAGATCATCACTGTTCATGTTTTTTATTAATTATAATTATTTTATTTAAAAAAAATGAGCACCGAAAAAACTGTTACCAAACCCTTGTATACCATTCTGCTGTTATTGGAGGACTAAGTGTGGTTACTCAATGCTCGGAAAAAAGCCTGTTAAGAATTAAACCAGCAGATCTTGGCAAACTAGACTTTGAGGTTTTCAGCAAAGCTGATTGCTATCATTGCAGCTTCGTTTGCCACGAAAGATTTTTTAGTCAAGCAGGAATAATTCCAGACAATTTAAAAAATATGTAAAAAAAAAATACATTTATAAAAAATGGCTTCCTCGCAATAAGATGGGCGGCGCTGTGGTAAAATGCGCTTGCTTTTAGCGGAAGTAATTTCGCATTTAGTAAATGGGGGGGTGACGGCGAGAGAAAAAGACATAACAAAGCTATGGAAGCAACTAGCAGCTGCACAAGACGCCTATGAAAACCCAGAGACTTGAGCAGTTAGATTTTATTAATGACACACTAAAAAAAACGGGGCATGCAGCTTACACATTTAAAATGTTGATCAAGCAATAAAACAATATTATCTTGTAACAGGCAAACCAATCGAGACATTGCCCCCACCAAAATTCAGTGACTTTTATCAACCATCAGAAAAACAAAAGATGCAAGAAATCGGGTTTTTATTGTCTTTGGTATGACCGTTGTGTATTTTGTTGCGCATAATATTGGCTGAGTAAAAAATGAACAAAATCTATTATTCGCCAAAAGGATATTGGAAGGGAATAACAGCAATTAAAAGCTAAGCCAAGCAGCTGGAGTCAGTGAAAAAAACAGCAAAAGAATGGTTATCTAAACAAGCGATTTGGAAAATTTTATTTACCGGCCCTGGGACGAATACAGAGCCCAACACTTTGTCAATACAACTCCAAACGACACCCATAAAAATGGTTCTTCTATATTTACCCTCTGATAGGATTAGACCGAAAAAGATTTAAGTACGCACTCACAGTCATTGACATAGCTTCAAGGTACAAAGATCCCAGAACCATTAACACAAAAGAGTGCTTCTGCTGTTGCTGTTGCCATACAACTGATATATCAACCGGGGCCCTTTAACTTATCCTCGCATGTTTCAAGTCGATGATGGAAAAGAATTTAAAGGGCAAGTGAATCAATTATTGTTAAAACATAGAGTTACCATTAAAAGAGGCATTCCAGGAGTTCACAGATCACAGGCTTTAGTTGAAAATTTTAACAAAACAGTTAGCTGAAAGACTTTTTCCTACCAGTATCACAGAGAGCTGTTTGGGACAATTCTCGCAACACAGATGGGTCAGAAAACTGCCCTCAGTTTTGCGCGCAATGAATAATGAAAAATTTAAAGGGTTAAAACCAGTACAAGCAATCAAAAAACAAACAATAGATGTTGCTGAAGTAGAGTTTTCATCGGCAAAAAATATTACCGTTTGGGTTTTAAAAATAAGGTACCTTTATTTACCGGGGGAAGCAGAAGGGGACACCGCATCAGGCAAAAGATTTCCAGTTTGGAGTGTTGATCCAATGAAATAAAAGAATTGTAAAGATGAATCCGCCCGTGTATTATTTACGAGAAACTGGCACAACAAAACAACCAGCCCTCAAAGATTTTTTTGTGAAGGAAGAACTGCAGATAATCCCACCAGAACAGTTCCGCTTTAATTAATTTACGGTTCTATAATGACCATATGCATATGAAAACTCTGGATTAACAAACACACGTTTTGTGTTTGTTCTATCTAATGACTTCTTTGTTACAACTGTTGTGTTGATCTCATGGGAGATTAGATTTGCAGTTTTACGTTGTCATGATGGAAAGTCTTATTGCCAAACAATGCTTCTTTGTAGTTGTCATGTGATATGTTTGACTGCACAACGCTGCGAGATATATTCCCTTTGCTTTCTAATGAATTTCTCCTGGCTCGAAATACTGTAAAATTTTTTAACCTTAACCCCCACATACCCTTGATTACCTTTCCAGATAATTCATCCTTCATCTTTCCTAAAACCTTCTTGTTAGTAATTGAATGTAAAGGCGAGTCTTAGGATAATCGGACGTGTCATACCATCCTGCATGCCCTTTAGCCACTTCGGGTTTTCCCTGTTTTATAGATGTCCCTTTAGTAGGGATATCTATAACAAAACTATCTGTATCTGGTGTAAAGTACTCTGGACTCAGGATACGAGGGCTTAAAGTAGTCATAAAGAAACTCTAACATTTAAAAGCTTTGATAATTCTAAAACAGTAAACCCAATAAATACAGGTTTGTCTAATTGACTTTCTTTTTTTCATCATTAGCCAAAAGCTGATCAGAAATTTTTGAAGTCCTGATAATTAGGTTTTGAAGTCAGCTTAATTGCTTCGTTCTCTTGGTGGACTAATCTGACTCTTTACGCTTGTGCAGATTCTCCATAGTTTTCCAAAAACAGCTGTTGTTCATCAGCTTGAAAAAAATCTTTTTTGAAGCATCTGTGGATTTAGTTCTGAGATCAGTGTTCTTCATGATGTATGGTTTCATGAATGTTCTTGATCAAAAACAATTATGCGATGAACTGCTGTCAACTTCAACCATGTCTTAAATTAAAATTGTAGAAGTCTGTAATGAAAGACATAATTTTTTTTTGCCTCGAAGATTTGGCACAAGTTTAGGCGGTTCTCTTGGATCCATCTTTAGACTTTCTGCTGCTAATGGATAGTCATTATGCAGGTCATGGAGTTCATGAGGATATTCTAAGTCAACTTCTAGAATGAAACCACGTGTTGATCAGGCGTTAAATTGCCCAACCACTTTAATGCCTTTTGAATATTATTGGATCGCCCCCTGTGTACATTTTAAAGTTACGTAATGGAAGTGATTGCGCCATTGCCCATCCATACAGATTTTTTGGGATCTAAATACATGAGATAGTTAGACCTTTTACTTGGATCATAGTCGTCCAAGTATTTGTTGTTTGCTTTACAGTAATGATGCGACGCCATACTAAATTTCCCCCCGCGCAATCCGTTTTCAATCATCTGAATCATTGGTTAATCAGACAATAAATCAATCTGTTTCTCCAGTAAACTTTAAGAAAGCATCCCAGCTCATCCCCGGGCGCAGAAATGTAATGCGCGGGAAACCAGGCTATATGTTTCAGGAAGGTCTTTCTATAATTTTCAAAGACGTCTGCCAACAACATGTATTTAGCCATCAAGTATGAATCATGATAGTCTCCCATCGTTTTACACTCTAACTTTTGCCACGCATCTTGAGCTTGCTGGTAATCAGAATCACTGATGTCCTTTCCTCTAAGACTAGAAAAGAACGCGCCTTTAGGCGGAAGTGTATCTTCATCAAACCTTTCCCAACTGTTCATGTACTCATAAGGGTAAACGCCCTTTCTAACGAGAGTTGGGTCAAAAATATTCTTCCGTTATGGGCAGGACTTTAAGGACATAGCCAGCGCCTCTAATGAACCCATCATGTGCGCATAGAGTCATAAAAAGACATGTTATTCAGATTAAAGCACATGTACTTTTCTGATGACTGTGCAATGCAGACCCTGAAGGCATCGTCCACTGCTTTCATTATAAGGTGAGAGTCGTAAACCTCGCAAGTTGTGAAAGAATACAGGCAGCTTCCATGGGCTTTGGTTCAAACTTTAGTTGAAGATTGCATTTCTGTGCGCTGCTCCTCTGAACTTTCCGCTAATGTGTCATGGTCTTTACTTTTGGATTCGCTGCGTCTGATGGGGAGACCTAAACCCCAAATCCAAAAAAGTGTGGCTGAGGGCATACTGTTGTTGGTCTTCAGGCGCCATTATGATTTCAGATAATTCAGATTATTAGAACAGTCATTACGCACTTGCTGCATGCGCTGTAAAAATCTTCTAGCCGCATCTGGTCCTCTGTATAATTCTGGCCTTGAATGAGCGCCATCCGACCTGACAATGATGAAAGCAAAAGAACAAATTGATGATTACTCATTAAGACTGCTTTTCGAAGTTTTTGTGGCGCTGGCCCTTCATAAGGACAATAAGCGACTCGAAGTCTGCGTAAACTACGTATGGAGAATGTTGCAGTTTTTTCCAGTTCTTAAAACTAACTTTAAAATCCAGGTGGGGGGCGTAATTAGTTCTGTATTACAGTCAACTGGCCGATACAATGTTTCTTATGTTCGCTTGCGGCTTGAACAGATTGGCATTCTTGTTAAACATTTTCTGCAGAATTCTTGTTTATGCCCATTCTTTGAAGCATGCTGCATTAGTTTACTCATTGTTCGAATCAATGTGTAATGCGGTAGCCCCGCTGGCGAAAGCTCAGTAGTAAGTCAACATTTATTTTGTTGGTTCACCAATCGATGGACGTTCTTAGACACTTTAATGGGCTGTAGATTTGTTTCTCATCCCCTGTGTAGATATTAACAGTTATTGGGTTTTTTTTGTTCTTCAAACTGATCAATTTTTTCCACGCTAACAGGAAAGGACACCCCCCTAAAGTTTAGATCATTGATGTACGGGTGATAGTTAGATACTCTCTCTGCGTTTTTGCGGATATAATGCAGCCTTGCAAGAACACACCCAAAATGAAAATTTGTTGTCTGAATTTTTTATGTTTAAAAAAGCTCTCTTTGAAACCAACTCTCGAGGTACCGGAATGTAAGCCTTGCCAACATTCGGTGCATACTTAGCCTGTTTTAATCTGATCTCTAAAACTTCGCCCTCTGACCAACCAGAGCCTTCATTTTGGCTTCTTCAGCGGCAGCGTCAAACTGTGCAAGCAGTTCGTCTGCCCAACCGGGTGTTAAGTCGTTATGAGAAAGAATAGTCTGTTGTTTAGTTGAGACCCAGACTTCTAGATTTTCTTCATTTATTGTTACATAGTCGATTAAAACAGCTAACATTACTTTAACTGGCGGTCTATTGTTAGTTTACCTGGAAATTGAGAAATAGCATGAACAACGCTTGCCTGTACGTTTGTTGGATCAATGACTTCTAAATCAATATCATTCAGTGCTCTGATAAACGCTCTCTCTCAAGCATTCCTTCAAACAATTCGTCTAGTCCTTCATATATCTTAGCCATGTTGAGTTTCTTTCTAACTCAAAATATTTATTTAAATTAAAAAAAAATACTTATCAGAATCAATATCAACGGTCTTTTTGTGCTTGGACTCATAAACTAAAGTTATAAACACCCTTCGTTGTTGTTACTGTGAGCTGTTTTAGAACAGAGTTTAATGTCTCGTTTACTTTTTTTAAGCATTCCTTTTTTATCTGCTCGGCGTCTGGCTGTTGAGAAAAAGTTGTCCTCGCCTTTCTTTGAAGATCAAACTTTTGTCTTTTGTAGTCATCAAAATCGGCCTGTAAACGACTAAATTCTTCATATCCGTGATGTTTGAGTCAGCTAGTGCTTTATTTATTGTCAGTTTAAACGAACTAAGTTTAGCCGTTATTAGTTGAACCATAGCTGTGTGCTTTTGGAGTTTATTTTTTATTTTTTTGCCAGCAGACCTTACAGCTAATGAACACAGGCCGAGAGCTAAAGACAAACCTCCTAGAGGTAAAGCTGCGGTACGCCTATGGCCCGTTGCTAAGAGACCAACACTCGTTCCTGCTGATAGTGCACTTATAGTTGATGTTCCAGTATTAACATATGTAACAGCATTAAAGGCAGCAGAATACCTTCGTTTGGTTTTGCTGTATTTTGAAAGGTCTTGCTCTAGTACTTGCTGCATTTGCGTAATGTTTGTTAATCTGAAGGTTTTTATGCTAGGGTTTTCTACTATCTCTTCTCTTGGCGGCGCTGTAGGCACATTTGGATTAAACCTGAAACAGACATGCTTTTTATAAAATAAAAAATAATTTAGTATACTATATTTTCTAATCTGCTATTTTTAATATTCAGCTGCGCATCATATATTAAAAACAAATGTACATTAAGGGTTTATCGGCTTCTTTTCTTTATCAATTTGAATGTTTATTACGTCTCTCACAGTTCTCCCGCTTCAATTCCATGCAACTGATTATCCTCTGTTGACCTTAGGTCAATCCATAAACCGTATTTTGTTGTTAAAATAATCATCAAGCCTAACATTGTGAAGATGTAAATCTTTAGACACAAGGTCAACTGTTGGATTTCTACACCTCCCGCCTCCAAACAGTTTTCTTATTTCATCAAAATGCTGATAAGGTTTAAGCCCGCTAGCATAGATTTGGTTAGGACTACCCTCAATCGAACATTGTACTTTCGTTATTTTAGGATTAAAAACTTTTCACTTCCTCTTTTGAACGGTTCTTCATCTTCACACAGCAATAAAATACCTTTAAGCGATCTTGCTGCGACGCTAAAACTAAAATTCCATATAGTGTCTGCCTGCTTCTGGGATATGTTGTATGATGAATCACTCTTTCGTAATATATTGCTAATTTTGCCTGATATTGGTGCTCAATCACTCTGCTAAGTAAGGGTTGCTAACAAACGTCAAACTCTAACGAGATGTCAGAAATGCTGTACTTTGCTTCGGTGTCTGATGATCTGATAACGCGTTTGTATTCATTAAAAGTTAGTTCATATGACAATCTGTTTTTAATGCTCCTTGAAAGTATGGGGCATGCGCTTTTAACAACTCAAAATCTAAGGGGATGGAAAAGCGATTTCCATACGCAAAATTACAGCTACATACTTTTTGCCGTCTTTAGTATCTGCGGCGCCTATTCTATGTTTTAGTGCTTCTTCATTTTCGATTCCTTGAAACGCAAGATCAGCCCTTTCATTCCGGTTAGCCATAGATCAGAATAGGTTAAAAATATGTCTGCATTATGTAAAGAAAATATTTCTTGCCCTCAAGTTTTATAGAAATTTTCTTAACGATTGCCCGTCCCAGATTCTGGACAACTGTCCTGTTTGGGTCTGTTGTTGAAGCGAGTTCTATTTGAAAGTAAGACGCGCAGAGCTGGCACAATCACTTCATCTGCTCCTAGGTCTGGAAATTTGACAGTAAGAATTTGATCTGCATCAATAGTAGATGGATTATTTGGAACAATAATATTCCGTTTATTTCCCTTCACGCCAAGGGGCTCTTCAGTTTTCTATGCGGGCTAAGAATCGAGCCATATGTTTGCTGCGCCATTTTTATGAATGCAAAATAAAAAGTTAATTATTTAAAAACATGGCAAGAATTGAAGGTGAAGAAGATTATGATGTTTTTGATCCTGGAGACGATATGAGTGAAATGATCCCTTTGACACGGCATCGCTCAATGCTCTCAATGCGGCGTGAATTAACAGAAAGTACGGTCGGAGCATTTTACAAAAGTTTAGGCCAAGAACCCCCCGAATTTTAGACCCAATGATTTTGAATTAGAAGATGGCCATTTGTCTGTAAAAAACGACCAAGGGCAACTTGTTCGGCTTACATCTAAACAGACCCATCAAAGTTTTTAGCCAAGAGTACAATTATACAAAGACTCAGTGTAAAAGATCAAAATCGCCTTGGTCTTGTTAGGCCAAATTAAGGGCGGAGGCAGTTTCTAAACTTCAAACACACTGCAGGAACTCCCAACAGCTAACCAAATACAAAACATGGAACTTAAAGAATTAAATCAATCGGCAGATAAAAAATAAATGCAATAGAGGCAGAAACCAGTTTTTCAGAGAAACAGCATTAAAGACTATACACACGACTCACCGCTACCCATGCGAGAAATAGCGGCCCTTGATCATGCTTTGAGAAGCATCAGAGGCGAATTAACAAACAATTAGCAAAACTAGGTGAACTAGATGAGCATATAAAAGAGAAAAAGAAAAACTCGTTGAGGCTGACGACCGCATCGTAGGCCTGATATTAAAGAAAGAATAACCCAAAGACTAAAAATCTTGAACAAGAAAGATCAGCAAGACTAGAAGCGCTGACTACTAACCGAGACCAATTACGAACTCAAGTGAATAGAATAAGAGAAACTATCGAAAAAATTTTATATGAAGACACGACACTAGCAGAACGAATACGAACACTGTTTAGAGAGCAAGGAGTCACATTAGCAAGCGTTATAACTGCCTTAGGATTTGCAATAAGTACATTGGTGTTGGCTATTACAGGCGGCGGTGGCCAAAGTTCAGTACCTCCACCGCCATCGCCTCCACCTGATAAATCATGGGTAAAAAACAGCTTGATCATCTTGCGAATTTATTAAAAAAAATTAGCTGGTAAAGCATAGACGCTTTACCAGGAATATGGGGAGTATTGTCAGCTGGCTTTGTCTACTGCAAGCAAAGTAGTTGGGTTTATGGCCGAGCACTTATGGACATTAGTTCTTGTAATAGTTGGGTTACTATTTAGTAAGATAAAGACCAAGTAATCCTATGCCAGTTAATCCAAGAACAAGCGCTGTCTTTCATATTCATGGTCATTATTTTTGACTTCGCGAACAGAGTCCGCGAGCTTTGCTGAGTCTTCAATGACTTTGGGGGTTTGGACTTCGGGATTGGATGACTTAATCTTGGGTGTTCTTTTATTGTTTGTAATATTACTGGCTCAGAATTTATGTCGTTTTTCCCAACCTTCTGTTCATTGCCTGCTATAAGAATTTCTTTATTATGTTTATTATTGTACCTATCTGGAGTCTGAGGTCAGAAGGCAGCATGTATAAACCAGTGCAACAGCAAAGTCTACTTTCGATCTTGCGTATTGTAAAACATGTTGGTACCTTTGAATACTTGAAGGTAAATCAACTGTAGAATTAATGGCGTCCTCTAAATTTGCTAAGTATTGTTTTTGTGCGTCAAAGCCAGTAGAAGGATCAGTTATGCTCGATCTGCCTGTGCTTGCGAACTAGCAAACACCAAACGTAAGTACGAATAGAGTCGTTTATTCGTTCTATTCCCGCTCTAGTTAGGCCTTAGAAGTGTCTAAGATAAATGTTGTCCATGCTGTTTTATGCTCTTGCTGTAGGGACCCGGGCTGAACAGTTGGACCAAAAAAGAAAGTTTTGAAAGGAGGATGCCAGTCATAGTTATACTTTCTGTGCGTGCCCCGAAAATAAGGTCGCCTAGGCCATGATTAGATCCAACTTTTGTCTAAAGTCTGTCTTGATGTTAATATTGAATTCGTTACAGATCCTTTCAAAAGCCTTCATGTCTATTCTGTTGCTGAGTGGATTAAACGGTTTGTCATTTGGCAATGGCGCTTGCAATTCAGCCAAAATACGTCTAAAGGTGTAATAGAAATGAAATCTGTACACTGACCTCACCAAAGGATCTCGGTGATTTAAATGATCAGCATACGCCACTCCACACCCAGTTGATGCGCAAAACACAGCAAAGTTTAACTGGTTCTGATAAAACTGCATCGGATGACTAACCACGCTTTCTTGATGTGGTCGTTTTCAATAGGGGGTTAAGATAGCTCTTCAATGGAGTACTCACCTTTTTATGAAAAGAGGCAGTCTGGGTCACAGCAATGTCAAGAGTATCAGTTGCTATATTTTTAAGATTGTAGTGCGGCCAACAGAATATTTTGCATCAGTATATTTGAATGCACTCATTTTTAATTTGTTTTAAAAAATGTTTGTAACAATAACAACCCAAGACAGTCCTTCGTTTTTAGAACATGCTATTAATAACAATTGCGGAACCAGAACGGTCGCGCTCCATGAAATATTCTACAAAGTCGTATGGTTTAATATAAGCAAAGCCAAGGAGAATAATAAGATTAGAAAAGTTAATAATAGAGGCCTATTAGTTAGCCAGTTAACCATACCTGATGGTTTATTACGGGTTTTGCTCGCTAAAAGAAGCAATGAGTAACTCAACATTGCTCTCAAACTTAACAATGCAAATCTAAAAACAATGTTGGCCTTCAAACCTGAAGAAGAAGAAGTAGGTTACCTTTTTGATAAAGACTAGCTAAAATGTTAGGCTTTACAACTACCCATCTGCCCGTTCATAGTTTTAGAGTTGCAGCAAACAAAACTACTTATGAGGGAGAAAATCCGCTCGATCTTGCATTACATTCATTACTCTATATCATTTGGGATGAGCTAAGCACTGATGAAAACTTATATGATGGAAGACCTCAACTGTTTTAAAGAGCTCTTCCGTCAGGGAAAGCTGCATATTGCGATTATGAAATTATACAATTCCCTAATTTACAGTTTAAAAGATTAGTTTGTGGGAGGGTCGGATCATTTAATATAAAAATCAAGACAAAGCGGGGAAAGTTGTGAAATGTGATAACCTGCACATTGTTTTGGAAATAAAATAATACGTTACTAAAAAAATAATGTTGCGTGGGCCAGAAGAATCAGGAGTTACATTAGCGCCTGTAAGGTGTATAACCTTAGAATTAAAAGACCTTGCAGATGTTGCGGACTTTGAACAGAACGGTGAATAGGCGCTTTGTATGGTTTTGAGTACACTAAAGATGGTGATTATAAACGCAAAGAGGTTGGCGACAACAAAAAGTTCCTAAACTAGAACAACTGCGCAATCTAGAGGCAAATAATGTTGGCCAGTATGAATATAAAATAGTTCGAAAACCTGACCTCAAATGGCACTTAGAACCATATTTAGAATGCGACATAAAATTTGAATTCATAAGCCCATTTACATATTTTAGCGTCAAAAAAGTTTCAGAAAAGCATTCAACTCTGGCCCTTTACATGTAAGTCTTATGCCGGACGACAATAGTCGGAAAGAAATTGAAATAACGCCGTATGGGAAAAAACAGTACATCCTCCACAGAAAAGAAACAGTTGTAAAAAAGCTTCTTACAAAATTACAGTTCTTTCCAAGCAGAAAATTAGGAGACACGTTCACAATAATATTTGAAATTTCTGTCTTAAGATGTGGAGAGGGATGGGGTTGTGGGCGTTAGTGACGTCCTTATAAAAGGAATTAATATTAGCTGGCAAAACTTAGACGTTAAACGCCTTAACGTTGTTGTCGTCGTTCTTCACAATGGTGAGAATATTAAGATCATAACAACAAGCAACAAAATCAATGTTGACTTAAATAGAAACAATCTTACAGAACTGGAATTGGATTAATCTTACACATTTAGGCCTCATAGGGTTTTATTATACTGAACAAGTTTTGACGGAGAGTATGATAAAAATAATAACTGGATTAGATTAAATTCTGTTATAAAACTATGGAGCAGTTAAACTTATGATAAAATCCCCTCATTGTTCAATGATTTGTGGGCAGACTGGTTGTGGAAAAACAGTATTTGTCCGAGACTTATTACAAACAGTTTATCGCTATAATTTTGATCATATTGTGATTTTCTGTCAACACTTAAAAGGAACAAGCATATCATGATAGAAGGTTTATATGGACAGACAATGACGTATATTTAGTTAATCCTAGCACTAAACTGAGTGAGTGTTTAGAATACTTTATAAAGTGTTTGAAGGAACGCAGACACTCTTTATTATAGATGACTGTTCGGCAGAAAAGATATAGTTAAAAAGAGAAACACTTTGTCAAAGCTGGCTTTCAGCGGAAGACATGATGGGATAAGTGTGTGGATTTTATGCCAGAAATATAACTCGGTTTTAAAAGACTTTAGAGAACAGTTAAAGACTGTAGTTCTATTTCATATGAAAGACAGAGACTCATTTGAAGAATGTTTGCGCGAAAATGATGTTATTGAAAATGATCAGGAAAAACATAGGATTAAGCAAAAACTGAAATCTGAAAAGTTTAGTAAATTAGTATTAAAAACGGATAATCCTACACAGTATGTTTGTTTGTAAATAATCGTTATTTTTTGGTTATTGAAGTCTTACTTGTCAGAGAACAGTAATATGCCAATCCTAGGGCACTTTCGCCCGAAACTGGTTGAGGGCGAAAGTGAGTTAGGATTGGCATATTACTGTTCTCTTCTGTACCTAGACCGTGCGTATGGAACCTCGAGCAAAGAACAGTTTTAATAGTGTGTGTGTGTGTGTGTGTGTGTGTGTGTGTGTGTGTGTGTGTGTGTGTGTGTGTGTGTGTGTGTGTGTGTGTGTGTGTGTGTGAGTGAGTGTGTGTGTGAGTG